>BSYR01000045.1:1200000-1777500 GCA_030270665.1 Hibiscus trionum
AGATTTCACTAAAATGATCAAAACTCAGATTTATAATTTATATACCACTTTATACATGTCAAAGTAGTACATATCAAAAATTCATCACGAATTTCCTATTAATTAATTTTCTATAATTTTTCAAAGTTCACTGTCCAGCTAGAAGCATTGCTGGACAGTTTTACATGTTACTCCATTTCACACTTCCAGATTTTAACACAGCCTTTAAAACCTTGTTTTATTATTTTTCTATGATTCTAGACATATTAAAGTGAAACATATCAAAAATTCAGATCCAAACTTCTATCATAACATTTTCTAAAATTTTTCAAAGGTGCATGTTATGAATCTTAACAAATCTGTCAACACACTTTGTATGTATGTTATTAATGTTTTATGACTCTTAATCCTTAAGGATTCATATATATTTCCATATTTCCAGCAACCATACTCAAGAACATCATGTTTATAAATTTATAGACACCTTAGAACACATGATTTAATAAACCTTTTACCATAACCAAATTGAGAAGATGATGATCTACTTACTTCTGATTTTTCCTTGATTTTTTCTAAGTGTTTTTCACCACCATACATGCTCTTCTTCTTCTTCCTCAAGCTCTCAATTTTCTCTCAAGTTCTATGTGATATTAATGGTGTGAAAAAGCAAATGGGATGAGTGAATTGGGTAGTAATGGCCGGCTAGGATATGTGAAAGTGGGGGACAAAAATCAATTGGGATATGACTTTATGTCAAATCACCATAATTCTCACTTATTACCCATTTTAATAACACCACTTAGTATTAATAAATCATATATATTCTATAATTATACAATAATTTCATCCTATTAATAATGTAAATACATGTATTTCCATTTTAGCATGCAAATCCTTAACTTTTCTACCTTATTCGGTTTGGTCATTAAGCATATTGACCGAATTCTTTTTGCACATTTCAATTTGGTCCTTAATGAACCAAATTTCAAATTCGACAGTTTGGAAAAATCAATCTAATTATTCACTTCATCATTTAATTTGACCTCTAATCTTCTAGGCTAATTTTTGGGATGTTACAATGCGCCCCATCATTTTACTTAGACAATTTTTTTTATTTATTATCAAAAAATAAGAGATATATTATACTAATTTTTTTATAAAAAAAATATGGGCCCTGGGCGGGTGCCCCTGCTGCCCCGGCCCAGGGCCGATCCTGCTCACATTATCTCTTTAAGGGTATAATATACCTTACCAATGCACCCAACACTTGTTGGTGGGCTGTTGCCGCTTTAGTACTAACTTTCAAAAGCTTAGCTTAATCATTTAGTCGAAACAGACAATTTATGTTCGAGTAGGGACGTTTCTAGCAAATTGGTAACAGAGAAAGCTGAAGGGGATAATGGAGTCATAGAAATGGGGACACTACCACAAAATAAAGCAACATGATGGGTAAAACTGCAAGGGATTAAAGAACAGAACCTGAGCTCCAAACAAGCTACAGATCAAACCCATCCAAGAATGCAGGCTAAAGAAATTAGCCACAATGTCTTCTTGTGCATGAAACTTTGTCCAAATCCCGAAAACCCCAATGCCTAAAGCCATCCCTTGAAGCCACAAATGCACAGATTCCTTCAAGTTCCTCGAACCAGGCAACCATCTGTGTATCAATACAAGGATAAACTACATAAATGATCACTTAACTATGGTATTATTGTCAATATGAGCACCATACTTTCAATTGTGTCATTATAACCACTTAACTATTTAAATGATATCAATTAAGTCACCTACCGTTGAAACATAACAAAAAAGGTGGTGTGGTAGTTAATAAAAATATGTATAATTACACATTTGGTCACTACTATGTACACATTCTATCAATTTGGTCCTAATTTTGTTTTATTAAAATAAATTGATTGTTCAATTAGTAATTTTATTGGAGGACTTTATCTATATATATTTGATTTAGTAATTTTATTTTTCATCCTCCAATCAAGTACAATTTTATGCATCCTCCCAAGTGTGTCAACTTTAATTTAATTATTAGATTTATTTCAGTGGTTTAAATGTTTTTATGCATCCCAAGTGTGTCATGTCCGAGCCCCCTTAATCTATGTTTATTTCATTTTTTTCCTGGCATTAACAACAAATTAACACGTATATTAAAATTTGTGTTTCGTATTACAAAATTTCAGTTGGCCCAGTGGTACACTCATGTTGCTGACACCATGCTTTTTTAGGTTCAGTTCCGCCAAAGCTAAATAGTTTGATTTTATTTTCCTACACGTGTCACCACTTGATTGAAGGAGAAAAATAAAATTAAGACCAAATTGATAAAATATGTAAATAGTGAGAACCAAATATGTAACTATACACATTTTTATTAACTGTCACATCACTCTCTCGATTAGATTTTAAGGGTAAGTGACTTGATTGATACTATAATACCATACCTTCACCACTTATGAGAATGAAGCCAATCACCATCAACAAAGGGTGAAGAACCTGTCACGGAGATGAGGAAAAATGCAAACTAATTGTAGTCGAGAATGGACGAGATGTGCACATAATGTTTACTCACTGCAAAGGCGGGGTCTTCTTGGGAGGGAACAGGAGAGTGAGGGAGAGGTTTAAGGGCAAAAATAGGATTTTAGAATTTTATTATGCCGGACACAATATCTGAAATTTTAAATTCTTAAAAGTAGAACTTTAAGAGTAAACTCGCTCTACCATTACGGCTAATTTTAAAATTATATTATATTTTTATTAGAATTCGCTTCGAATGTATGGCGAGATTTTTGAAAAAAATAATAGAAGTCGCCTATGTGATACGATGAGTTTAAATAAAGTAAGAATACACCGCGGTGATGCGACGAGTTAGATTTTTTACCGTGGTGATACAATAATTATTAGAATTTATTGTGGTGATGCGACGAACTTACTATAAAAATTCTACTTATGGGAATTTAAAATTTCGAGTAGTGCGTTATACATAATAAAATTCTAATTATGCCCTTATATATCCCTGAGGGAGAAAGTTAGACTTGAAAAGAAGAGCCCAGGAGAAGACCATAGCATCAACTACGATGCTTGATATTCTAGTAAATAAGAGAGATGGAACCAGAGAAGGAGAAATTGCATCTATGAGGTTGTTTAGCGACATGCTGCTGGGCTCAGCTTTGAGTTGGAAACAATAGTAGAGGCTGGAGCTAAAGAACGAAGTGGCGAGAGGAGAGCTACCGACACACTCGCTCAGATCTAGCAGGCTACAAAGGCCAAAGAGTAAAGGACCAAAGCATTTTCAAGATTATTTTAGGCTTAATCTTCAAATAGATGACAAAACTATGCTATTTTTTTCAGTTGGGTGCCCAAATTATTTTTCGGGCCAAATTGGGACCTAAAGTTTTATTCCGTGACCCATTTAAAGTTCGCCGTTAATTTTTTTTTGTTAAATGACACGTGTCACCTCTAGAAAAATCCAAAATTATATTAAAAATAAATAAAATTAATTAATTTTTAAAAATCTCTAAATTTTCAAAAGTCCCTCTTGCCACGCCGCCACCCACCAAATCAATCGCCAGACCATTTCTCCCACTACCCAATTGCCAGAAATCAACCGATGCCGTGTGAATCAACGAAATTGTCGAATGATTCTTTCAAACAATTCGCGACGAATGGCAGCAAGAGGGGCGACGAACGACGTGTGGGTTGTTTGGCGAGGGGAGGGCACTTCATTCCGTAGCCGGCAACGCGGCTGCCGGCAGCGTGAGTGGTCAGATTTGGGGGTTTTTGAGATTTGTGGACTATTTTGAGAATGTTTGAAACTTTCATGATACATTTTTTTTAATTTTCTTTTATTAATTTTATTTATTTTCAATATAATTTTAGATTTTTCTAGAGGTGACACATGTCCTTTAACGAAAAATTTAACGGCGAACCTTAAATGGGTCACGGAAGAAAACTTTAGGTCCCAATTTGGCCCGAAAAATAATTTGGACACCTAACTGATAAAATGACATAATTTAGGCACCTATTAGACGGTTAAGCCATTATTTTATATGGAAAGTTCTTTGTAGTATGGGTGGGTGGTTGTACTGAGTTTAAGGGGATCTATTTATAGTGCGAAGCCATGATTAAATGTTGGAACAACCAGAACATTGAATTTTTAAAAAAATATAATGATTTATTAAGAATTTAAATTCAAAATTTAGAAGATAATTCATTCAAAAAAATTATAAGATAATGTCTACTTTACTAATATTTAAACTTATAATGACCATGGTCGACTATTAGAAAGAACACCATGTGCGACTGTTTAGGGGTCCTAACTAGCATGGCCTCTAAAATTAATTATTCTTAATTTTTAATTTATCAAATGAATAAATTAATTTTAACAAGCCTAGGGCCTCTAATAATATATAATACTAATTTATTATGTTAATAATATAAAATAAATTATTTATAGAATTAAATATTTTTTGTTCATAAAATATTTAGTATATAATAAATTACTAATATTAATAACAATATCTGTTTAAATAATATTAATAAAATATTTTAGTTTCATTTTGAAAAATAATAATTATTAAAGTACTTAAAATATATTTATTAATAAATTAATAATATAGAATATATATTAATTATACAATATTCTACTAATAATTTTTAATGATATAATATTTTTATAAAAAGTAATAAATACTATTAATTATATTAATTTTTATTATATATTATTAAAAATCAAAATGTTATATGATTAAAAATCATTGATAAACTAATGTATAATTAATATATTTTAAATACTATAAATTTTGAATAATATATTTTTCATTTTTAATAATATTTAATAAAAATTTAATATAATTATAATAGTTATTGTTTTATTGACTTGTTTAATTCATATATAGCTTGTTGTCATATGTATCTATAGTAATAACATTCGCGGGTTTTTGCATTCTTATTATATCACATTAGTTCTGAGTTTTAATCTTATAAATTCTCTTTTAAACTCTTTAATTTTGACCAATGAAATAGCTTTTAATGCACAAAGTTATCAAACCATATCACCTGTAACTGGTTGGCTCAACGGTTGCAATGTGAGTTTTCACCTACTTTATCTACAGGTTCTAGGATTAAATCCACACCAGTGTCATGTCACCTATTTTATTTATTTTTTGCTTGTTTTCGCCTAATCGGATGATGACATATGTATTAAATATAACATTTTTAAAGTTGAATGATTAAAATAGAAGAGAAAAATAGTTGACTGATAATCCGAGTAATTTACCCTTAATTTAAATAAGAAAAAAATTAAAATATTTAATAAATTACACCAAATACTATTGAACTTCAGACAAAATACGTTTATGTACCGAGTTTACAATTTTAACATTGAACTTTTATTTTCGCTTCAATAAACCATTAGATCATTAACCCATTAACAACATCATGATGATGTGATAGTTTGATGCCGACTAAGAAACTAAATTTTTTATTCCTTCTCATCACCTTCGTCAAAGGTAAAGGTTTTTCACCCATTTATAATTGTCCTCATAAACTATTGTTCTATGACGTCTTTTGCAATCACCCTCAAAATCATCTCATCATGTCAGTTTAGATTTTTTTTAAACCCCTT
Organism: Hibiscus trionum; assembly: GCA_030270665.1. NCBI lineage: Eukaryota > Viridiplantae > Streptophyta > Magnoliopsida > Malvales > Malvaceae > Hibiscus > Hibiscus trionum. The sequence goes on from BSYR01000045.1 coordinate 1,205,615, forward strand.
TAAAAATTACGAAATTAAACAAAAATAATTCACTATTTTTGAGATTTATGCTTCCTTAACTTCGAGGGGTTTGTGATGTTTGTTCAAAAATATGGATGGCGAAAAATATTATTCGATAAGACAAATTACATACCTCAAAACTAGCCTTACGAGACAGTCATGGGAGAAAATTGAAGTATTAATACATTAAATATTTAGATGAATTTTCGTCGATTTTGAAAGAGTTTCGTAAAAATCTATCTATGGATAAAAAAGAGTGGAATGCGAACATTTTGGTATTGATCTTGTCGTGAATTACGACAAGTGATGATTGATCGCAGTAACAGTTAGAAAGTTTTATGGCAAAGTCGATATGATTTTAAATTTTAGTAGTAAAATTAATGCATATTTTAATTTTCAATATTTAAACGACGTCGTTTTAAACATTAATATAAACACACAAAATGTGTCATTTTGATCTAATCATCATACTGGTAGAACTATCGTCTAGGCCATCACATCATTTCTAAGGTAACAACTCATTAGTATAATTAAACCGAAAATAAAAATTCAACGTTAAAATTATGGAAATTTTAATGGTATGAAAGATAACACAATCTAATTCAATTAGAGCTGAATATGTCAAACTGAAAATTCAAAAATCGAACTGAACTAAAGTGTTTAGACGATTTATGGTTCACACCGTAGTTAATCGAACAGAACCAAATTTAAATTTTATTTAATTTTAAATATTTTATATGTAAACATATGTATTTTATATTTAAAATAGTGAAATAAATTTAAAATTGTTGTGAATAAAATAACGAAGAACAACGAACAAGAACAAGAAGAGCAAAGAGATGGGAGAAAGAGGGAGATTTGTATTATTCTCAAAAATAGAATCATATACAATGCCTTCAATGAATCATCTATTTATAGGCATAAGAAGTACATAATACATTAAACTCTAATTAATAGAGATAATATTCCTAATAATAAATAAATCAAACTCCTTAGATAAAGTTCTAATCATGATAGACATCCACATAGATAAATATTCATAACACTCCCCCTTGGATGTCTATGAAGATAATGTGCCTCGTTAAAACCTTACTAAGATAAAAACTCAGTGGGAAAAAAAATTTCATTAGTGAAGGAAAAAGAGTACACACATCTTTAATACGCATAACATGTTGCCTCATTAAAAACCTTACCAGGAAAACCCATTGGGGCAAAACCTTGGTTAAGGGAAAAAGAGTGCAACGCGTATTTCCTCCCCCTCATGAAAACATCACAGAAGATCTTTGAATCTTCATAATTCAATCTTGAATATTATTTTTCTAAAGATCTTGAGGAATGAAACATTAGAGTAATATGTTTCACGATGTATCCGCCTTTCAATTGAGATATACATCTTGCATTATCTCTACACAAAATAGCTTCATATCATATCTTGTGAAAGTAAATCTACATATCTTCTGGATATGTTGGGTCAATGATTTTAGCCAAACACATTTTTGGCTTGCCTTGTGCATAGCAATTATTTCTACAAAATTTGAGGAGGCATCAACGAATGTTTGAAGATCTAAATGTAATGATCTTTGTATATCCATGGATATTGCTTGACCAACTAATATATAGTGCTTCAAAACCAAGAAAAGATATAATTATCTTTATTCACATCCAACAATCTTACAACTATTGGGATACTCAATAGATATGCTCTATTCATATTGAATCTTCTTTAAGATTCTTTCAGCTTATGTCTATTCATAGACAAAAGGAAATATATAAAAATACTCGATCTTCAGGTCGAGATAAACTTGATGTCAAGATTCAAGTACTTGTATTGAAAGTACTTCACGAGTTTCCAATTTGAAGCTCTTCAGGAGTTCTAAAATTATCATAATGGATCTTGATCCAAACTCCTTTATAAAATACATCAGGAAATCTAATCATTCTTATAGTATTTGCCCAATTAGTATTCACTAAGGCGATTATACCAAATGCGCCAAAATATTCATGAGACATGTCTAAATAAATTTCCTCGGAAATTTCCAAATGCTTCTAGCATTTTAAATCCTTCAAGGATAAATATGGATCCACAAATAATTAGACGCATGCAAAAAATTTTCATAACTGCCAAAGTAATTGCATCCACCATGAAGTAATTAAAACTTTTCATAAATCATAGTTCAAGTCGTATTTACGACTACTTATTTGTGCCTCACTTGCATTACACCTTTAGGTGTTTGGACTGCTGGTCCAAATACTTCTATTTTAGAAGTTCAAAGCGTCTTTCAACATAGACCAATTCAATATATATACTTCTGGATAGATTTTATACAAGATCCTCGATTTCTTTCTTTACTTCTATAGAAGTATTTTATGTAAAATTGTTTGTAAAATCGTTGTCGACAACTTTCCAATTTTCTGGTTCCATTCTCGTAATGACATAACTCATCGAGATCTCTTCAAGATTTCAATCTTTATTTCAGGTACCTGAAACTCTTCTAGAGTTTTATTATTTGTTATGTCTTGGGTCTCTTCAAGAGCACCCACCTCCAATATATGACCATCTCATATTAGTTTCTATTTACGAGAATTTTGATCATTGGAACCATTTCAACTATCATGCTTCAGGCATGATTTACATTCTCTCGCTCAAACATGTAATTTAAACTTAGAGCGTTTCAGCTGGTATATGAGACTTAATTACTCTCATTGGGTCAGTAAATATGTCTAGCAGTTGACATGTAATAACATGAATTATCTTATGAACTTCTAGTTCATATACGAGGATCTAGATAATGATAATTCATTTTCCTCTATCCAGCTGATTATTATCTCCCCCTGATGTTGAGAAAAATTATGTCATAAATGATTCTCCAATTAATGTTTAAGAATTTAAACATAAAATGAGACTTGTACTCAATATATATTCTCAACCCTTTTTATTTACCCATTTTGTGCGTTGTGGTGGAGCAATTCATATCGCACATTCAAAAATCATAAAATGGGAAATGTATGGTTTCTGACCAAAAACCAATCATAACGGGGAGTTTATTATAACTCGTTGGCTTGATGCGTATAAGTGTTGCTATATGGAAACACCATATAAATAATAACTCTTTTGTTCTCATAGTTTAGCTATTAAATAGGAGGCATCCAATTGAAATTTTGCTAAACTATATTTTTCATAATCAATAGGCTTTGTAACAACTGATATAGCCTAAAATATAAACCCACTAGCTTTTCAAGACGAATAGTCTAACTGCATAATCTGAATCTTTTTAGAATCAATCTCACAAACTTCTGGTTGTAAGTCGATAAAACAATGTAGATGCATCTACTAAAATCATATAAAACTTTCCACATTTGTGGATATATGGGCCCATATTTCGTTCAGATATGCAAGACATACAGTCTTAACTTCAGTACAAGAACTTTAAGTTCTAATTCTTTTGGTAAGTGAGATCATCTATATCATTTGAGAACAAACAACACAAGAACTTCATGTTCTTTTAGTAAGTGGAATTTAATCAATTCCTTTAAGCAACACAAGAACTTCACGTTCTTTAATAAGTGGAATTTAATCCATTCCTTTGAGAATAAGCACCACAAGAACTACATGTTCTTTTAATACATGTGCATGTAAATCTCAATAATTTCTGCATCATTATTGATCAGGATGGTCTAACCGATCATGCCAACTATATATGTGTGTGTATATATCTCTGAATTTGTAAACTTCTTGTTTACCATAACATGTAATTCAATCTTACTCGTACATGTCTAGTATGACCATCAAAATTGTTCCTTTAAATAGGAATATATTTAGCTCTTTCGGAGCTTTCAATTGAAATGATCTTTTGGTAGCAATATATAGCTCTCCTAGAGCTATCAACTGACTTTTTGGCTACCAGAACTTATATCCATATTGACTTATTTCAAATGCCAATTGATAACATATGTTATCTATAATTCCCAAAGGCATAGTTTGCGAACTCATATTGCTCTTTTTATGACTTTGACGAGTATAACGCAATGTGAATATGGAATAAAGTTCCATTTGACAATAACATATTTGCTCAACCAGAGCCTTTTGTGATATTAGTACTTTCGGATATAGTACTCACATTATTCCCTTGCATTTTAATCGAGAAATGCATAATTGTGCACCTTTCAAAATGTGTTGTGTTTCATTTACTTCAGGTAATGAAAATATGTACTTTGTATCATTCACTTCGAGGAATGAAAAATATAAAATATAGCACATCATATCAAGTCGATTATCTATCAGAGATAAACTTTCAAGTGCTCTTCCGAAGTATTGATATTTTAGTACTTTGAGAAATACTACTCATATTTCCCCTTGCATTTAAATGGGAAAAATATTTCTTATGCTTAAGTACAATATGAGTACTCGCATTATCTGCTAGGCATAAATAGCCACAATTCTAGGCATAAATAGCCACAATTCATTGTATATTTTATTCCGGAAGTAATCATATTCTTCAAATAATAAATTAACATAAAACGTAAATAAATAATATGTGAAATAAATAAACATAAAGCAAACTAACATAAATAAATAATAAATAAAACGAATTAACATAAAAAAAACCAATTATTCTTGTTAGAGGTTATAAGGGAAATAAAATAAATGGTAAATTATTTCCTTCAAGGGTTATGAGAAAATTAACAATATCCAATTGAGTTGGACCAATAACGCCATAATTATTTTCGCCATAAACAAATTTTGTTTATATTTTATTTCATTTATCATTCATGATTATGGATAAAGTCCATAGTACTTTGGTTTGACAAGTACGAAACCAATGGTTTATAACATCACATTGGTAAAATGATTTCACTTCCTTAGAATGATCTTTATCACTCTTGTCATTCTTATAACTTCGCTATCAGCGGGTAGAAGTATTCTTAAAACGACTATATTTTTCATGTGTATATTCATAGCCTCGACCACGACCACAACTTTTAATGTGATTTTTTATTCCTTCCATAATATAATCTCACATTCACTTTAAGGAATGGAGTAGAGCCAGTGGGCCTTTAAAACCTTTTTCACTTATCCTTATCACAGAGAACAAAGATTTAATCATCGTACGCGGCATTGTTAAACCTGTCCACAAGGTCATTTAAAAACCTCCTTTGAGACCAGTAACCTCGCAGAACGGGATGTCCAGCCAATTATACTTGGATTATATCGAAATTATGTCTCTAATTGAATAATGATTTACCATGTTTGCATTCACTTCAGGGAATGAAACAGATCCAATAATCGCATGGAATAAACATCATGCTTGCATTCACTTCAGGGAATGCCCCATCATTGATAATTGCATGGAATAAACATCATGCTTGCATTCACTTCAGGGAATGCCCCGTCATTGATAATCGCATGGAATAAACATCATGCTTTGCATTCACTTCAAGGAATGTCTCCCATAAAACTTTTTGGATCAAGAAGAATTTTCGTAACTTGAAATTGGGAGAAATCTATGGTTGAGTTTTTCGACGAAGAAAAAATATTGCTTTCGAGCAAATATAGACTTTATAATAATCTCCTTGTAAATTCAAAAGCATCATGATTTATCGCACTTTAAAATTGTATTTTAAAAGATAAAAATAAAAATAGAGTTTATCGATATTGAATTTCATCTCAATGATGACGTAGCAAATGAACCAATGCATCTTCTCATAATCTTTTTTTTTACGCCATGTCTCTTTCCAACTCATTTGAATACATGTAAAACTCAAAACACGGTTAAAAGTATCGACTTTTATCAATAGAATAAAAAAAAATTATTTGAGACTAGATCAAAAAGTATAAAAGTAGTCATAGATCAAGTTGAATAAACATAACTATAAGTGATGTGATCAAATTATAAACAACCATAGTTAAAATCAAACAACATTTTGATGAATGTATAAACACATCAAAGTAATGTATTCCTTTTGCCTTTGATTCACATACAAAGTAATTGATACAAATAATAAAGTTATTTTATATCTCGAATTTATTCATATAAATTACCATAATAATAATAATAATGATAAAACAAATATATAACAACCACATGGCAACACAATCCTTGAATTGAATCAATTATAAATTAGAATGAAATAATAAAAACTTTGAATAAAACTAATATACTGTGTAATAAAATGTTCCAATTTGTGCGCCCAATAGCATTTAGCCGAAATCCTTGAGGGCTTTAATTCGGTTTGCTTTATCAATCCATCTAATGAAGTACGACGATAATTTTAATTTTCGTTAATTCAAGAGTTACTTCAAGTATGAATAAAATAATAATAAATTAAAATAATAACCAAATAATAGATATGAATATACTAACTTTTGGAGAATGATAAATCAATCATTATATTAGTATATAAATAAATAAAACATACCATACTTTCCAAGGTAAGCTGAATATATGATAGATGTAGTCACCAATATCAAATTGAAATTCTTTTCGAGAACCACCAACAATAATCACCGTAATTAAGCGAGCGAGATCGTGCTGATAACGTGTTGTGAATAAAATAACGAAGAACAACGAACAAGAACAAGAAGAACAAAGAGATGGGAGAAAGAGGGAGATTTATATTATTCTCAAAAATAGAATCATATACAATGCCTTCAATGAATCATCTATTTATAGGCATAAGAAGTACATAATACATTAAACTCTAATTAATAGAGATAATATTCCTAATAATAAATAAATCAAACTCCTTAGATAAAGTTCTAATCATGATAGACATCCACATAGATAAATATTCATAACAAAAATACTATATATTATATTTTTATTTTTATTTTTATTTATTTAATAATTTACTTTTTTAAATATTTATGAAAAATACTTTAAAATTTTATTAAATAATATTTAAATATCATTAAATAAAGTTATTTTAGTCAAAATAAAATATAAAATCTCCAAAATATAACATTAATGTAGAAAAATAAAAAAAAAATCGATAATTTTTTTTTTACCAAGCTGAACCGTATGCACCCCTGAATTCAATAATATCTGATGTCCTCGAATAATAATAATAATAAACTAATAAATACATATGCTAATTGCTAACCTCATTCTGCCCGAAGTACGATAGTAATTTTCTTTTAGAAAGAAAACCGTAAAACTACGCAGTCAGATCGAAATCCGCCCCACGCTTCGAAGTGTTATTTTTCTCGTCTCTAGGGTTTACAACAGGTTAATTTCCTTTCAGTTTCGTTGTCCCCCCTCTGGTTCTGGGTGACATGCTCACGCCGCGAAGGAAGCCGTGGTCTGCATTAACTCTAACTCCGCCCACTGAGCCGGCTCCGATCACTAGCGGTGGTGACATTCGCGGTAAGGGAAAAGCAGTTGCTTTTGTCCATGATACTAAGAAAGTGCCACCGCCTCCTGTTGCTTCTCTTAGCGGCAAGCCCCCCGTGAACTTTGGGGCGGAAGATGAGGACATGGACTGGAGACGGTTCAAGGAAGCTGGGTTGTTGGATGAAACCGCTTTGGAAAGGCGGGACCATGAGGCCCTTGTCGAAAGGCTCTCCAACCTCGAGGGGGAGGTAAGCTGTTATTAATTTTTATAGCGTTTGCTTTTAGTTTAAATGCCGGTGTTGTAATCATCCGCTGCATAACCAAGTTTGTTGAATGACATCTTTTTCACTAGAAATTTAAATTTAAAGTTGGAACTTTTATTCAAAAATAAAGTGAAGATTTTGGGGCAAAAAACAATCCATCTGTGTAGGATGTACATATTTGAGTTCAACTGCTACTTCAAGGAAAACCTGTCATATTTTTTGCGGCTATTTTGCTTTTTAACCTTTTTTTTTAAGTTCAGTACAACATTCACTTTCTACCGGGTCTATTTGTTTTGGCCTTCATTTTCTTCATGTGCACTTTGCCATCCTTTGCCGCTCTGTGCTAGTTAATGCTGTGTATTCGAGGTAGAAGGACTTTTAGGACATTTGATCACTCCTCAAGTGGCCTTCGATCAGGTGCTAACCATTTTATTTGCATGCTGAATATTTTTGTTCTTCTTTCATCCTACATATAAAAAATTATTTAGTGTTTTGAATTGGTAAGCCTTTGTGTTACATTTAGGTTGCTTCATTGGGACCCTGAAGTTTATGTGTTCATGTCCTGGTATCATTCCATCTGTTAACTCAGGTTCAGGGTCATCCATGTTGAACTTTCCCAGTCTTAGTGTTGTAGGAGTCTGATGCCCATCAATAAGCTACCCTCCTTTTGAATAGATTAATCAAGCATCAGTGCATCATTGCAGTACCGGTGAAACGCTAATCTTTCTGTTGAATTTAACTTGGCTGCCCTCCTTTGTGATCCAAGTGTATAACATAGATTATCATGCTTAATTGTAACTTCGTGTAACATTAATCTTTTGTGTCCTTTCCTTTATTTAGTTATGTTTTATTATTAAGTGCCATCATCTCCACTGGTTATGCAGTTGACTTTTTATAGTTGAGTTTTATTCTTTTTCTGTTGTGGGATTATGTGAAGTCCATGATTGAAGCTGCACATATAAAGTTTGCTAAATAATTTTTAATTGCTTGACGTGTCTATTTCTTTGCAGCTTTTTAATTACCAGTACAATATGGGGCTGCTCCTCATTGAGAAAAAAGAATGGACATCAAAGTGTGAAGAATTAAAACAAGAACTTGCTGAAGTTGAGGAGATGCTCAGACGTGAGCAGACAGCAAACATGATTGCATTATCTGAAGTTGAAAATCGGGAGGAGAACTTGGCAAAAGCCTTAGCTGCTGAAAAGCATTGTGTGGTAGATGTATGTTCTTTCTTCCATTTTTTTACTTATACAATTGAATGTGATGTTTTTGTTTAGAATCATCCATAATGCTCTTTATTTGTATACCTGTCTAGCCCTCTGTCTTTCTAACTTATTGAAATTGATATTATGGTGATATCACTGGTTGCAGCTTGAAAAAGCCTTGCGTGGTATTCAAGAAGAACATGTCCATGTTAAGCTTAGTTCTGATACAAAGTTGGCTAATGCAAATGCATTGATTTCCGGAATTGAGGGGAAATCTTTAGAGGTGGAAAAAAAGCTGCGTGATGCTGATAGTAGGCTTGCTGAGGCGAATAGAAAAAGTTCAGAATTGGAAATGAAATTGCAAGAGATAGAGGCTCGTGAAAGTGTGCTTCAAAGAGAGCGTATCTCCTTAGTTGCAGAGTATTCCTCTTATCAACTTTTTAATATATGTTTAAATGGTTTTTTGACTTGAACTTTCTTGGATTATGCTCACTTCTCATGATTAATTTCTCTCACTATGCATTTGGAACTACTCGTAGACGAGAAGCACATCAGAGAACTTTTTACAAACAGAGGGAAGACTTGAATGAGTGGGAGAAGAAACTAAAAAAAGAAGAAGAGAGGTTGATTGAATTTCGGAGAACGCTCAACCAGAGGCAGGAAAAGGCAAATGAGAATGGAAGTTTTTTCAAGCAGAAAGAGAAGAGCCTTGAAGAGCTGCAAAATAAGATTGATTTATCCACATTGAAGTTAAAGGAGAAGGAAGATGATATAGGCAAACGTTTTGCAGACTTGGTTTCAAAAGAGAAGGTGGGTTTTATGCCTGATTTAATGACTATTTCATTCTGATTTTCTTCCTGAATTCTGATTATTGCATTTTGTTAAATATTGTAGGAAGCTGAGTCCATGAGAAGTACCCTAGAGGCAAAAGAGAAGGATCTAGTTGCATTGGAAGAAATGCTTACTGCTAGAGAAAGGGTGAGATAAAATACTTATCATTTTTTCTTGGCTCATAAATAATGCAAAAAAAAAAAAGCTATATTTCCTTGATACTCTTAAATCTGGCTTCTTCTCTTCTTGTTCCTTTTTTGGCCTCAATATCTGTGATATTTTACCATTTCACTTGGCACCTTGTATTGTGTTCTGCACTTTCCATGCCATAAGAAACACACCAAGCATGTATAAGTCTTTGCTGGTTGTGACTATTTTTTTAAGGTAAGCATCATTTGAGAGAACCAGCATACTATTAATTGGATCATGAGGAATTTGGTGGCATATTTATTATCTAGATTGCAGTGTCCTATTTGCATTCATGAGACCTTAAGACTTGCAAGTAATGGTAATGATGCTAAAACTTTCTTCACACTTCAGTTCAGTCGAGGTTTAGAAGTTTCCATAATTCTCTTTTCCTGGCAAATGCAAAGAACTGCAATTAGCCACTATAAATTTGATAAACAGTTGTATATTCACATCACATGTGCTCTATTACAGTTGCAATGTTCCTGTTTTTTTGAGGCAAGCAACATAATCTGAAAAATTGCCTAGTATTCTCTAAAGCAGAGATGCTTATGTCTTCCTTTTTCTTGTATACGGCTACATTTTTTAATATATTCTTTTATTGTATGCATGTGCGTGATTTTATGCCCCCCCCCCCCCCCCCTTTTTTTTTTCCTGTGGTCCCTTTTTTTGGTTTGTTTTGTTGGTATAAATCTGTGCATATAGCAATACACCTATGAATTCTTTAAATAGGGTGAAAATAATCTCTTTCCCTTTTGCTGAGAATCAGCTTGTTATATTATTTATTTTTTATTTCGCAGCCTCAAGTTTTTTAACTCCTTGGGTCTTTATAGGTTGAGATTCAGAAACTTATCGATGAGCAAAGGGTTATTCTAGATGCTAAAATGCAGGAGTTTGAATCAGAACTGGAAGAAAAGAGGAAGTCTGTTGATGAGGAACTTGAAAGCAAGATGCATGCAGTAAAGCAGCAGGAAGCTGAAGTTAATCACAAAGAAGAAAAGTGGAGGAAGCAAGAACAGGCACTTGATAAGAAGTCCGAGAGATTGAAGGAGAAAGAAAAGGATCTTGAGGTGAGGTTGAAAACAGTCAAGGACAACGAGAAATTTGTGAAAACTGAGGAGAAAAGGTTGGAGTCAGAAAAACAACAGCTGTATACTGCTAGAGAGAACTTACAGGCTCTCAAAGATGAGATTGATAAGATAGGTTCTGAAACTAGTCAACAAGAGTTACGAATTCGAGAAGAGTATGTAAAGCTTAAAATTATTGAACAGGAGAGAGCTGAATATATCCGCTTGCAATCTGAATTGAAGCAGCAGATAGTCAACTGCAGACGTCAGGAGGAGTTACTTTTGAAGGAACATGAAGACCTCAAACGGCAAAGGGAAAATTTTGAGAAAGAGTGGGACGTGTTGGATGAAAAAAGAGCTGAAATCATTATGCTGCAAAAGCAAATTGATGAAGAAAAGGAAAAGTTTGAAACGTGGCAACATTCAGAAGAGGAAAGATTGAAGAAAGAAGAATCCGCTATGCAAGATTATATTTCTAGGGAGATGGAATCAGTCAGGTTGCAGAAAGAATCATTTGAAGCCACAATGAAGCATGAAAAATCAATTTTACTGGAAGAAGCTCAGAATGAGCGAACTAAAATGCTTCAAGATTTTGAGGTGCAGAAAATGAATCTTGAAACTGATATGCAGAATAGACTTGATCAAATGCAGAAAGATCTGCAAGGAAGGATCAGCGCATTTGAAGAGATGAAAGAGAAGGAACTTGCTATTATGAGATGCTCAAAAGAAGATGCTGAGAGGGAAGTGGAAGAACTAACATCTGCTAGGCGTGCTGTAGAAAGGGAAAAAAATGAAGTTGCAGTTAACAGGGATAGGCTGAAAGAGCAGCAGCTGGAAATGCGAAAGGATATTGATGAACTTGGTATCCTTAGCAGCAGGCTCAAAGACCAGCGGCAACTGTTTATCCGTGAAAGACAGAGCTTCCTTGAATTTGTTGAGAAGTACAAGTCATGTAAGAACTGTGGAGAAGCAACAAGGGACTTCATACTCTCTAACTCCCAAATTCCTGATTTGCAGGATAGGGAAATCCCTCCTCTTCCTCGACTAGCTGATGAAATCTTAAGCCATCAACAAGGTTACATAGGTGGTTCTGGTGTTACTAATATCAAGAGATCTGAAGCTGATGCCACATATCCAGAATCTGCCGGGCACGTGTCCTGGCTTCGCAAATGCACTACAAAGATTTTTGGTGTTTCACCGACTAATAGAAATGAAAGTAAAGCTGAAGGACCTAGTATGCTTACTGCTACATCAGCGGGATCTGATATTCAAGAAGAGGCAGGAGAGCTGTATTTAGGGGTTCCAGGTGACTCTATACGTAACCAATTGCTCCAATCTAATACAATTAGAGAGGTGGGTGATGGATCTGTCCCATCTGCTGATCATAGCTTTAGTGAGAGTAAAGTGCAAGAAATTCCTGAAGATTCTCTGCAGTCAGAGCAGAAGAGTAATCACCGCAAACCTAGAAGGAAACCTAAATCTGGACTGAGTCGAACACGCTCTGTGAAGGCTGTAGTTGAAGATGCAAAACTATTCCTTGGCAAAAGCCCTGAAGAACCTGAGCTTAGTCAGAGGGTGCAGCCAAATGAAACAAGCCATGTCAGTGAAGAAAGTGCTGGTGTTTCTAGTCATACTGCTAAGGGGGCAAGAGCACGCAGTAATGCAAGAAAGCGGCAACACCCACAAAATTCCAAAGTTAGAGATAGTGAGTTGGATGCTGCAGAAAGTGAAGGACACTCTGAGAGTGTCAGTGTCACGGCTGGTGGGAGAAGGAAGAGGCAACAAACAGTTGCTCCAGGCCTCCAAACCCCAGGAGAAAACCGATACAATCTCAGGCGACCCAAGACGTAAGTTCCATTTCATTGTATATGTAATATTCTCAATGACTTCTAGTAATAAGTTGTACGATGTTGCCTTTAATGTGGTTTGATTCTTTGACTAGATTTACGTAAGTTTCCCTTTTAATTAATTGAAAGGGAAGAGATGCTAATTTGTTGTTTTATAAAATTCTCTTTTAAAAGAATTTTATTCTGAGCCTTTTTAGTGCTAAGGCTACCTCTGACCGTTGAACTTGCTTGTGCTAAACCTGTAACCGGATTGGCTGTGAATATTGAAATAAAAATGAGTTTATCAGCCCTTTTGAGGGTCTTCTGCAAATCAGATGGTTCGGCTACCACTCTTCTTTCTTGGAGCAGAAAGTATATGTTTTGAATGAAAAGTGGACTGACAAGCATTTGCTGCTAAATTGATTTGCTGAGCTTATTATTTCTTTCATTTTTTGAGGGAATAAAGTGAAATTGAAATATAGTATATGATATTAAATAATAGTATAAATACGAACAAATTGAGTTAATTCTCTCATCAGCACTTTCCAATCCTCTCTAAAGAGAGAGCTATATAGCAGTACATTGTTTAGGATTCAAATAAAACAATTGAAGTTTAGGGATCGAGTCATACTATTTAACTGCATATGACAGCGTTAGAAGTGGAATTAATGGATTAAAAGTGGTAAAAAGAAAAACTTTTTGGTTGCATTATTTTTTAAAACATTGTTATTGGTTAAAGATTCTTGAAAAGGTTTCCAAACTTGTTAATTACTGTTTAAAATGACAATTTATGCTCAAGTTTGGAGGTCCATTCCATAATTGTGTGTTGGATTATGGTGCAAGCACGACTATATTTGTTCAGATTTGAAGACAATGGTACCAAGATAAATAAAAATTCCTCCACAACATAGAAGGTTACTGAAAATTTTCAAGTCTGTGTTTTTATATTCATTACATTGAATGCTTTGAATATTAAGATCCGTGTTCAGGTGGTGGATAATGTTAGCAATACTGGAATGTCCAATTGCATAAAAGGGAACCATTTATGCATATTTAATTATGTTACATAGAAATGATCTTTTCTGTAGGATATCGTGGTCCATTATTCTACTTAATTGTGTAAAATAGAAAGTTTCTTTTGTGGAGGAAACCGGTTTTCGATTTAACCAGGTTTTTCTATAATTGGTTCATATTTTTGTGGTCTTACATGATTGTATTGGATATGATTAAAGTGGTGAAAACACTTGATTCTTCTAAACATCTTTTTAAATATTTTCACAGTACAGTCACTGCCACAGTGGCACAAGCCTCATCTGATGTCCCGAAGATTAGGAAGGAGCCTGATGATGGTGGGTTGGAGGGAGAAGTGGATACCGAGAACAGAAGATCTAGTTTAGTGCAGGTCACAACATTGGAAACTGTGGAGGTTTTAAAAAGCGAGGCAGTTAAGGTAAATCCTGCCTCAACCATTTGTGTTGGGATGATATGGTTTCCGTCATCGATTTTCTTCTTATACCTCAAACCTTGTTATGCAGATCAAAACAAGTGTGGATGTTGATGACAACGCAGCAGCAAAGTCAGTTGAGAATGTGGATTTGATTGAAGTAAATGTTGCAGCTGAAAATAGTGATGAAAATGAGAGTGGGGACATAATCAACGAGGATGATGAAGAGTATGAGGATGATGATGAGATAGAACATCCAGGTGATGTCTCAATTCGAAAGAAAATTTGGACATTTTTTACCTCATGATGGTTCCTATTCTGTCTTTGTTTTTCTTCTTTCGAGATTGGAGATGGATATTACTCAGTTGCTATGCTAGACCTTTGCATTGTATCTTTGTGTATGGTTTATGTAGAGGAATGTTTCCTGTCTGGATTCCCCATAGGAAAGTGATGTGCAAGTGTTAAACAACAATTGAATTTTAGTTCATTTTGTATACTAGGTTCTTTATTTGAAAGTAAGTTTTGCCTCATTTTCGTCATGTCCCTTGTTGCAAAATTACTGCAGATCCCAATTTTGCCTTCTTCCCCGTTGCGGGAAATTATATTGGATTGCAATGCAGGACTATGGATGCATGTTTGTTTGATTGATTAGGATTAGTTGGATGCATGTGTGCCTTTTCAAGGTTACCCCAGTCATTTGAAGGGAATGAGAAAAGCATGCAGCTTTTATTTTGTGGGAACCAGTGTTCTTATCTATCTATTTAACGGTTTAAGCAAAGATTAATCCCATCGAGCCGGATACATTGCTTTGACTGAGCGTTCTTAGCATGGAGTATGCATGTCAAGCGAGGCCGCAGATCTCTCCTAAGTTGGTCAAAGTTTGATCATGACATACATTTCTCTCTTGCTCTCCTGTCATTTTCATGCAAAGAAATTCAGTGAACCAGTTTTTGAGGATTTAAAGTCCTATAATAAATTTGAAAGCAAGGTCTATTTCCAGCTTGATTTAATATCATTTCTAAATAAATGAGAAACTTGGTATACTAGTAAAATAGAACCAAGATGCCACCATAGTCTCTTAGGAACACACATATTCGACTGATATTCGCCATGGATCCTTCACTTTTACCACCAAGTCAAATGCTGTTTGTCCTTGCAATTGCTTCACATCTCTCTCTCTCCCTCTCTGATTCTAAACGTCTGAGTCTCAGCAGCAGCAGCAACAGTGCTGTTTGAAAAAACCCACAAGCAAAGCAAAGAAAAAACAGCAAAAGCAAAGCAGACATAAAAACTCAACTCTGTCTTGTTGCATTGCATTTACCATTACAGATCCCTTTCCTTTCCCTTTGAGAGGGACACATGGAAAATGGCAATGGTCCCCCGCCTTCCCAAACACTAAAATGATAAAAGTTTAAAACAAACCCCATCTCCCTATCTAATCCTACCAGCTTAACCCTTCTCTGGTCATTCACAGTCGTCTCCACCAATAAATCCCTCAACCACCACCCTCTTTAACTTTAAGCCATCTCATTTCTGGCACTACATTAATTGAATAAGTAACAACAATTATCAGTCATTATTAGTTTGAATCAGTGTAATATACACAATACTATAAACCAAAGCTAGTCTGCTAAAAGAATCACAAGGAGCAGCAAAGTGCATATACCAAAGTGGAGCCGTATATACTAACACACAAAGGGTCACTCTTTCTATCGCTTTCACCCTCAGATTTTCAGTATTCAATGCCAAAGACCCCCCCTTCAGTTTCTATTTTTTCGACTGTCTTTAATCTTGTTATTACTGCCTTAACTTTCCTGGCTTGGACAACCGTGCTTGTTATAGAACTTTGTGTTCTCTCTGCTATATTACCTATCTTAGCTTTCCTACAAACCACATAGAAAGCAAATTCTTCTACTCCCTTACTGTGCTCTCAGCTCTCTTCGTTTCCTATTTCTTTCTCTATCTTTCACTCTCAAACACTCCCATTCTATTCTCAGCTTTCTCCAAAACAGTTTCAGGCTTTCGAAGCTGTCCCCATACTTACATTCCCCAACACTTTCTGGCTTTCCACCCCTTCTATATTATATATTTTTCAGAGACCACCACTTTTGGGGTGGTTTAAGCCGAGCTACACTTTGTTTTCCAACTTTCTGAGTTTGAATTATCAAATAACGAGGATGCTTATCAGGGGAAATTATTTCATTTTGGCTGTTTGTGTTTTATGCTTGGGTGTTCGGTGCTGTGGCCAAGCAGACAATACTGAAGCACAAGCAGCTCCCATGGAGAAAGCTGAGCAAGCTGCTTTGTACTCTGCAATACAAGGGTTTGTAGGTGATTGGTGGAATGGCTCAGATCTCTATCCGGATCCTTGTGGTTGGACTCCTATACAGGCATGGTTTTGCCTTTCAGTTTTAAGTAGTAACCTTGGTGGAATAGCATTTACTATCTCACTGTTAAAGAGTATTTCAGAGAAAAGTTGGCATGTATACTTCATAATATTTGACTATGAGACTGGATTTGAATGCAAATAGTAACCTTGTTTTGATTCAAACCAATTATTTGATTAAGTGGTAATATTTTTTTATTAATTTTCTGCAGGGGGTCTCCTGTGATATCATAGATGACCTGTGGTATATTACTGCTTTAAGCATTGGTCCTGTTCATGACAACTCTCTTGCTTGTGCCACTAATGTGGAGTTTAGGCCACAGCTCTTCCAGCTTAAGCACTTGAAATCTCTCAGCTTTTTCAGTTGTTTTATATCTCCCAGCAGAGATCCAATTACCATCCCTGGTGAAAATGGGAAGAACTTGCTGGGAATTTGGTGTCATTAGAGTTTCGGTCCAATCCTGGTCTCATAGGCCAAATTCCTGCTATCTTTGGTTACCTCAAAAAGCTCCAATCTTTAGTCTTACTAGAGAATGGTTTAACAGGAGAAATACCGACCGATATCGGCTACTTAACTAACTTGAATCGACTAGTCCTTGCCGGAAATAGGCTTACCGGTAAGATCCCAGATAGTTTCGGAACATTAAAGGAGCTGTTAATCTTGGACTTAAGTAGAAATTCACTCTCTGGTCATTTACCTCTAGGCCTTGGTGGTCTTACATCGCTATTGAAGCTTGATTTGAGTAACAATCGGTTGAAGGGGAAGCTGTTTGCACATATTCCATGTCTGAAGAATCTGACCCTTTTGGATTTGAGACACAACAAGTTCTCAGGTGGATTAAGCCAGCATGTTCTGGACATGCATTCTTTGGAAGAGTTGATGATGTCTTGTAATCCACTAGGTGGGGATATCATGAGCCTGGATTGGCAAATTTTGCAAAATCTGGTCGTTTTGGACCTCACCAACACAGGGTTGATAGGTGAAATTCCTGAATCACTATCCGGATTAAAGAGACTGAGGTATCTGGGTCTTGGTAACAACAATCTCACAGGCAATCCCCCACCAAAGCTTGCATCTTTGCCTGATCTTAATGCACTTTATGTAAATGGCAACAATCTCACAGGAGTGCTCCAATTCTCTCAAGCCTTTTATGGGAAAATGGGAAAGCGTTTTGGGGCTTGGAGTAACCCGAATCTGTGCTATCCGGTTGGGTCAATGACAACAACTAAAGCTCCATATGGAGTAAAACCATGCCAAGGAGGTGTCACTTTGCTCCAGCCAAATTCCACGGCCAAGTTGGGGGATGGAAACTTGAATTCCCATTTCGTAGCTTCATCGGGAATCCCAAGCTATGGAATCCATGGGGTTGGGCAGTTAATAACAGTACTACTACTATTGAGTCTTTTCCTGTAGATCCTAGGCCTCATGATTAACCCTTTTTCACATGCCATCTTTTGGTTCTTTTTGGGATCTTTGTAATTTAAAAGCATCCAAATCTTTCAATGGGATTCAATGTGTAGAGTTTATGATTGGATTTCCAAGGCAGTGAACGAGTAGGCTAGAGTTGTAGGGTGTAGAGGGAGGGATGCAGTGTGTTTAAAGATGATAATGATGATGGATATGAGAGTTGGGACCAGACTAGGGGTTAAAACAAGGCCTTTTTAGTACTCTAAAAAGGATAGACAAGTAATGCAAAGGTTGTGGCAGCTGAGCCTGAGACCATTAATTGTTCTGCTTTGGTTACTTCTACAGTTCATACAGCTCTGCTCTGACCCAAATTGAATGTTCCTGCTATAGTTCCATGGTCTGATTTCATCAGAGTTATGTTCCTTTTTTTTATCTTCGAAATCAGAGATGTGTTCTGGTTCTAATTTTTTTTATTTTCATCTATATTTCACAAAGTCTGGGTTTCTTTCGTTTTTATATGTATGTATTTATGTGCTTTTGATTACATTTAGGAATATTTGTCTTGTCTCCACATGAGATTAGTGATAATGCATAGGGTTGTAAAAACAAGTCAGGACCTGAAAACCTGCCTGAAACCTGCTCGAGTCAGAACTTGATTTGACCCGAGAATTCGATGATCTGAACCCGAACTGTAACTGACTGTTGCTGACCCGAACCCGAGTTGAACCTGTTACTGTAGCAACCGAACCCGATCTGTGTCCGACTGAAAACGACCCGAACCCGAATCTGACCTGGTAATTTTGACCTGTAACCCGACCTGCATCCGACTGAAACGAACCCGAACCCGAGACCGACCTGGCAAATTACCTGATATTATCCGACTGAAATGACCCGAGATCCGATTTTACCCGACCTGTTTTGAACCCGACCTGTTAATGGACCCGACCTGTTTTGAACCTGAACTGTTGTTGACCTGAACTAATGTAGACCTGGCTAAAAATGTTAAATAATTTAAAGTGTAAACTGTTTATTATAAACTTAATAATTTTTTAATAGATAATGTTAATTTCATTATTTAGAAAAATTTTATCTTCCATTATACTTAGAAAAATTTGTCTTAATTTATAACTACATTATGTATAATAAAAGTATATACTTAAAAATTTGTTTAAGTATAAAAATATATATTATGTATAATAAAATTATATACTTAAAAGATTTGTCTTAATTTTTACTAAATATATAATATATTAGTAATATATAGTTAATATAATATATTAAACTTATATACTTAAAAATTTGTTTAAGTATAAAAATATCTATTATGTATAATAAAATTATACACTTATTATGCTTTATTACGTAAAATATATTATGTTAACTTTATTATGTTCATAAACTTATTATGCTTTAACAAGTATAAGAAAATTAACATAACTACAAAATATAAGTTAGTATTATATCAATTGTATTTCAAATGATTAATCTAGATATAGTTTGTTACTCAAACTGGTTAACTACTCTATTTTGTTAACTTAATTGGGTTAACTTCTTAAATTTGTTAACTTAAGCTGGATAACTATCATAATAATTAGTAATAGTTTGGGCCTTGGGCCTTTGGGCTCATATCCCACCACTCATTTATTTTAGATGAGCCCCTAAAACCTATAATGTATAAATATAATATATATATATATATATAAACTTATAACTTATAATTTATATAATAATTAATAATAAATAATAATTAGTAATAGTTTGGGCCTTTGGGCTCTTATCCCACCACCCATTTATTTTAGATGGGCCCTTAAAACCTATAATGAATAAATATAATATATATATATATATATATATAAACTTATAACTTATAATTTATAATTTATATAATGTAATTATAATATAATAAATAGTAATGCCTTGGGCCTTTGGGCTCATATCCCACCACCCATTTATTTGAGATGGGCCCCTAAAACCTATAATATACATATATATAAACTTATAACTTATAAGTTATATAATGTATTTATAATATAATAATTAATAATAAATAATAATTAGTAATAGTTTGGGCATTGGGCCTTTGGGCTCTTATCCAACCACCCATTTATTTTAGATGGGCACCTAAAACCTATAATGTGTGTGTGTGTATATATATATATATATATATATATATATATAACTTATAACTTATAATTTATATAATAAATAATAATTAGTAATAGTTTGGGCTTTGGGCCTTTGGGCTCTTATCCCACCACCCATTTATTTGAGATGGGCCATAAAACATATAATGTATAAATATAATATATATATATAAACTTATAACTTATATGTTATATAATGTATTTATAATATAATAATTAATAATAATTAGTAATAGTTTGGGCCTTGGGCCTTTGGGCTCTTATCCCACCACCCATTTATTTTAGATGGGCCCCTAAAACCTATAATGTATAAATAATATATATATATATATATATATATAAACTTATAACTTATAAGTTATATAATGTATTTATAATATAATAATTAATAATAATTAGTAATAGTTTGGGGCTTGGGCCTTTGGGCTCTTATCCCACCACCCATTTATTTTAGATGGGCCCCTAAAACCTATAATATACATATATATAAACTTATAACTTATAAGTTATATAATGTATTTATAATATAATAATTAATACTAAATAATAATTAGTAATAGTTTGGGCTTTGGGCCTTTGGGCTCTTATCCCACCACCCATTTATTTTAGATGGGCCCCTAAAACCTATAATGTATAAATATAATATATATATATATATATATATAAACTTATAACTTATAATTTATATAAAGTATTTATAATATAATAAATAATAATTAGTAATAGTTTGGGCCTTGGGTCTTTAGGCTCATATCCCATCACCCATTTATTTTAGATAGGCCCCTAAAACCTATAATGTATAAATAATATATATATATATATATATATATATATATATATATATATAAACTTATAACTTATAATTTATATAATAATTAATAATAAATAATAATTAGTAATAGTTTGGGCCTTGGGCCTTTGGGCTCTTATCCCACCACCTATTTATTTTAGATGGGCCCATAAAATCTATAATGTATAAATATAATATATATATATATATATATATATAAACTTATAACTTATAATTTATATAATGTATTTATAATATAATAAATAATAATTTGTAATAGTTTGGGCATTGGGCCTTTGGGCTCATATCTCACCACCCATTTATTTGAGATGAGCCCTAAAACCTATAATGTATAAATAATATATATATATATATATATATATATATATAAACTTATAACTTATAAGTTATATAATGTATTTATAATATAATAATTAATAATAAATAATAATTAGTAATAGTTTGGGCCTAGGGCCTTTGGGCTCTTATCCCAGCACCCATTTATTTGAGATGAGCCCCTAAAACCTATAATGTATAAATATATATATAAATTTATAACTTATAAGTTATATAATGTATTTTTAATATAATAAATAATAATTAGTAATAGTTTGTGCCTTGGGCCTTTGGGCTCTTATCCCACCACCCATTTATTTTAGATGAGCCCCTAAAACCTATAATGTATCAATAATATATATATATATATATATATATATATATATATATATATATATATATATATATAACTTATAATTTATATAATGTATTTATAATCTAATAAATAATAATTAGTAATAGTTTGGGCCTTAGTCCTTTGGGCTCATATCCCACCACCCATTTATTTGAGATGGGCCCCTAAAACCTATAGTGTATAAATATATATATATAAACTTATAACTTATAAGTTATATAATGTATTTATAATATAATAATTAATAATAAATAATAATTAGTAATAGTTTGGGCCTTGGGCCTTTGGGCTCTTATCCCACCACCCATTTATTTTAGATGGGCCCCTAAAACTTATAATGTATAAATATATATATATATATATATATATATATATATATATATACTTATAACTTATAATTTATATAATGTATTTATAATATAATAAATAATAATTAGTAATAGTTTGGGCCTTGGGCCTTTAGGCTCATATCCCACCACCCATTTATTTTAGATGGGCCCCTAAAACCTATAATGTATAAATATAATATATATATATATATATATATATATATATAAACTTATAACTTATAATTTATATAATAATTAATAATAAATAATAATTAGAAATAGTTTGGGCCTTTGGGCTCTTATCCCACCACCCATTTATTTTAGATGGGCCCCTAAAACCTATAATGTATAAATATAATATATATATATATATATATATATATATATATATATATAAACTTATAACTTATAATTTATATAATGTATTTATAATATAATAAATAATAATTAGTAATAGTTTGGGCCTTGGGCCTTTGGGCTCATATCCCACCACCCATTTATTTGAGATGGCCCCTAAAACCTATAATATATATATATATATAAACTTATAACTTATAAGTTATATAATGTATTTATAATATAATAATTAATAATAAATAATAAATAGTAATAGTTTGGGCCTTGGGCCTTTGGGCTCATATCCCACCACCCATTTATTTGAGATGGGCCCCTAAAACCTATAATGTGTAAATAATATATATATATATATATATATATATAAACTTATAAGTTATATAATGTATTTATAATATAATAATTAATAATAAATAATAATTAGTAATAGTTTGGGCCTTGGGTCTTTGGGCTCATATCCCACCACCCATTTATAATAATTAATAATATCAATAATAAATAATAATTATTAATTGTTGGGCTTTGGACTAAATATTTTAGATGGGCTAAATATAATAATTAATAATAATTATTAATTGTTGGGCTTTGGGCTAAAAATTTTAGATGGGCTAAATATTTTGTAGCCCTTTAAATTTTAGATGGGCTAAATATTTTGTGGCCCTTTAAATTTTAAATGTTTTTCTTTTAAGTCCTTTAAGTTTTAGTTCAATTCAATTGAGTTCAATTCAATTTATGTATTTAAATACATATATTTTATAATTTTATAAATATATATATTTATATATATATACATATATTTTATATGTATATTTATGTATTTATATACATATATACACACATATATACATATATATATGTACATTATATTTTATATATTAACATACATATATTTGTATAATATGTATTAATTATTATGTATGACATGTTATATGTATAATGTATTAATAATTTAATATATACATATGTTTGTAATATATATACATGTATGTTGTTAGTATCATAGTATGTATTATGTATATACATATACATGTATTTATGTATAATACATTACATATACATAAATACATACATGTTTGTATAATATATAATTATATATTGTAATGTATATACATGTGAATACATAAAAATACATATATATACACATAATCACATATATCTATACTTATAAAGTTATTATAATAATTAATAAGTTATATTATATTATAATAATTATTAAATAATATTGTATATGGGCGGGAAAATTTATTTTGAAACCGCCCAGTTCCCAAATTGAATTTCAATTTGGGGTAATTTATAAATAAAGCCCTTTATATTATATAAGTTTTTTATTCAAGTCCTTTAAGTTTTAATTCAATTCAATTGAGTTCTTAAAACTTTATTTTTACTTCAAATTAACTCTTATTTATTATTTTTTTTCACTATAGTCCATAAAACTTTGTTTTTATTCAAAATTGAGTTTATTATAGTCCATAAAACTTTATTTTAGTCCAAATTAGCTCTTATTTATTATTATTTTTTTCACTATAGTCCATAAAACTTTGTTTTTATTCAAAATTGTTCATTTCTGGTGAACCTGAATTAACTCGAACTGAAATGAACCCGACGACCTGAAATTACCCGACCTGAAATGAACCCGACCTGAAATGAAACCGACCTGAAATGAACCCGAACTGAAATGAACCCGACCTGAAATTTACCCGACCTGCAATTTACCTGCCAATTAACTGATTTTACCCGACCTATTTTTACCCGATCTGCAACGAGTTTGACCTGAAATTGACCCGACCTGAAAATTGACCCGACCTGAAATGGACCCGACCTGCAAATTACCCGACTGCAATGGACCCGCACCCGACCCGAGTCGAGTCAAATTTTTTTTTTACCTGAAATGACCTGTATCCGATTTTACCCGACCTGACAGAACCCGACCTGAAACCTGTCCGATTACCTGTTTTTACATCCCTAATAATGCATCTATATTTAAATGATAGGCATTTCGATAAAATCAGACTATTTGAAAAGTTCGCTACTCACCTCACCATAGCTGGATAATGACTAAAATTTTTAAACTTAGGGACGTTGCGGCCAGGGACGGACCCAGGACTTTAGGTTAGGGGGGGCGAACCTATAAATTTCTAGGGGGGCGAACTTATAGAAGTTTAGGGGGGGCGAAAATAGATTTTTAATAGAAAATACATAGAAAAATTCTAAATTTTTTCTAAATCATATATGATTTTCAAAATTTTAGGGGGTGCGGTTGCCCCCCCCCCAGCACCCCCCTCGGTCCGTCCCTGGTTGCGGCTCTATTGCTTGCAAATACTCAGCACAAAATCAATGGTCGCTTGCTTTGGGAGGGACTACGTGATAAAGGGACTAAAGCAATATTTGGTATGGTTTCGCTTTCATATATGTAAACACGCTACTATACTATGGATGGTACTAGGTAGACTCCCTACACAAGATCGATTGAAACGTTTTGATATTTTTATAGACGATAAATGTGTACTGTGTAACCTCTACCTTAGGATAAAGGACTATATCTTTGCTAGTTGCGACTTCGCTGTGGGAATTTAGACTAAATTTTTTCACCTATGTATATTTTTTAGAAGTATGCAAGAATGGCATCAGGACCTACTCTAAAAATGCGCTACATCTGAAAAGAAATCCCTACTTGTGACCATTCTTAAAATTGTATGAAGTGCATATATTTATACTATTTGGCAGGAACGAAACTAGAAATTTACTTATAATGATATTAATTTTTTGTTATTGTAAAGAATATAGTTAAAGATAAATTAAAGGGAAAAAATATAGATGCTAAACGGTCGATTGTGTATAGTCTGGGGATCACCATTTGATTACCCCTCATTCTTCCTATACCTATAGCACACTTGTGCTTTTGGATAAATTATCCACACTCACAAAATAAAATAAAAAAACAGATCGAACTAATATTATCAAAATATTCAACTTTTTAAAAGACTCGACATGCTTTTTTTTGCATTGGGCTCTGTCATGGGCTTCAAGTGTTCTATTAATAAGTATATGTATATTCTACTCTATTATTATATGTGAGCAAAAAAAAATGGTTAATATTTAATAGAAGCAATTTGGTTTAATTTGATTACCATTTTGGATTATCAGTTTTGTATTAATAATCGAATTGACGACCTGCTTATGTCGGTTCGGTTTCTGTCGGTTTTTATGTTTAAAATTAATTTTGTTGTCATTTTTTTAAATGAATATTTAAATTATTCAGATTTTTTTACTCATTAAAAAATAATATATATTTTTTGAATAGAAGAATAATGTATATTTAAACAAGCTAAAATCCATTTATATCTTTTTATATATTAAGGTTAGTCAAGTTGATAATTATGTATGTTCATAGATGTATTCTTAACTTTTTGATAATGCACACACTTTGCGAATATTACGATTGAAACTGAATCTTTTAGATAAATATTTTTTTTTATTGAGACCACTTGTTGAGTTCCAACATGCTTAAATTAGTTTGGTTATTGTTGTTTTTGTTTAGGCTTAAATGAAAAATAGGTGCTTAAAGTATACATCTTTTAAACTTTAGGTGCATAAAGATTTTTTTGTTGTAAAAATAGGTGCCCAAAATTTCAACTGTTGCAATTTTAGGTGCCCAACATTTAAAGGGTGTTAAAAAATTGTTAACCAATCAATGCTTGACACGTGACACTAATTTGATATTTTTAATTTTTTAAAGAAAAAAACCCAGAATTTTTAAAATTTCATAAAATTCTGAAATTTTACAAATTTTACAAAATAGTCCACAAATCTCTAAAAAAAATTAGACGATTAGGTGACGTTGTGTTGGGGAAAATGACCGCCTAAGTTCGGTGACCAAAGGGTGTACTCAAGTGTGGCGATTGACGGCGGAAGCGGCGATGATTTGGGGGTTTGAGAAATTTTAGGGATCTGGAGATTGTTTTGTAAAAATTGCAGAATTTCGAGATTTTATAAAAAAAAATGAATTTTTTTTATAAAAAATTGTTTTAAGTTTTTAATTTTAAAAAAAATAAAATAAACATATCATGTGTCAAGTATTGATTGGCTAACAATTTTTTAAACATATTTTAACGGTCAGACACCTAAAATTACAACATTATAAAATTTAAACACTTAAAATTATAGCGGATGAAAATTTAAGTATCTATTTTTTTAAAAGAAAATTAAACACCTAAAATTTAAAAAATACTTTTTACTACTTATTTTTCCTCCCAAAAAAGTGTTGAGTAAGTCCATTTTTAAATCAAACATGTAGAAAGTCAAGCAATGTGGTGGCAGCCAAAATTGAAAATGGAAAATTTCAATTTTGGTAGGTGCAGCCAAGGTTGAAAAATGGCATGGGAAAATCACAATTTTGGTCCCTAAACTTTAGGTTATTTATAAGTTAGTCCCTAAAGCTCAACTATAAATAGCCTAGCCATTTGCCATTCTAACACATCCCAAATCATTCTAACCTCCTCCCAATACTAGAGAAATTAGAGAGTTTTCATAGAGTTGTTTTCTCCTTTTTATCAAGAGAGAATTGTCATTGTTTTCTCCTTGTTAGATTGAGAGAAGTTGTAATTCCTATTTTCTCATAGTGAAATTCTTCTACCTTTGTCCGTGGTTTTTACCCTATATTATTTAGGGGTTTTCCACGTAAAAGCTGTGTCTCTTTTATCTTCATTATTATTTTCTCAAATTATCAGTTGCGTTTTTGCTCTATCCGACGATCGTATTCCGCAACAATTGGTATCAGAGCCAGATTTGGGTGCGTATATCTACTTACCGTATTCTCTGTTGGTTGCCATTGAAAAGTGGATCCTCCATCATAAGAAAGTAAGTTAGATATTACTCATTCATTGAAGGTGGTGGGCACTATTCACGTCAAAAAGGTGAAATAGTGGGAGCTATCTGAAATAGAAGCTATGGCAACGAAATTTGATATTGAAAAGTTCAATGGGAGAAATTTCTCACTGTGGAAATTGAAGATAAAGGCCATCCTAAGAAAAAACGGATGTCTAGCGGCTATCAGCGAAAGGCCGGCAGATTTTACGGATAACAAGAAATGGAATGAGATGGACGAGAATGCTATTGCAGACCTTCATTTAGCATTAGCAGATGAAGTACTATCAAGCATCGAGGAGAAGAAGACAGCCAAGGAGATTTGGGATCACCTCGCAAAATTATACGAGGCCAAATCGTTGCACAATAAAATTTTCCTTAAGAGAAAATTGTACACTCTTCGGATGTCAGAATCTACTTCAGTGACAGAGCACTTAAACACGTTGAATACTCTATTTTCTCAGCTAACATCCCTAAGCTATAAAATAGAGTCACAAGAACGTGCTGAACTTCTGCTTCAAAGTCTACCTGATTCGTATGATCAACTCATCATCAACTTGACGAACAACAACCTTACAAGTGATCTAGTCTTCGATGACGTTGCAGCTGCTGTTCTGGAAGAAGAAAATCGGCGCAAGAACAAGGAAGACAGACAAGGAAATCTGCAACAAGCAGAGGCCTTAACGGTGATGAGAGGAAGATCAACAGAACGTGGCCAAAGTAGCAGTCACAATCATGGTAGATCAAAGTCAAGGAGTAAGAAGAATTTAAAGTGCTACAACTGCGGAAAGAAGGGTCACTTGAAGAAGGATTGTTGGAGTTTACCTAAAAACTCCAATCCTCAAGAAAATATGGCAAACACTTCAGATGATGGAGATGCTCTCTGTTGTGAAGCAACAACAGCCATGGAAGGCAGAAAAAGATTTGCAGACATATGGCTTATTGACTCGGGAGCCACATATCACATGACCTCAAGAAGAGAATGGTTCTATAATTATGAACCTATCTCAGGAGGATCTGTGTACAGCTGCAATAATCATGCCTTGGAAATTGTTGGCGTTGGAACCATCAAATTGAAGATGTATGACGGGACAACCAAAGTTGTTCGAGATGTGCGACACGTGAAAGGCTTGAAGAAAAACTTATTATCCTACGGATTGTTGGATAATAATGCAAGCAAGATTGAAACACAGAAAGGAATCATGAAGGTGTTCCATGGAGCGCTTGTGGTGATGAAAGGTGAAAAGATAGCGGCAAATTTGTACATGCTGAAGGGAGAGACTTTGCTAGAAGCTGAAGCCTCTGTTGCCTCATGTAGTTCAGATTCTACCATGTTATGGCATCGGAAACTTGGACACATGACAGAACAGGGAATGAAAGTCCTTGTGGAGCAAAAGCTACTTCCGGGTTTAACAAAGGTATCACTTCCTTTGTGTGAACATTGTATTACAAGTAAGCAGCATCGATTAAAATTCAACACATCAAATTCTAGAGGCAAGGTTGTTCTAGAATTGGTTCATTCTGATGTATGGAAAGCACCGGTTACATCCCTAGGCGGAGCAAAGTATTTTGTCTCCTTCATTGATGACTACTCTAGGAGATGTTGGGTGTATCCTATCAAGAGGAAGGCAGATGTGTTTTCAACCTTCAAAGTTTTCAAAGCGCGGGTGGAACTTGATTCTGGAAATAAAATCAAGTGTTTCAGATCAGATAATGGAGGTGAATATACAAGTGATGAATTTGATGACTTCTGCAGAAAAGAAGGCATCAAAAGACAGTTCACAACAGTATACACTCCTCAACAAAATGGAGTGGCAGAGCGGATGAACAGAACTCTGTTAGAAAGAACACGAGCAATGTTGAGAGCTGCAGGGCTAGAAAAAGCTTTCTGGGCAGAAGCAGTCAATACCGCCTGTTATTTGGTGAATCGGGCTCCATCAACTGCAATTGAGTTGAAGACACCGATGGAAATGTGGACTGGTAAACCAGTTGATTATTCAAACCTCCATATATTTGGAAGTATTGTGTACGTGATGTACAATGCCCAAGAAATTTCAAAGTTGGATCCAAAATCCAGAAAATGTAAATTCTTGGGGTATGCTGATGGAGTAAAGGGGTATCGCTTGTGGGATCCCACTGCCCGCAAAGTGATTATCAGCAGGGATGTTATCTTTGTAGAAGATAAGCTACAAAGAAAAGAAGAAGATGATAGCACTGATAAAGAAAAGCCAGAGACTACACAGATACATGTTGAAAATGAGTTTGAACAGAGAGATTGTTCTGAAGCAGAACCAGAGCTCGAGGAATCAGAACCAGAAAATTCTGAAGCTCCAACAACTCGTCAATCAGATCGTGTGAGAAGACGCCCCAATTGGCACTCAGATTATGTTATAGAAGGTAATGTTGCATACTGCCTTTTAACGGAGGACGGTGAGCCATCAACATTCGAGGAGGCAATGAACAACTCAGATGCTTCGCAGTGGATGACGGCAATGCAAGAAGAAATCGAAACCCTTCATAAAAATAATACATGGGAACTTGTGCCACTACCACAAGGAAGGAAGCCAATTGGTAACAAATGGGTCTTCAAAATCAAGAGAAATGGTGACGATCAAGTGGAGAGGTATCGTGCAAGACTGGTGGTCAAAGGATATGCTCAGAAAGAAGGTATTGATTTCAATGAAATCTTTTCTCCTGTGGTTAGACTAACAACGGTTCGAGTTGTCCTGGCAATGTGTGCTACATTGAATTTACATCTAGAGCAGCTAGATGTTAAAACAGCTTTTCTTCATGGAGATCTTGAAGAAGAGATTTACATGCTCCAGCCTGAAGGTTTTGAAGAAAAAGAAAAGAAGAACTTGGTTTGTAGGTTGAACAAATCTCTGTACGGTTTAAAGCAGGCGCCGAGGTGTTGGTACAAGAGATTTGACTCCTTCATCATGAGCCTTGGATACAACAGACTTAATGCAGACCCTTGTGCTTACTTCAAGAGGTTTGGTGAAAACGAATTTGTTATATTGCTGTTGTATGTAGATGACATGTTGGTTGCAGGCCCCAACAAAGATCATATTGAAGAATTAAAGGCACGACTGGCTAGGGAATTTGAAATGAAGGACTTGGGACCAGCAAACAAGATTCTAGGGATGCAAATTCACCGAGACAGAAGTAGTATGAAGATTTGGCTTTCACAAAAGAATTACTTGAAAAAGATCTTGTCACGATTCAGCATGCAAGATTGTAAGCCAATTTATACCCCTCTTCCTATTAACTTTAAATTATCCTCCAGTATGAGTCCTAGCAGTGAAGAAGAGAGGATGGAGATGTCTCGAGTACCGTATGCATCAGCAGTGGGAAGTTTAATGTTCGCTATGATTTGTACAAGACCAGACATTGCACAAGCAGTGGGAGTGGTTAGTCGGTACATGGCGAATCCAGGCAGAGAGCATTGGAATGCTGTGAAAAGGATCCTGAGATACATCAAAGGGACCTTAAATGTTGCATTATGTTACGGGGGATCAGACTTTCTTATCAGCGGGTATGTCGATTCTGACTATGCAGGAGATTTGGATAAAAGCAAATCTACAACAGGGTATGTGTTTACACTTGCTGGTGGAGCTGTAAGCTGGGTTTCAAAACTGCAATCGGTTGTGGCTACGTCAACAACGGAGGCAGAATATGTAGCAGCTACACAAGCCAGTAAAGAAGCAATATGGTTGAAAATGCTATTGGAGGAGCTCGGGCACAAACAAGAGAATGTCTCTTTGTTTTGTGACAGTCAGAGCGCCTTGCATCTTGCAAGGAATCCTGCTTTTCACTCAAGAACAAAACACATTCGGGTCCAATACCACTTCATTCGTGAGAAAGTGGAAGAAGGGACGATAGATATGCAGAAGATCCATACCGATGACAACATAGCAGATTTCATGACAAAAGCAATCAACACTGATAAGTTTACTTGGTGTCGATCCTCTTGTGGCTTGTTAGAGACGTAAGCAACATGGAAAATACGAGGTAGAAAGAATGGTGTGAAGATATGATTGTTCCAATCAAATCTTCAAGTGGGAGATTGTAGAAAGTCAAGCAATGTGGTGGCAGCCAAAATTGAAAATGGAAAATTTCAATTTTGGTAGGTGCAGCCAAAGTTGAAAAATGGCATGGGAAAATCACAATT
Organism: Hibiscus trionum; assembly: GCA_030270665.1. Lineage (NCBI taxonomy): Eukaryota > Viridiplantae > Streptophyta > Magnoliopsida > Malvales > Malvaceae > Hibiscus > Hibiscus trionum. The sequence goes on from BSYR01000045.1 coordinate 1,236,904, forward strand.
TTGGTCCCTAAACTTTAGGTTATTTATAAGTTAGTCCCTAAAGCTCAACTATAAATAGCCTAGCCATTTGCCATTCTAACACATCCCAAATCATTCTAACCTCCTCCCAATACTAGAGAAATTAGAGAGTTTTCATAGAGTTGTTTTCTCCTTTTTATCAAGAGAGAATTGTCATTGTTTTCTCCTTGTTAGATTGAGAGAAGTTGTAATTCCTATTTTCTCATAGTGAAATTCTTCTACCTTTGTCCGTGGTTTTTACCCTATATTATTTAGGGGTTTTCCACGTAAAAGCTGTGTCTCTTTTATCTTCATTATTATTTTCTCAAATTATCAGTTGCGTTTTTGCTCTATCCGACGATCGTATTTCGCAACAAAACATCCGAAGCACAATAATCGAGCATTACCGAAGCTTGTGTGAAATTTAGAAAAATTGTGAGACTCGGAGGTTAATTGGAGATATTTTTAAAGGTCTTATACACATATTTTAAAAAACACAGTTTTTTAGTTTAATTATTAGTATTTGATTTATTGATTGACTAATTCAGATTAAGTTTAAAGCCCGTTATAGAGTGACCCTTACAGCTTAAATTTTCTATTTAAAACAACTGGATTCAAACCCCTAACCTTACTTAAGGGTCTAACATTCCATCCCGCCAAATCAATTGATTGTTGGTTATAACATAACACTAATAAGATATTTATTTAATATATATATTATTAAGAAAATTTTAAAATTTAAAAAAAAAAAAAATATTTTAGAATAACATCAATTCAAGCTTAGACCAACCCCAAACTATATTATTTAGCTGCCCCCACAGCTAAACTTTGACATTTGGGACTGCCGATTCCTAATATATATTGTTAAGAGTAAAAAACACAGTTTTTTTTTTTTGCTGCTCCCAAGGCTACAATGTAAGAAAGCAATTGGTTAGATCAAGCCAGGCTAAAACATTTTTTATTATGTTTCCAAAGCATTTCAACTTCACATGTTTAGCAAGGTACAAACTCCTGTTACTTCAATGAAATAAATAAGTAAAGGTGTTAAACCTTTTTCTGATTAAAAACAAAACAAAATAAAGGCGTTACTTAAATATCAAGTTCTCTTATATTAATCTATGTAACTTTTGTATTCAATTCTTATATTATAATTTAATCATTTTTAGTCAGATCTAAACAACAATCGTGAAATTTATTAAGTTAATTTATCTTTTTAAGCCATATAATTTAGTCATGTCGTCTCTGTGTTATTTGGGTCAAAATTTAAATTTTAAAATTGATTGGTTTAAAGTTATCAATGGTCCTTGTACCATTTCAAAATTTAAAATTTAGTCCCCATAGTATTTATTTTTATTTGAAAATCTTGTTCCTTTCTCTAATTGTTGACCTGGCAACCATAAAAATGGCAAAATAACTTCTTTAGTTCTATACACCCCTAAAATATGTAAACGTAGATAATTAAAAATTGTATTGTTCAATTAATAATATTTTTAGGTTTATTTTAAAAATATTAAGGATAAGTTGATAAAACTGTAAATGTAGGGAGTCTAGAAAAGCTGTTTTGCCTTTTTATAATCGACAAGATAGCAATTGACAATATAATTGAATAGAAATCAGGGGAGGAGCAAGATTTTTAAATAATAAAAAAATACAGTGGCTCAATTTTAGAAAAAAAAAAGTACAAAGACTAAATTTTAAAACATTATAGGCACTGTTATAATTGTGTAGCCCAACTTCTATTTTGGTCCGGCCCAAAATGTTTATAAAGAAACGACGGTTAAAGTGGGGGTCTATAGTGGCGGGCGAAATAATTCACATTCGTGTGAAACTGTACTTCTCCCTTGACGTATTAGAAGAAGAGTATAAAATTATTTTGAGTGAAATTTTTTTCTACGGAAGCTTCCTTTCCTAGCAAGTAATTTATTTTATAAATAGGCACTACGGATAGGGTTTGGAAATAAGTTGAACAAATCCTATATCATATATAGATGCAAATTTTCTTGTAATTTCTTTTTCAACGTAGTGAATGTTCTCATCCTCTACCCGTATTTTTGTTTTGTTTTAGATTTTCACATAAATCTTTATGTTTTATTTCTCTTGCTTTTACTCTGCAATATTTTGCTTTTCATTGTTATCGTTAGTTGATTATCGAAATAACTCGTACTATATTTAAACAAAATTTGATTAAATTAAATATAAAAACTAAACCTACAATTTATATATAATACATTACATAGTAAAAATGGAAGAAAAAAAATCAATGTGACTTTTTTTGAAACATGGGAGGAGAGAGATAGATCTAAGCTGGCCGAGAGCATAGGGAGCCGGCATGACCATGACTCATCGTCCATATGGCATCCGCTTTGGGTTGGTGAAATAAACACAAAAATCATTTACTCATTTTTTTCTTCTTTCACATAACAAATTCGTGGCATATGGCGATGTAATCTTTCAAGTGTCAACATAGCCAAAGCCATCATCGTGTATTTCATGCTTAGCTAAATGCATCACCAAATCCTCATAGTTTGTCAAACAAGAATTTTAAAAGAATCGCTCAAAAATATCTTTGCATTTTTTATAACGATTAATATTTAGATTAAGGTTAATTAATTTAGATTTAATATTACAAAGGATCATTATATGGGTGGTTTTTTTGATCTTTCTTTTTTAAAGTCAATATGTCGGGATTTGAGTTTTTGAGGTTATTCAAGAGATTTAGAACCTTATCATGCTAGACCGGTTGGTAACTGATAATGAACAATACCATTGTTTACAAATGTTCTCCAAAGAGATAAACAATTAAGGGCAGGGAAGAAGAACTGATATAGTTTAGATATTTTCATTATATTTTCTATTAATGATCTAATTTTATACTTCCTTAAATTTATAATAGAAAATACAATGAAAATATCTCATATTCATCTTAACATAAAATCTTGTGTCGTCCCTAACCAATAGAGCTTCATAGTTTTTTTTGAACAATTCCTACATAGGGGAAGGTAGACATAGCAAACTTGACCTTATATCCGAACCGAAACTCGATATCGACCCAAACATGAAGATTTGAAATATGAAATAAATCAAACTGAACTAAAACCAATCCGAATTTTAGTTGAACCGAAATAGACCCGAACCGATCTTCATCCTAACCGAATGGACCCAGACTGATTTCACCCGAACCGAAAGCATCCTAAAATAAAGAAAGATGAGATGTGAATTGTCGCGCAACTCACCAAAAAACCCAAATATACTAGCTTTATAAAGTCATATATAGGGGTGTAAAAAACTGACCCGACCTGAAAACTCGATTGAAACCGACTGATCTCCTATTGACCCGATATTAATCGACCCGAGATCAACCGACCCGATATGACCAGAACCGACCGATACTCGACCCGAATCACTATAAACCTGAACTAAAATCAAATCAGACCTGAACCGAATATAGTTAGATCTGAAATGACTCGAACCAAACGACTCGTATGTCACCTCTAGAGAGAAGGGAGGAGAAGTTTACTCGTAATGTGTAATAAACCCACAACTTAAGAGAGATGAGAAGATATCAACAAAAAACTTTTAACCACATACTCTACATGTAGCTTACTAGAGCTTTATAGTTATATAAACAAATAAAAATGATGAAATAATTATGTTTGATTATTGACCAACTATTTCCATGATGTGCGGTTGCGGAAAGTGAATGTCGGTCTCATCGGGTGACGATGCATATTCCTAATATTTAGCCAAAATTCCGTGCTTCCGGATTAAGCCAATTGCAAACCACGTTGACATTTGACAAATGACACCTCTTGAATTGGGTACCTACCCACTTGGCACATGTTCAATATTGCCCCCAGGCGCAAGCCTTGTTCAAAGTCTTGACACGGACTTTTCCCACACTTCTTTTATTAGTTTTATTCCCTTTATAGTTTAATAAAATAAAATGTATCCAAGCTAGGTTGACAAATTTCCACCCTCTGGGCCTGTCCATCAGATAAAGATAGTTTCTTGTAAGTTTCTATTGATTTGAAGAGTGATTTACTTACGAATTCGACCGTTTTTTTGCTTGCCATTTTTGTTATCATGACTTTATCATATCAATTCATATCGATTCACGTCTCACACTTAATTTTAGTGAGTGGGTCTCTCAACAAATTTTTTTTGCATGCACAAAGTCTCGAACTTGAGACATGCTTAAGTGATACCAAACCGCAGACAAAAATCCTCTGTTGTCTCTTTCTATGCCTCAATACTAAAAAATTAGATTCTAAGCTTCAATCCTAAATTCTAAACCTTAAACCCTAAAAATACATCTTACTCCATAATTCTGTAAACTCTAACCTTAAACATTAACCTAGTTTTTTTGTGCGGAGGCATAAAAAATGACACCAAAAAAGATAGAAGATTTTTATTCACCAAGCTACTTACCACTTCGACCAATTCCGTGAATAAATTCAACGGTTTTCTATCAGGAATTGACTGCCCGGATACATACGTCTAACCTGGTAATGCAAATAAATCCAAATCTGGGTTAGAAATAATTGTTAACCTAAAAGTATGTGGCGAATTTAAATAGACCAAGTGCTTCAATCAGAATAACTTTCTATTACGATTTGCATGTTCCTTTCTTTCAATGTCTGGTATGTCTACTTTCCTTTCACATGGAATAAAACCCTAGCTTCCCTATATCACCATCATCAACATTATCACTATTAGCTCTACGAACCATCCAAAATTATGCCTTAAAAAACAGCTATTCATTATCAATAATGACCCATCAAAGTAACAAAAAGCTTCCAATGGTCAAATTCAGACATATTGGATACTAGGACAACTGTTGTAATAGGTTAAATGCTCTTGTTAGTTTAATGTTTTGGTCGAATTTGAAAAATGTTAGGTTTTTATTTAAACATAGTTGTTATTCGATTATTTTAAAATGAAAGACATTTACTTAAGTGAATTCGAAAAGATAATAACATTATTTCAGTTTTTTAATAGGTTAATTCTTATGTCGATATCCTCTAAAAATATTATACCCTCGTATAAACATTTATACATTATAATATATAATGTATAATCATGCTTCTGATAAATTAGATGGTTTTAAAAGTATATATTGCTTTCTCAATTGATATGCAACATTTATCGACAAAATTCTTTGAAATTAATGGCTCGAAAAGGCATGAGAGAAAAACAATACCAAATGCTACTGTTTTCTTTCCCTTTCGTTTTCATCAGCGGCAAAGCACAAGTAACTCATTTTTAGTAAATGTTGACACATTAGTAAAAAAAATAGTAGTAATTGTTAAACTAGACCCTCTTTTTGTCAACAAAATTCATACAAGTAACATTGAAAAAGAAAAAAAAGAAAAAGAAAATTCATACAAGACTTTCCTGTCTGCCAAGCAAACAGAATTGTTTGGTACACCATACGGCAGGCTTTGGATTGGGATTGGACCAATTAGTATAGTATATACACATTTTTTATTGTTTGAATTGAATCATAATCATATAATAAAAGGGTCATGTTTTTTTAATTCAATCCTCATCTTCCACTTGTTTACTTTTGAATTTGCCACGCCAGAGTGACCATATTTTCTAGGAAAATCACCACCCTCCCTGCTTAAACTCGCACAAAATCGTACTAGCAAATTCAAAACCTTGGGAAACAAGAAACCAGGAATTAAAATGAAAAGTCTGTCCAAAGCTTTGACAAATCTTATACCATCAAATTTTCTACGGTCATTTAGCGTGCGTTTCACTCTCCTCCTAGTTTCCTCAAATCACCAAATAACATATATATATATATATATATATATATATATATATATATATATATATAAGTACGAGTGGCTCCTCGTGTTCGTCTTAAGAGATCTAGATTCAAACACTTATACGTGCAAAGTATGTGTGCCTTGTCAAAGAATTAAGAAAAAAGTATTAACAGATACTACCGTGTAATCATACCAGAATATTCAATATATATTTATATATATACTTCACCTCTTATATGCCAACTTGTCTCCCCTTTAAATCTCTTCTTCTAAAACCCTACTGCCACTTCCGAAAGAACAAAGCCTTTGTTCTCTCTTCATCTTCCAATGGCCCCGAAGATAATATATGTGGTCTTTCTAATTACACTTCTTGCTGGTTCTTGTTTCGCCACCAGGCCCGGAAAAACCATGGTCGTCGACGGTAGAGTTTCATCGGTCACGTTCCCCAGAAAGTACGAGACGGGTTTTCGGTACCAAGGACAGATGTTCAACTTCTTCCCCAAAGGGATCCCTATACCACCTTCTGGTCCATCTAAAAGGCACAACTCTGTCGTAGATTCTACTCGAAACTGAGTAAACTGTCCCTTCTAATGTAGTCTACAGTTTTTTTCTTCAATCATTTCTCAGTTTTCTCCCCTTAATGTAGTTGTTAGGATTGTCTGCAGCAAAGGGTTGGTTCTGGTCAAAAACAGAGCTCGTCTCTTTTAGGATTTTTGGGATTCTTAGATATACATAATACTGTATAGAATTTAAGATTTGTTTGTTGGAATTTTGTAATGGTATTCGTTTCAATATTAGAAGAAATGCAGATGCATGTACACTTGGTTGAAATGAATTCAATTTTGTGATGAATTATATTATCAAATCTGGTTCTGTTTTCTCGTTTCTCTTTGCAAACTCGGATGGCTCTGTTTTGACTTTAGATTGTCAATAAAAGCCAGCATTTAGATCGACTTTGAATGCGTTAGGCGAGGGAACTCCCATCCCACGGCTGCTATTCAAATCCAATCAACTTGCCTTTGGTATTGGAATAGACCAGCGCATGTACTTCAGTCTAAGGTAGTACTATACGTCTTCCGGTCTCCGTATTGAAACATATTGGATATTCCCACCTTTTTTTCTTTTCGTCTTTCTCTTATTCACATGATTCAACAATAAGTATATAAGTTATGACCTTTTACTTTTACATTTTTAAAATTTTTATATTTATCGTATCTTTGGTGTACATACTATACCTGTAATTTTAAAAATCTTCGTTTTTTGTACCCATACCCGTATCTACATCAGCAGAACAAAGGAGAAATGAGTTCGGTTAGGGGCAGGCGGCTAGCAGAATTCATGATGTTCATGTCATGTAATTCTTCAATAATATCTGAGTTTTTACTTTTGGGATTAGGGCGGCTCAGACTTTCCAAATCCATGCATAGGCAGAGGTGTATGCATTTTTGTTCTTTTGCAATGATCCGGATTCCTTGTCTGGCTTAACTCCAAAAACAGCAGGATTTGCTGTCAAATCTCACTACTTAGCTTTCCAGTAAAATATTTTAGGTGCTATTTACGGCCTAAGGCGGGCAGGGCAGGCCAGGCAGGGCAATTATAGATAGCTGTTGCCAGATTTGTCCCAATTCCAAATTCAAACATGAGAATGCATAGTAGAAGATTAACGTGACATCCAATATTGTATTTACTGGATATTTTTCACATGGCCACATGTTCAGGGATGAAATCAAGATTGCAGTTTAGGGACAAATATAAATATTTTAAAATAAAAAATAAATTTATTATTAATTCATTTTACAAAAAATTATATATAATAAAAATTAAAAAATTGATAACCTACGAGGAAAATACTCTTTACAGTCTTTAAATATAAGTGCACCGTATTAATTATTAATCTAATGGAATGAGATCAAGTAATATTTTTTATTTGAATTTTGACATTTTTGATAGTTTGGAATCAGGTTCTACTCAAGATGTGTTCTAAACCTGCAACTCACATGATCAAGATGCGTTCCAAACCAACCTAAGTTGATCATGTCGACCAACAACGGAGCCTAGTCGAAGAAATCTCTCTATTAAATAGGTCACATTCCTTGTATACACTGTTATTAGATGTATGAGGAGAACATTCTCCCGTGCTTTAAGACACGTTGAGCTTCACATATTCATGTACAGTAAAAGGGGGATTGATTATGTGATCTATAGTACCAAAGTCCTTAAGTAGATAAAAACATAATGTGTACCATAACTTAACAACTTACTTTTCCAGTTTTTCCAATGACATTAGACCCTTGAGAACCATACGAGGAAGTAGAACAAAAGGCATTCACAAGCAATTACTCTACCAATTAACCTTTAGACATGTATAGGAAAACTATAGTCATCCATTTAGTTTAATTCTAAATATACAAACTATTGAACCAAACAAGTGGTCTTAGTAAAAAAATGGATGAAGTTTATTTTAGAAGACTCGAATTCAAATAGCTTTGTCTATAAATTGTGCGTACATTATCAAAGGATTAAGAATATGTATGAAAAATATTACATTGTAATCATCTTAAGACTATTCAAAAATAAAATACAAACTATTGATATGTATGAGTTGACGAAATTATTAAGGGAACGGAAAAGAATTTGTGCTCTCAATTTTTTTTGTTTATCGGTAATTTTAAATAATACTAATTTAATTATTCCTTAAATTAAATTTTATCTCCTATAAATTTTAAACTAAATATTTATTAAATTTATGTTAATTTAAAGTTATACGATTTTACGCCATTATCTAATCGCCGTAGGTGCTTGGAGACAGGGGCGGACGGTTTAAGGAGCCTAAGGGGGCCTTGGCCCCCCTAAAATTTTGAAATTTTACATTTGGTCCTTCAAGTTTTTAAAAAATATTAATTTAGCCTTCTCAAAAAATGGAAAATTTTAATTTGGCCCCCTCAAAATTTTAAAAATTATCATTAAGTTTTTATTTCTTTAAATATTTTCAATTAAGTTCCCTTTTAAATTTTTGAAAATTTCTCATTAAACCTCATAATTTTTAAAAATTTTAGTTTGCACTTCTAAAATTTTTGAAAATTTTAAATTGGCCCCCTCAGCTTATTATACCAAGATCCGCCTCTGCTTGGAGAGAAGTAAAATAAGAAAATATCATTGGTCATGATTCATGAACGCACGCAAGTATAAAAGAACGTGCAATTATGCGGTTTCCATGCAATAAACACCTGATCTCTAAACAAAACCCTTCAATTATGAAAGTGAAATTTTCACGCTTTCCTTTTCTATTATCGTATGTAATGGTGTATTCTAATTTTTAATAGAAAATATTTTGATACATATTTTGGGTAAAAAATTTTAAATTTAGAGTTTAAAGATTTAAGTTGTAGTTTAGAGTTTATGGATTTAGGGTTTAGAATTTAAAATTTATTGTTAGAGTTTAGAGTTTAGGGGTAAAGATTTAAATTTTAAATTTTACAGCTTAAATATGAAGTGTTGTGAAATTTATTTACAACGTGTGTATCAAAATATAATCTATATTTAATTGCATTTTTGGCTTTCTAATTTTCCTCCGTTTTAAAATCTATCGTGAGATTCAACGGTGAAAACGACAGGAAGAAATATAGCTAAGATCATTCTCAATTATCCCTCACCCCCTTTCTCTATATGTTTGATTTGAAAATATAAATTTTAAATTTTAGGTTCAAGGATAAAAAAGTTTTTATTGAAAAATAAAAAATACTTAAATTATAATAAAAAACTAAGCATAATGTCAAAAAATACCCATAACGCTTGACAAAATAGTCATTTTGGCCCCTATTTTTTTAGATCAATTCAACATTCAACGTTTCATTTTGGATCTAAATGACTTCTCTGCGGATGAAAACTGTTAGTCAACTAACGGTAAACTGCTTGAAATGACTTGAGAGAGTGACACATCAGTAGAAAAAAATAATTTTATACAATAATTTTTTGAATGACGTGACATTCTTTCAAGTCAACGTCTTTGTTTATATAACACTGTCATGTCATCGTGTACTAACATGTAGGGTTGTCACGTCATTTCAAGTCATTTATCATTAGTTAACTAACAGTTTTCATCCGTAGATGGACTATTTTGATCTAAAATGAAACATTGGAGGTTAAATTAGTTCAAAAAAATTAGAGGTCAAAATGACTATTTTGTCAAACATTATAGGCATTTTTGACTTTATGCCTAAAAATTAATATCCAATTGAAATTCTATCATTAATTTTAAAAAAAATCTATTAAATCCTTCTGTCGACAGATTTTGCTAGTTGATCAAGTTTGATCGTTAATTACAAACAAATCAATAAGATGATGACACATAACATCATTTGAGAATTGGGATTGCCACGTCATCAAAAATATAAGAAAAAATTATAAAAATTCACATTTTTTAAATTATAAAAAATCACATATTATAAAAAAATTAGAATTTCATGACATTCATATAGAATTTATAAAAATATTATAGAAAATTATAGAAGTTCATGAAAATTATATAAAAATCCTTAATAATTATAAAGATTGAAGTTATTAATATTTCTTTGGTGTTTATCAATTTAATTCTCTATAGCAATTTTTGTGTGTAGGAGTAATCTTTCAATATGTACATATTTGAAGTTTTCACAACGAAGAACATGAAAGTATAGAGCTTATAGGAAGAATTTAACAAGAAAGATGAAGACTATAACAATTCACGAAATCAAATAAGGTGATCACATCTATATTCAATATCCATTCATTTCTATTTTCTATTTTTGTGATTTTTTATACTTTATTTGTTCAATTTCATTTTTATGAATATTTATAACTATTATTATTATTTTATATGATTTTTAAAACTTTTGTGAGCATTTATAATTTTTCTATGGTTTTCATGACTTTTTTATTATTTCATGAATTTTTATGCTTTTTACTTTTTTATTAATTTGTATAATGATTTTAACCGTTGGATGATGTGGCAATCTCAGAGTACACAATGTTCCGACACATCATTATTGATATGTTTGTAATTAATGTTAAAATGATCTACTAACAGAAATCGTCAACGAAATGAATTAACTGATTTTTCAAGTTAACAGAAGGGACTTAATTGAAAACAATTTTTTCATAAAGACTTAATTTATTTTGTTTTCATTTTTCGACAAGGGGTTTTTACCCTCAAGCTTAGATTTTATTTGTTATGTAAATGATGAGAAGGAAATGTATAATTGTTTAATTTATCAAATCTAAAAATAATTTTCAGATTTACCACTAAATAAACATCTAGCAAATCTATGAATTTGAGAAATAATAAGATTTATTACATTTTTAAGTATTTTATTACTCAATATACACTTTTTTAAATCCAATTCACACAATTTTTTAAAAATATTTTAGAATTTTTATTTTATAACTTGTTTTAAGTCTTCAAACTTTTTAAAAGAAACCAGTCAAGTCTCTCAGTCTTGTCATTATTCACAAATTTAATGTCATACCAACAATGTTAATGACCACGTCATATAATAACAATTAACAGCAAAATAATTGGTCAAAGGACTGATGAAATTTATTAATTTAAGAATTTAATTACATTAGAAAAGGAATTTAATTAATTTTCAATATATATAACTTTTTACACCTTAACCTAAATTAGATGATGATGAGCCGTATAAGTTTACAAACAAACCAAAAACACGAATTATTCTCACAATTTTGGAATTGTAACAAATTATATTAGCTAAGCTTATCCGTTTCCTTCGTGTATATGGTATATTAGAAGTAAAGCAGCATGCTTAATTGCATACCATAGAATAAAGATATAATAAAGTAAAGTGTCACATGCATGCTAATCTGACTTTTCAAAGAATTGTTTATTTGATATATTCATGGATGAAACCAAGATTCGGTGCAGGCAAAACATAAATTTTGAAAGCTAAATAACAAATTTATAATTATTCTAATTTTTTTTAAAAAAATATAAAGGATTAAAAGGTAAAAAAAAAATCTATGCCGATAGGGACAACAACCCTCACATACATAATATACCTCCGTCCCTGGATATATTTAGTTTCAGAGATACAATATTTTGACGTAGTGGTAACTGGTAAGAAGCTTATTAGGTAGGGTATTCTGGCTTATTATATATGAAAATTAATTGATTTTGTTCGAAATTCATGCACTCACGTCAAATAATTTGAGATAAATAATGTTAAAAAGATAAGTTTTGTAAAAAAAAAATGTTTGAAAACTGTACTTTTTTACCTGAATATAAAAGTTAAAATTTTCAAATTTTGTGCTATTTTACAGCTTTAACATTAATTTGTTATTCTATGATGTGCTTATTTACGGTTTATAAACTTATAATTTTTTTTATCAAAACATAATTAAATGATTAAAGAATTATTTGTGTATGTGAAATTTTTATATCTCAATATGTCATTTTTTAGATAAAAATCATTATAAATTTTATATATTTTCATGGAATACATACAATCATAACAAATTTATTTTTTAATAAAAAATACTTTATATATATATATATATATATATATATATATATATATATATTTGGATAAGTTGTGTTTTATATCCAAAGAAAGCAGTCAAAGCTGCAACAATATACAAAACTCAGCTTGGGCAGCCATCCCTCTAGGGAATTCCCCAAGTATCGCTAAACGTATTATTTACAGTTGCAAGTCGTATATCCTTACTATGTATACGTATATGGACAGTGTTCCTAATACAAGTCACTAGACTAGCACAATCACGAGAACAATTTCTAAATTTTCGGAAATTCTGCTCCTCCCAAATGTGATAGATGAAGGAGCCCCAAGCAAGCTTACAAACAAGCACCATGGTTTTCCTCCCCTTCAGGTTCGTGGAGAGCCACAGGAGCTCTGCATCCCAGTCCATGGCGGTTCTAGTTATCCCACACAGCAACAAAAGAGCACACCATACTTGTTTTGAATAAGCACAATCCAAGAACAAATGGTTACGAGATTCTTGCTCAGCATGACACAAGCAACACAACCCATCTCCAGCAATCCCCATTCTGCACAGCCTATCCATCGTTGGCAATCAATCTAAGATAGCCATCCACAAAATAAGAGAATGCTTAGGGATGCGGGCTCCATACCAAACCAACTTCTCCCATGGCACCTTTGGCGCAACTTCACGAACCACATTCCAAGTGTCCTTCATGTTTATAGGCCCTTGAGCATGTAGGGTCTGAACCAAGTTCCTCATCTTCAGCATCTTCCTTATACTCCAACTAAACCACGGTTTCGGGACAACTGACCAAAAATCCCGGCCCTTGAAGACATAAGCACGAACCCATGCAACCCATAAGGATCCGTCCGCAGCAAGTAGACTCCTGATCAGCTGAATAACACAGGCCTTGTTCCAAGCAGAAAGGTCCTTAACACCAAGGCCACCTTCTCCCTTCGGCCTACATATATTCTTCCATCCCACACGAGCACCGTGAGCAGCAGCATCCTTTCCATGCCAGAAGAAACGCATGCAAAGTTGCTCAATACGCCCTATTACACACTTAGGTAATATGACATGTCTGCTCCAGTAGTTAACTATGCTAAAGACAACAACATTAATGAGCTGCAAACGACCAGCGTAGCTAAGATGGCGATGAGACCATGCCTCAAGTCTGCGTTTGACCTTCTCGATGAGGACATTACAGTCCTTTTCCGAGAGCCTCCTCGTCACCAGTGGTATCCCCAGGTATCTGACAGGCAACACTCCAACTTTAAAGCCCGTAATAGCACCCCAGCTACTCTGCTGTTCTCTTGTGACGCCAGCAACAAAAAGCTCCGTTTTAGCAATATTAAGCTTGAGGCCTGATATGTCATAGAATTTGTCCAGAACACTTTGAACTCCAAGAATAGAGTCCAGGTCTCCCTTACAAAATATAAGCAAATCGTCGGCAAAGCTTAGATGTGTCAGCTTGACTTTTTTGCACTTCGGGTGAAAACAAAAAATTCCATTCTCAGCAGCAAGATTAAGCAAGTGAGAGAGCACGTTCATGGCTAAAACAAATAAGTAGGGAGAGAGGGGGTCTCCCTGCCGAACCCCTCTCCTTCCTTTGAAAGAGCCCACAAGGGTGCCATTAAGGGAGATAGAAAACCGGCTCCCTGCATAACATACCTCAATCCATTTTCGAAATTCTGCAGGCAATCCAATGGCTTCTAAGACAGCAGAAATAAATTTCCAACTAAAAGTATCAAAAGCCTTTTGCAAGTCGATTTTCAAAGCACATCTAGGCGAGATGGATCTCCGACTATAACCTTTCACTAGTTCCTGAGCAAGCAACGTGTTGTCAACGATGCTCCTCCCCTTGATGAACGCAGACTGATTCAGAGTAATTACAGTAGGCAAATATCCTGTGAGTCTAGCAACCAGAATTTTTGTGATAGCCTTATACACAACAGAACAACAGGAGATCGGCTGAAATTCCTTTGGAGAGCAAGCATTAGCTACCTTCGGAACAAGGGTAATTGCAGTCGCATTAAATGCCGGCAGCAAAGTGGATGAATGAAAGAAGTGCCGTATCGCATCAGAGAATTCAGCACCTACAATACCCCACGCAGCTTTGAAAAACCACGATGTGTATCCGTCAGGGCCAGGGGATTTATCATTCCCCTGGGAAAAGATGGCTGAACGAATCTCAGCATTAGAAATAGGTGCAGTCATGCTAGAAGTCGCATTTGCAGGAACAGAGACATTAAGCAGCCGTCGAAGACTCTCAACATCACAAGTTCGAACATTAGAATCAATAGATCCAATCTGGTTTGTAAAGAAATGAAGGAAAACATCAGCCATTCCCTCGAAAGACTCCACTCGATTGCCACTTTCATCCAACACAAATCTAATAGTCCCACGTTTGTGCTTTTCAGCAACAGCTGAATGGAAGAAACGTGTTCCTCGATCCCCCTGTTGCAACCAATCAACCTTAGCTTTTTGCTTAAAAAAATTAAGCTCAGCCTGCTCAAGGGCGTAAAGCTCCCCCTGCAATCGTTTTTCCTCCAAGATATTAGCACTAGGACCACCACTCAAATTTGAAAGCTGCAAAGTTTCCAAATTAGCTCTGGCCTCCTCCACACGTTTGGAAATATCTGCATAATGCCCAGCATTAAGGGCCTTTAATCTGGGTTTCAGTCGCTTAAGTTTACTGAACAGGACTTGTAGCGGATCGCCTTGAACAGGCTCAGCCCACGAGTCAGCAACAATGCCCAAGAAATCTGGATGCTTCGTCCAAAAATTAAAAAACTTAAACGGTTTGGGCCGATGAACAGGAGCACAAACGTGAAGTTTAATCAGGCCTGGACTATGATCAGAAACACCAGGCGCCAGAAAGTCAACACCAGAATCACCAAAATCCAAATGCCATTGTGCATTGACAAGTATCCGGTCCAATTTCCGCGCAAGGTAAGCATCCTCCTGCTTATTCGACCAAGTAAAAACTGGCCCACTGAACGGATGATCCTGCAAGCCCACATCCCCCAAACAGCTCTGAAAGCTAGAGATATAAGGGGTGGAATATGGCCCAAGTCGACCAAAGTCAGTACTTTCTTTCGCGCTGAGAATAACGTTGAAGTCCCCTCCAACAGTCCATGAAGACCCATCCACGATGCCTTCTATCTGCTGCAACTGCTGCCATAGTCCCCGACGCTCAGTACTGTCATTACTTCCATAAACAGCTGACACAAATATATTCTTCCCAGTTAACTCACCTCGGATCGTTACAGACTGGGATTCAGCAAGGACCAAAGAAAAATTAAGATGCTTGCGGCAAAGCACCCAAATCTTGCCCAACGAAATAGAAGCATAATTGTGAAATACAATCCAATCATCAGAAAAAACTTTCGAAACCTCAGCAAAACGAGGCTCACGTACCCTTGTTTCCAACAAACAGAAGATATCAACATTTAAACTCTCCATACGCGTCAACACTGCACGTTGTTTTTTGGGGTTGTTAAGGCCCCTAACATTCCAAAAGACAATGCTCATTGGGTACGTGAAGGGGGAACAGCCAGACCCTTACTCCCATCAGCTTTAGCCTTGAGCTTAACCTTCTTCGTTTTCATAATATATTACTATAACAATAATTTTTTTGAAAATTACATAAACTACTTTGAAAAATCAGGACTGGAATGGAAAATAATAGAAATTTTGTCCAAAAAGTATAAACATGTGCATTACATGTCATAGACACTTATTAGTAGGGATGTTCAAAAATATTCACCGTTAACCTGTCGATCCAGTAGAAAATAATCAGTGCTTTCTTAAAAAATAAATTTTTTGAGGCAAATACTCGACCCGTTAAATATCACGAGTTCACAGGATGGGTCCAGTAGGCATTATTAGACTTAACGGGTACTAGAATTTTGTAGTTGTAATTATCTAGTTGATTGAGTTCAAGTATTTATGTAGTTGTAGTTAAAAAAAGATAAGAGTGAAAATAATAGGGTCATTAAGAAAAAGAATAGGGAATTAACGTGTTAGAATAATTATCGAAAGAAACTTAAGAATTTCACAAATTTATTTTTTTAATTTATATTTTAATTATAAGTTTAGCCGAGTAAAATTTTTATAAGAGATTTGAAATTTTTTAATATTATAGTCTAATCAATAGATATATTTAAATAAAAGAAACATATTAATATAGAACAAATATCATATTGAACATTTTAAAAGTAGATGTATCACATTAGACGTATTATCACAATACAAGAAACATATTAGATATTTTGTAAAAAAAAAACAAGTATCACATTAAATATTTTATTAAAATACAAGTACCAAATGTGATATTATCCCAATAATTTAATGATAATGTAATAGGATATAAGTGTAGCCCAGTAAAACAGTCGAATTAGATTAGATTGAATGACGGGGCCTTGCTCCACTTAACAACAAACCTAAGTTGAAATGAAGTAGCTGCCGTCTTTATGTTGGGCTCATCAACTTACTAGCAGCCCATAGTCTTAGTCTATTGCGTTCATGGACTCAACCTTACCCCCGATTCCTAATACTAATTATTTCATGTTTTAAGAATATAATTTCGATTAGGCTAATTCGAATAAAGTATTATAGAGGTAGGGGTGAATTGAGTGGGGCGGGGATGGTTTTGTATTCCTCACTCCGTCCTCAACTCTTGAGCTTACGGTTTCGGAGAATTCTCATTAAATGCTTCAGACATTTTTTCATCTTCATGTCCTCCCCACACGGATCCCTACGATTTTCAGGGAATCTCAACCCCAAAAAATTAAATTTTTTTTACTATTTTACTAACCAAAATAAACGACTAATTCAATTTAAAATATCAAGTTTGGATGTTTCGATTGGAAGCAATTACGAAAGGATAAGATTGAAAGGGTGTTGTGTTTCGGAAGATTTAAACGAAAGTTTTAGCTTATATTTAAAAACTAAGATAGAAACATGTTGAAAAAACTTGGGTGTTGATAGGTTTAAGAAAAAGTTAAAGTGATAATAATATAATTAGAGTTTTTTTTATTAAGATATTTATAAGGGTATATAGATAAATAAGTAAATATTTTTCTTTTAAAAATCTTGTAAAATATCGAGATCTTGTGAATATTTGTTGAGGATCCCCACGATTATTTATACGGTTACGGGCCAGTTATCCCCACGGTTCCGATATAACAATTCTCGTCTTCATCTTCCATTTGAACTCCGATAATAAAACTTCGCTCATTTCCACCGGTTCGGATCCCTGCGATTTTCGAATATTCCCATCCAGTTACCACCCCTATACAGAGGTTTATAACATAATCCACTTATTAGATTTAGTATCTTATTATGTTAAATCAAATGATAATTGGTCTTAATAATATAATTTTAGCCTTGAATTATAAAATTTTTCAGTAAAATATAAATGATGGTGATTTTTTAGGATAGGTGATGTCCAGAATAGATTTATTTCTTTATGAATATTTTGGCATAATTTCAGTATTTATTTTTCAATTTTAGACTTTTAAAATGTACTCATAATATTTAGATAAATTGTTCGAGCCCGAATCTCATAGAAACAACAATATTTTTTTTCATTGAGATCCCTCAATAAACTAAATTTAGACCCTAAAACTATAACCTTAAACCCTAAAAATAAACCTAAACCCTAAAACACTTTCCATAAACTCTAAATCCTAAACTCTAATACATTAAGTGACAGTTTTTCACTAAAAATCTTTTAAAATTTTGTAATACATTAAATAATTGTGATTTTTTTAAATAAAATATTATATTTAATAAAAGTTTTTAAATAACTTTTAACATATACATAATACAAACTCTATTCACATAACTTACCGTTAATTGTGTAAATGAATTCTATCCTGTATTATATGTATAAAAGACCAGCATAAAACCATTCTGCCTTGAAGAAACAATATGCATTTATACCTTGGGCTTGGTCTCCGAGCACGATAACCAAAATCGTTTTACATTGCCGCCATTTCATAAATAAAACAAAATTAATGCACCAAACTCCATAAGATATATTGGAGCATTTAGCGAAAAACATTATCGTCTTCTTCTATATGAAAACAGCTACTCAAAATATCATCAACACAGTCGTAATTTGACCATTCCAAATCCCCATGGATTTTTGGCTCTGTTTTACCCACTTGTAATTAACAACAATTCGGTCCAGTTATCTGGTTTTAAATTTGAAATGCAATGAGAACACACACACCTCACTCTCCTATGTGGACGATTTGTAGTTCATTTTTCTATATAAAGCTAATAGAAGGTAACTCTTTTAATTAAATATTAAAAAGGAGTTTTTGATTTAAAAATTCCGTGTATATATCTATATGTACGTACCCTAAGTCCTAATTTAACAGCTTCAAAGTTAATCTGTTTATTTATATAAATAATTAAACTATTCACATTTATCTCAATTCATTAAACACATTCAAATATAATGACATTTCCAAAAAAATTAAAGGGTGGGAACACATAAAAGAAATTAGATATCATGATGAGCAAACATTATTAATTTGTCATTTTGGGTGCTTCTTTCTGTACCCTAAAAACTATATTTTTTTAATGTCGAAAGATAGACACTGGCATTGAAAAGTTACTGAAAATTTCTGTTCTTTCAAGAAATATGCAATCAATAAAATATACAATTAATTGATGAAATTTTAGATTTCATACTCCACCCGTGCTCACCCTAGACCACACATGGATCGGCCGGTGTTCAAATACATATATTCCTGTATATCCATGAATTAAGATTCGGTTGGCTTGGTTGTTAATCATGTTGTTCATATAATATCAGATTACAGATATGCTGCAAACGTTTATACCTTGGATAAACCCCGCCATTGCCGCAGAGGTTAATTTATATACTTTAAATGGAATTAGAATGATAAAAACATGATAACCCATGTTCGCCTTTTCCATTATTACGAAAAAGTGAGGCAAATAACATGGAAAGGGGAAAAAAAACCCAAACCTCCAGCTCCTCCGCGATACGTACATCTTCATCATTGCTTAACAAGAAAATCTAAAATTGAGTGCACCAAAACAAAAGATCCTAAACTCTAATCAGATAAACACTGAGCTCAGGGCCACCGGAGCCATCCGGATTCATCATGTAAAAGGCTTCCGAGTCTTTAGACCCTACCACCCTCTCGAATCTGGCTCTCATGTACATCAGCTCACCTTCGGACCCACCACCATCCCCGTTGCAGTTTCCCGGCAGCACACCGGCTCCCATCGAAATAGGCTCCACGGCTTTCAACACTTTCCATTCCTCGGGTCCGCACTCACGCCTCGTTGCGAACCCACATTTCTTGCCATTGCAGTAAGTCCGCCAAACAGGCTCATCCAGCAGCTTCGCCCCTTTCCTCCCTATCTTCTTCTCACACTCCAAGGCGATTCTAACCAACCCAGAAGCCATTTCCTTCACCAAAACACTGGTTGGTGTTGCGAGTTGGATTAAAAACGCTGGACTGAGTTTTGCCTCTTCTTGAAACGCAAAATGGACGTGACCACGCCGGTATCCGAACAGGGTTCCTATAACTTTAGTGCCTAAACCCGAACGATATACAGAACGGTTCTTACCGAACACACTCAGAGCCGACCGAAGCTTGGAAACCGACACGATTGGCAGCTTCTTTCTCGGTGCTGGAACTAAAGAAACTTGACGGGGCACCGGGATTCGAGAATCCTCTGTTTCCTTGGCTTCATCACAAAAATGAGACGAGGAGCTGAAGGTCAGGACTTCTTCCTCGTTGTCATCGTCATCATCTTCAACCTTCTTTTTCCAGTTGAAATATCGCCTGGAGAAGGAGAAAGAGGAGTCGTGGGGGCTCTTAGCTGTGATTGTCTTCATACTGGAAAAGAAGACAGAAAGAACTAGAAGAAAAAAATAAAACAAGGTTTAAATTCCGATGAGTGAACGAAGTATATATAAATAAAGAGTGTGCAAATCTATGAAATTATATCAGTAGTTTGTTGGGGACTGGGGGTGGATTCATTCTTTTGCGTCTTAAATGCTTTTGTTTTTTGTCAGAGACTTGTAAGAAAAACCTGACAAAAGGGAAGTTGAGCAGCCCCACCTAACTGGCAACAAGAGTGAACAAATGGACGGACAGAGAAAGGGACTAGAGGAGAAGTGTAAGAGAATAGTGGGAATCGGAGGAGACACTAGCTGTGTCATGTGGGGCAGAACAGGCTGAAAATAAGGGCAGCGTGGGGTAAAAACCAGAGGGTGAAAAGGAGAATTGACTGTCTACTCTGTCTTGCATTGGAAACTGTAAAGGACAGGTAAAAACCTCACCAACTTTACCCACCATAAGCATTAAGCACCATTCCCCTATTCTGGCCCTTGGGCCTTGGGGTTCTTTTCAACTCCTTTGCTTTGCAATGCAACCGTAGCCCCAACCTCAATCGTCCTTCTATTCTATGCTGTTGCCTATCCAGCAGTACATTAGGAGTTAGGGCTCAGGCAGGAGGCAGCAGCCCCCTTTGTGTTTTGTATCCTTAATGTCTTTTTTTCTGAAATTGAGAAAAATGATTATTGATTAATCTGACTGTTGCAAATAAAGCAGCTGGGTTCTATCGATTCAGCATAGTCTGCTGGATTAAAGCTAAATCTAGGATCACTTTACGAATTTAACATAATTTGATCATCTGTTTTAATAATGTTATAATTAGAGCAATGTTAGCTATTTCAGTTAAAATTTTGACTTGTATTAATAATTGAATTTTAGTTCAATTGATATTTTAGTTATTAAAACTTTCAAAAAAAAAAGTGAGTTGAGTGAACAATATCTTTTGATGTAAGGGTTTGGGAGATGTATGGATAGTTTAAACATTGCATCAAACTAATTTTTTACTTGAAAATTTCTTAAAAGTACTGTTTGAAACTATAATACGGTCTTTTTAAGAGAACACACATAGCACGAATCAACTTGCCTCAATGGTTAAGGGAATAGTTGTTATTTCTAAAGTTTACAGGTTCGAACACTAACAGCTGGAGCAGGCTGATTGAGCAGGGTGATTAAAGTATATGGACTAAGTCTTAAATTTAAACATAACAAAGAACAAAATCTACGATTTGACAAAAACTAATGTGTATACCTAGTAGAACTAATATGCATACATATTATATTGGCTTAAACCAAAAATAGGTGCTCATAGTATGCTTTTTTTTTTAATTTTAGGTGTCCAAAATTTCAAAAGTTATAATTTTAGGTGTCTACCGTTAATGGGTGTTAAAAAAATCTTTAACTATTCAATGCTTGACACGTGACACTAATTTGATTTTTTTTTTAAAAAAATTTAAACAAAAACACCCAAAAAAATTAGTTTATCATAAAATCTCGAAAATTTGAAACTTTTACAAAACAGTCCCCAAATCCCTAAAATTACTCAAACCTAAACCCTCAAATCACCACCGCTGCCGATCGCCGCCCCTAAGCACACATCTTTTAGGGATTTAGAGGCTGTTTTGTAAAAATTGTAAACTTTTGGGATTTTATGAAAAAACAATTTTTTGTTTTTAATTTTAAATTTTGAAAAAAAAAATATTTCATGTGTCAAGCATTGATTGATTAAAGATTTTTTTAACACCCATTAACAGTAGGCACCTAAAATTATAACTTTTAAAACTTCGGGAACCTATTGTTTTAAAATAATACTTTAGGCACCTAAAGTTTTAAAATGGCATACTTTGAACACCTATTTTTGGTTTAAGCCTATTATATTTATGAAGTAACTTTAAAATTTGTGACTATCATCTACTTGACTATCTCTACATGAACTAACAAAATGCAAAACATTAGTTATTAGATTCATTTCGAGAGATATTTTAGAAAACAGAAAAAAATTTAACATTAAATTTCCATTTCCATTGATTAATATGAAAATATTGAAAAGGCAATATATGGAACTCGATGCAATGCTAGCAAACCGTCATCCACTAACAAATTAGTACCAAGTCTGGAGAAAACAAAGGGAAGGAAGCTCGGCTCCTATAATCTGTTAATGAGTTGTATGGAGTATCAATGTCAAAAAGTTACTACCTACTCATGATGACTATTCTAACCATTCAGCCAATACATTTCATGCAAAAAGAAATGAGCTAAGCTACAACAAATGCAACTTGGTTGAAAATCTTAGCTTCAAAGACTGATAGAAGCTTTTGTCTCTCTCTCTCTCTCGTTCACCACAATTACCGCAGACAGTTTTAGGTTAGAGTCAAGCCTTGTTGAAATTTGGGATCACCATGATTAAGTCCCATCCACTTGATAATTTGTTGGAATTTGGCTTGTTTAACCAGGTTGATGTTGATGTTGATATTGATTTTGGGGACACCAAACAAGGAGGTAGAGATGGCTGTCGGAGAAAGATGTAGGGTCGATGAGTGGTTCACTTGTCGTTAGATGAGCCGAGAGCCACAGAAGGTCATGGTTGGTCGTTGAATTAGGCGGTTCACCCCTGATTGACTTGGGGTTGAGAGTCACAAACAGTGTAGAGGAAAGAGAGTGGTCGGCGTAGAATAGGCGATGATAGCCCTCGTAGAGAGTTGTGGGAGTGTCGAATCGTCCCCTTTATTTTCGGTCTTGAGGTATTTATATCCCCTTGGACTGTGGATGGAGGGACGTTTGATGAGACTGCGTCAGGCCTAGTGATTGCTGTAGACAGGCTGACAGGCTGTAACTTCGCTATCAGGTTTCGAGCTCAATCGATTATGATGATTGTCTTGTCATGGCGCTACGATCGAGCGTAGGGGTCTCTAGAGGTTGATGGGTCCTGAGATGTTCGGAGGGGAAGCTCCAAGGACTTCGTGGTGCTTAGAGTGTGGTGATGATGTCTCCAATGGCGGGGTTTTCCGGAGGTGTTTGGTAGAAGTGTTACAAACTCTTTTTTTATATAAATAAATAAATTATGGGACCAACCTAGTTTACGGATCAACTAACCAGGATCCCATGACGATGTGTTAAGTTGAAGTTGACCTAAATCAACAACGAAGTATATTTGTTTTTTTTTTTTCCTGTGCCACTCCAACCACTCTGTATACATTTATATATAATGATTTCACTTAGGTAACTCAACAAGGACATGAAGCTTATTAAGTCAAGATTAAGCAAACAAGAATTATAAATTACAATTTAAAACAGAGGTATTGACCGATCTTGATGAAATGGTTTGGAGAAGTATTTAGAAATTTTTAAAAGCTTAATTAAGGGTATAACTAAAAACTTCACATATAAAAAAATGGTTAAACTACAATAAATGGTCCCCCAACTATGCTCCAATTATTTTTTGTGTCTTCCGACTATTAGAAGTTACAAACTGGTCCTCCGACTTAAAAAAAAAGTAACAAATTAGTTCAACGCCGTTAAAAATTTAACAGCTGATGACACGGCAGTTAATATAAATTGATATAATTACACAATTAGCCCTCAAGTTCTACACTTATTTTAATTTGACCCTAATTTTAAAAAATTAACCCACATAATTTTAATAATCTATCAATTTAGTCCCATTTCATCCTCAAGTTTCATTTTCCCTTTTCAAAAGTATTTTTCGTCCATGTGTATGAATCCTTCAGCCTTTTTTAGGGTAAAAATGTTATTGAAAGAAGCTTGAGAAGCCATAGTTGTGGTTTCATGAAGCTGGCCAGCTGGAGTTGAATCGGAAAAAAAATATTGGGGGCTCGAAACACACTTCTAAGCATATTGGTAAACAATTTTTGCGCAGCTGCTAGACCAAATGTGGCTACCAGAACAACCCTCACAGTTATAAACCAAGAGCTCCCAAAAGCAAGGGCCATATAAACACACTTCACATTAATGGTCTAACATAAAAAGCAACAGGATGTTACATTTAACTTCTTAAATTTTCTTTCTTTCTTTATTATTTTTTCAAAAAAATCTGGATATTATGTTGTGTTGCAGTTCTTTTTTATGATGTTTTCTTCCACATGACATGAATCAGCTATTAAGTTCACATGGTTTCAAAAATGGAAACGAATCTGTTGGGAAAAAAGAGTAAAATACAAGTTAGAAAGCCCATATTTCATGGCAAAAGAATATCATTATTGCTGAAGAAAAACAACAAGGTTGACTCTTTTTAATTTTTTTGGTTAATTTTTGAAGAAGAGATATGTAAATAGTTTGGTTTTCTTTGACCCAAAAACCAGGAAACAATTGAGTACAGTTTTGACTAGAAAAGCAGGCAGATCAGCAGGGACGGACGCAAAACTTTATGTTGAGAGGCGAACTTATAAAATTTTAGGAAGGGCGAAGTTATAAAATTTTAGGAGGGCAAAAATAGATTTTCAATAAGAAATACATAGAAAATTATTAAATATTTTTTAAATTATATAAGAATTTTAATTTTTTAGGGGGAAACTGCCCTCTCTAGCCCCTTCTAAGTTCATCCCTGAAGGTCAGGGTGTTCAAGGTCCATAGCAAATCTCAAAGATGTAATCCATGGAAACAAGAGACATTTAGAGAAGCCATCGAGTTGTAGTGTGGAGAAAAAACAAGAAGAAAAGGGGTTGGCTGAAATAGGACTAAATTGATAGATTAATAAAATTATGTGGGTTAAATTTTTAGAATTAGGGTCAAATTAAAATGAGTGTAGAACTTGAGGGCTAATTATATAATTTTATCAATTTGTATTAACTGACACGTCATCTGTCGTTAAATTTTTAACGGTGTTGAAGCCTTGAGGGGACCGATCCCTTTTGCCTTGAGGTCTGGAAATGACATTTTTAAAGTGTAAAAATGGATCATATTCATTTTGAAAAAGTTTGGCTAAGTTGGAAAATATTCGAAACAAAATTTCAAGTTTGTTTGGACAATGAATTATTTTTGAAATATTTGAACAAGTTCAAAACATTTTTCACTTAATTTGTTATATCAAAATATTAGTTCAACAATCGACCCCCATTTTGATATAACAAAACTCTTTGAAAAATTATTTTTGACAAATGCTCCCCCTTAGAAAAATAATATTTGAACATTCGAAACAAAATTTTCAAGTTTGTTTGAACTTTAAATTATTTTTAAAATATTTGAACAAGTCCAAAATATTTTCACTTAATTTGTTATATCAAAATATTAGTTCAACAATTTTTAATGAATCATATGATGCGACATAAGCAAAGTGCCACGTGGCATCATTCGATTGGTTAAAAATATTTTTAAAAAATAATTAATTTTTTAAATGCCACGTCAGCAAAGTGCCACGTGGCATCACCACATCATCTTCCCATGCCGTGCAGAGATGTCACGTCAGCCTCGGACGTTGACCGTTAGTTGACTAACGGTTTCCATCCAACGGAGTAAAATTTGAACGAAATTGAAACGTTAGGTGGTTGTTTGCACCAAAAAAAGAATAGGGGCTAAAGTGACGAAAAAGTTAAACGTTAGGGGCTACTTTTGACTTATGCCTAAAAATAAATATAGGCATGTCGAAAACTAATTTTATCACAACTTAAGTGTTACCTATCATTATAATTTTGAACACCTATCTATGTGAGAGAAACAACTTGAAGACCCAAATAAAAGATATATAAACAAAATAAATAAATCAACGTCAAATATAGAGGCTACATCAAAACCAATAAAAAAAAAAGAGAAAATGTGATGTAAGAACATAAAACAGTTTTACCATGATAATATCTCTGAAACAAAGGCTCAAGAATGAAGAAAAATGATCACTAAAGCAACTTAGATTTCAAGGAATGATTACAGATGAACTTTATAGCAGAGCCACTTAACAACTAACTAACCTATAACAGATTCATAACAGAATCTACATACAGCTGATCAACAGCTAACATCTTATAACAGCTTTACAAAGCTTTACAAAGCCTCAACGGCTATCATACTAACATACTTCCTATTCTCTTCTTCTTCTTCATAAAAAAACATTACATGATTAACATTCTTATTGTCTTCTTCTTCTTCTGACAATTTGACTAACTTTGAATAAGGGTAATATTCTGCAACCTCAACTCTTCAGGAGAGAATACTTGCATCTTCTGACGAAGCTTTACAAAGAAAGATGTGTGCAAAGGTTTTGTAAGCACATCAGCTATTTGTTCTAAAGCTGGAACATAATTAATTTGAAACTCTCCCCCTACAACCTTCTCTCGAACAAAGCTTAAATCGAGTTCAACATGTTTGAGTTTGGCATGATGAACTGGATTAGCTGTGTGTGCTATCGCACTCGTGTTATCACACCAGATAATTGGTGTTGCTGCCAAGGAGATTCCAAGCTCAGTTAACAACGACTTGACCCACATTGCATCACACATAGCATTAGCTATTCCTCTAAACTCAGCCTCCGTAGAAGAACGTGACACCACACTTTGTTTTTTTGAACTCCAGGATACAAGATTATTCCCCAGAAAAAGACAATGCCCAGATGTTGACCTTCTGTCATCTGATTTAGCACCCCAATCAGAATCTGAGTAGGCTGTTAATGTTGTAGCTACAGGACCAGTACTGAAGAACAAACCATGGTCAATTGTTCCCTTGAGATACTTCACAATCCTCTGAACAGCAGACCAATGCTTATCTAAAGGGGCTTGCATAAACTGGCTCACTTTGTTAACTGCATATTGTACATCAGGCCTTGTGTTACAAATGTGTTGAAGGGTCCCCACAACTTGTCGATACAATGTTGAATTTTCAAAAGGCTCACCGTCTGTTGAAGAAAGAACTGGAGAAGTAACCATTGGTGAAGTCGAAGGACTAGCATCTACTAGATTCATCTTTTCCAAAAGCTCAACAACATACTTTCTTTGACTAAGAATCACTCCATGATTAACTTGATGCACAGTCATTCCAAGAAAGTAACTAAGCTTGCCCAAATCCTTTAAGGAAAACACAGAATTAATTTCCTTAATAATACTATCAACCTCATCTGCATTATCTCCTGTGACAACAATATCGTCAACATAGACCATGATAAACACTTTGCCATTGCTTGTATTCCTAAAATAAAGTGAGGAATCAGCTAAGGAAGCAGAGAATTTAAGACTTGTAACTAAAAAACCTCTGAATTTCTCAAACCAGGCCCTGGGAGCCTGTTTAAGACCATAAAGTGACTTCCTTAAACGACACACTAGCAGGTTACCATCAGCATCTACTTGCTCAAATCCTGGTGGCTGGTCCATGTATACTTCTTCAACCAAGTCACCATTTAGAAAAGCGTTATCCACATCGATTTGTCTAAGTACCCAGCCATTACTTAAGGCCAAGTTAAGAATGACACGAACAGTAACTGCCTTAACCACTGGGCTAAATGTCTCACTAAAGTCAAACCCAGCTTGCTGTGAGTATCCTTTAGCCACCAACCTAGCCTTGAACCTGGATATACTACCATCAGCATTCCTCTTGATCTTGAATAGCCATTTGCACCCAATAGGAATTCGATCAGGAGGTAGTTGTACCAAGTCCCAAGTTCCTTTCTGAACCAGTGCATTAATCTCCTTTTGAACAACATCCTTCCATTCTTCAGACTTCATCGCCTGATGCACATTCTTTGGTTCAACAACAGAAGCTTCAGTATAGAAAACCTTAGGCTTAAACACTCCAGCCTTTGACCTGGTCACCATATGATGTCCTCCACTACTAGAGGAAGAACTACTCTTATCTGAAGAACTACTAGAGGAGCTTGAAGAGACTGCAGAACCAACATCAGTAAGAGGAGAATGCTCAGCAACATCAGCACCAGAACTACTAGTATCAACAGTTTGACCAACTGCAACATCAGATGCACCAGAACCAGCTGCAACATCTTTTGATAAACTTCCAGAAGAAGGTACAGTAGCAGCCTTGACAGGACAAACAAATTTTGCAGAAACACTAGAATTTTGGTCCTCTTGAAAGAAAGAAGTAGCAGAAGACCTCTTTGAAAAAGGGAAAAAACTTTCATTGAACTTGACATGACGAGACACATACACACGACCATCTTCACTAAGACATTTATATCCATGTTGATTCACACAATATCCTAAGAAAACACAAGGTTTAGACCTATACTCCAGTTTGTGACTGTTATAAGGTCTTGTTAAGGGAAAGCATTGACATCCATAGACTCTCAAAAAATTCAGATCTGGCTTTTTCTTAAAATTTTTTTCAAAAAGAGTGACACCACCTAAGACTTTAGAAGGCATCCTATTGATTAAAAAAACAGCAGTGTAAAATGAGTCAGACCAATATTTGAAAGGAACAGAACTTTGAGCCATAAGAGTCAACCCTAATTCTACAATATGGCGATGTTTTCTTTCTACTATCCCGTTCTGTTCAGACGTATGAGGACAGGAGTGCCTAAAGACAATTCCATGTTGACTGAAATAAGACCCTAAAGGCTTGAACTCTAACCCACAATCAGACTGAACAACCTTAAGCTTATAACCAAACTGTTTCTCAGCAAGAACATGAAATTTTTTCATAGCATCATAGGCATCAAACTTACGAGCTAGGAAATAAATCCATGTATATCTACTGTACGCATCAACAATACTCAGATAGTAAGTAAAATTATTAGAAACAACAGGTGCAGGTCCCCACAAATCAATTTGAACATACTGAAGATGAGAATCATAACTAGTTAAAGAGGAATTAAACTGCAACTTATGGCTTTTTCCTAATTGACAAGCATCACAGAAAAAAGAACCAATTTTATTGCAATCAACAGAAATATTACAGGATTTAAGAAGCTTAACAAGATTCTCACTAGACATATGTCCTATTCTCCTATGCCACAGTTCAAAACTATCAACAGAGGAAACAACACAAACAGTATGCTCATCTAAACTAGGCACAGAACCATTATTCTTGTCGAAGAAAGAAAAATCAGAACCATCTTGATCAGGAATAAACTTGTACAGCCCATCACTTTCCAATCCTTGAAGAATCATTTGCTGCGTTTCCAGATCCTTCACAACACAAGAACTAGGATAAAACTCAATTGAAACGTTATTATCCTTAGTGAATTGAGAAACTGACATCAAGTTTTTCTTAATCGTAAGAACATGAAGCAGATTGTTTAAAAATAAAGGCCTAGTTCTAGAGTTTAAAGAAGCTTCTCCTATCTTAGAAATAGGGACAGTCATGCCATTTGCAACGGACACCTTACCCGTGCCGTGATAAATAGAAGAGTTAGAAACCATACCTGCATCCGGAGTGAGATGAGTGGTTGCGCCAGAATCTGGATATCAGGCCGCATCTCCGTAGCCAAGCTCATCAGACGTAACCGCTGCTGAATTCTGAAGAGATCCATCTTGAACAAATCCTTCATCTCTAGCAGACTCCTCAGAATCATCGGTCACGTAGCAATTGTTTACCAGAACAGTAGAGCTTCCATCGAAGGACTGGTCGAACCGATGGTAACAACGAATCGCCAGGTGCCCTAGCTTCCCGCAAATATGGCACTGGATTCGAGTTCGTCCACCACCGTTAAAGAACCGACCACCGCGACCACCGCCGCGATTAGAGATAGGTCCTCTATAGACCGGCATTGAACTACGCCCAAATCCCTGATTGGGAGAAAACCCTTGATTGAAACTCTGCTGAAACTGATTCCCAAAGCCACCACGACCATATGGACCATTGGACCCAAAGCTTTGTGGGCCTTGCCGAAAATTAGACCCAGTGGACGGACCCTGAGCAAGATTGACTGAGAGTTGCTGCCCAAGGAAATCTTGCTGCCGGGCCTCTGTGTCTAAAAGAACGCTGCACACTCCGTCAAGCTTATACGGCTGCTGACTCGACGTGATCACTGCCACCACCGGCTCATACTTCGGCGGCAACCCAGACAAGATTGCAGATATATGCATAGTCTCAGTAAGTGGATTCCCGCAAGCAGCCAGGCTATCACAAATGGCTTGTATCTGGGCCAAATACTCACGCATAGTCTGATCCCTCTTTTGAAGACTCTTCAACGAGCAGTGAAGATGCATAATCTTCGTCGTGGAAGAAATGGAAAAGGCTTGCTGAATCTTTTCCCAGATTTCAAAAGCTGTCTTGCAATTCACCAAGGTTGGCAAGATCGAAGACCCAATGGAAGAAAGAAGCCATGAGCAGAGAGCACTGTCCTGCTGCTTGTAGAGAAGAAATTCATCGTTGACAGTCTTAACACCATCTTGAAGAATGAACTGAGGAGGAATCTTGATAGTGCCATCCACATGACTCGTCAAAGCCAGGCTTTCAATGGCAAACAAGACTTGCTGCCTCCATAAAAGATAGTTGGAATCGTCTAGACGAATAGAGATCGTCTTGTTCTTGAACGGCTTCCCTGAGGCAGATGCCCCTCCCAACTCTGATACCATGATAATATCTCTGAAACAAAGGCTCAAGAATGAAGGAAAATGATCACTAAAGCAACTTAGATTTCAAGGAATGATTACAGATGAACTTTATAGCAGAGCCACTTAACAACTAACTAACCTATAACAGATTCATAACAGAATCTACATACAGCTGATCAACAGCTAACAGCTTATAACAGCTTTACAAAGCTTTACAAAGCCTCAACGGCTATCATACTAACATACCATTTTTTTTAAGCAACAGAGACTTATTAAACACAAAAACACGTATATGCAAAAATAAAAAGGAGAAAAAAATAAAGGAAATCAAAACAAGTAATATGATAAAACATGAGTGGCAATCGTTTGACCTAAGACTAACGACACTGCTTTCATAATCAACCAAAGAAAATAAACTTAAGAAGAGAAAACAAGAAAAAACCTAAGACTTATTTTCTTTTGTTTCTCATTCTCTCACTAAATCAAACAAGATTAAAAAATATTTTTCTTTCAATTTTCCATCTTACCATATCAGTTTAAGAAAAAAAAGTATATTTTCAATCTTTCTATTATTTACTTAAATTTTTCTTTCTTTCAATTTTCTATTCACTTAGATGAGTAAAGTCTTCTAAAATATATTTTTGGCATTGTTTGGCGATTAGTTACATTAGTTGATAGCTTACATAGTTGATAACGGATAGCAGATAACGTTAGCTGATTTGACTAGTGTATTACATTAGCTGATTGTATAAAAGTGTTTGGTATAAAAACGTCTTTAAAAACAGCGCCGCAAACATTAGCGACATTTGTGTACAAAAACGGTGCAAAAACTTTTGTTCTGTAATATCAAATGCCGCTAATACTTTCGCTATAACGGCGTTTGGTAAACAAAACGCGGTCAATACCTACTCTATAGCGCCGCAAAAGAGCTTTTTACTGCATCTGCATGCTCAATCCTCACACTCGAGTGAACTTGATACTTCTTTTAATTAGTAGCAGCTGAAAAAATTGGGATAGAATGACAGAGCAAGTTTAAGATAATTAAGTGTTAACTAGGCCACTTATAATATATATTTTTGGTAAAGTTCTGAAATAATAAATAAACCACATAAAAGCAACATGTGTGATCAACCAGACACTGGAAATGGCCAAACTATGTGATTAACACATTGACCACCAGACCTGCAGTTGGCTTTTTGCATGGACAAACTGACACTAGCTGCCTAGAATAACATGGACACGTGTCTACAAATCGTGACTAATTCCTTTCCTAAGTCCTATCCCACAGCACAACAAGCACGAAACAATGGATTTTACTATAAAAACAAAATAAAATAAAATCCAAATTATAGTAATTGTTTAAAACCAAAATATTTTTTTTATTACTTTTTAAGTAAACAAATTAAAGTTTTGTGGACAATACGGATAATAAGCGGCGCAGGGCATTGCTACAGATAAGCTCAATTATATAAAGCTTTGTTATAGAGGTGGGTTTTTCATGTTAATGGTAGGTTAGTCATATCGTTAAATTTAAATTGTCGGTTAACTGATATAGATGTTATTAAACGTAATCTAATTATTATGAAACAATTGATCGTTTTAATCACTAACAATTAATCATTATTAACAGTTCGATTACAAGTTAACATATAATCTATTCACATGTTCACTGTTTCTTTTGAGAATAATAAAATTATCTCTCTGATAAATATTATATTATAAGAGAACTTTGAGATTGACATAGTTAATTTTGTGAACAAAATATATGTATAAATAATTTAATAACGGCTAACCTATAGGTTAACAATTAACCATTATTTTTAGCAGTTCGATTAACCGAAATCATTTAATTTTTAATGGTTAAGTTAATCAATCTGTCAAATATACTATTATAACGATTAACCGTTACGATTAATTATGCACAACCCTAGAGGTAGGAGAACAATTACTAACTGTATAAATAATACTAAAGAGTTTGAAACAATACTAATTCAACTTATACTGAATCGACTAAAGTTAAACTATTTATCAATAAATAATCTTGAACATATTTAATTATTCGCTCTGAAAGTTTTAGAATTACAACATATGGAAATGGAAAGTTTGCAGAGAAAGCTTTCACGGTAAAACATGACAAATTTACAAACATCCATGATGCCAAATGTGTTGTCGCAACTTTCAAAAGAAAGAAAGAAATCTTTAGGATGAAAGTAACAAAGTTACAAACTTTTTGACTGAAACGTTTGATTCTTAATCCTAACCTCAAAAAAGAAAAGGCAGAAAAAAGTTTGGTATATGCAAAACTTCCGAATAGAGCTTAAAAGATACATGCAGAATAAGACAGGGAAAAATCCTGCATTTCTTTTTTATTTTTGACTTAATTAAAAATAGGTGCTTAAAGTATTATATCTTATGAACTTTAGATGTCTAAAGTATTTTTTTTTACAAAAAATAAGTGCCTAGAGTTTACACGATTGGAATTGTAAGTGCATGTCCGTTAAGGGGTGTTAAAAAATTTTGTTAACCAATCAATACTTGACACATGACACTAATTTGTTTTTTCTTAATTTTTTTAAAAAACCCCCTAAAATTTTCAATTTTTACAATACAGTCCCAAAATTCCTAAAATTTCCCAAACCTAACCCCCAAGTCGCCGCCAATAGTCGCCCCTGAGCACACCCTTTGGTCGTCAGACCTAGGCGGTCATTTTTCCCAACACGGCGTCGTCGAAAATGCCAAACGACGTACCAACCGAACGCGAAATTAAGGTTCGACTAGCACGCCATTTTCGATGATGTCGTGTTAGAGAAAATCACCGCCTAGGTTTGGCGACCAAAGGGGTGTGCTCAGGGGCGACAATTGATGACGGAAGCGGTGACAATTTGAGGGTTTGAGTTTAAAATTTTTTAGGGTTTTGAGGATTGTATTGTAAAAATTGCAAAATTTCGAGATTTTCTGAAAAAAGTATTTTTTTTAAATTTATTTTTTAAAAAATAAATTAAACATGTCACATATCAAGCATTGATTGGTTAACAATTTTTTAACACCCTTTAACGGCCAAACACCTAAAATTGCAAGAATGTAAACTTTAAGTACCTATTTTTAGCACAAAGAAAATACTTTTTAGGCACATAAAGTTCAAAAAATATACTTTTGGCATCTAGTTTTCCTTTATTTTTTATAAACTAAAAGGTCAAATTCTTTGACTAATCCCCAATATTATACATAAATTGTAAATTTGGTACTTATACTCTAATTTAATCATTTTTAGTCCATATGGTAAGTAAAATTATGCTATTCATCCTTGTATTGCGTATATCGATCATTTTAAGTTATTGTAATTTATTGATCTTGTTTTAATATCATTTAGGTCAAGATTAAAATTTTAAAATTTGAAGGAAAAAAAACAGGACTTCGATTGATATCAAATTAGATAATAAGGATTTAATTCATAAGTTATGTATAGGGTCCAATGATAGATTTTGGCCAAGCTAAAATCTTGCACTAGGATGAATTCACATAGTTCCAGTGACAGAGCCATGCCCATAAATCAAGATAATTAGATAAAATATAATTATTTTTTAATTGAATAAAATATAAGTAACCATTAAAAAATGACAAAGTTAAAATAAATTAAAAATTTAGAGTCCAAATAAATAAAAACCTCATCATATTTTTCACAATTTTCTTTTTTGGGACAAGCCTCCGTTTACATTTTTTTTTGAACAAAATGACTTTTTTTGACCCCTTAATTTTACCAGTTTAATCATTTTAGTATTATTTTTTCTTGATAAAATATAGTCTTATTTTTTATTTTCTTTTGACCTTTTAATTTTTCCATCAAATTAACCCAAATGTGATAGAACAATAACACTATTTTATTCTTATTGAAATATTGCTGTAAATCATTGTCATTTTCTATCATCTCATAAAATATTAACAATTGTAAATAGAAAAATTGATTTCAATATTTAATTAATACTTTAAAATTTTGGATGACATGATAAAAAAATAATTGAATTATATTTTAGAAACTCATTATTTTTTCATTATATTTGGATCGATTATTCAAAAAAGAGAGAGGTTAAAAACACAATAAAAATAAACAGGACAAAAAAATCATGAAGGTAGAATCTTCTTGTTGGAAAGAAAATGAAAGGAATGATTATAGAATAGAATATACTATTGTTCCTATATTCCTAAAACAACTTTTTGGGCTGTGCTTTATTAAACAGAAGAAAAAAAAAGTTTGGGAGGGCCCACATCAGTGAGTGAGTCACTCACCTGGTGGTAATGGGGCCAGGCAGGGCAATCAGTGAGTGGGCAACAAGAGGGAGGAAGAAGACCAGAGAAAAATAAACTGCCCGGCTTCACCGTAGTGATCGCCACGTGGAAGGATACGCTTGGCATCAACAGCGGTAAACCTGCTGGCCCCACACCTATTTAACAGAGATTTTGGTTCATTTATGATCTTATCAGATCATTGCTCCGCTGCCGGTACACATACTATTGTTTCCTTCATATAACATATAATATACTGTTTGTTTCCTGTTTGGTTGAGGCAGGCGCACAGCCATGACGGACACCACGGACGATATAGCGGAGGAGATCTCTTTCCAGTGCTTCGAGGACGACTGCAAGCTGCTGGGAAATCTGCTCCACGATGTGTTGCAGAGAGAAGTCGGCTCCCAATTCATGGCCAAGATCGAGAGGATTCGACTCCTCGCTCAGGTCACTCACTTTCCTCTCTTCTCCATTCATTATAGCTTTTTTTTGGTATGATCCGTTCATTATTTTGATTTTTCTATTTTTGTTGTTTATTTGTAAAGCAGAGACACTCACTGTGGCAAGGAACATGCATAATCTTCAAAATGAAAAAAAAAATCAAAATACAAATATATATATATTGTGTGCGAAGTTTACGTTTTACTTTGATTTTCATTTTGTTAGAGATCGAAAACCGGAAATCAGCTCAGGCAAATCGTTAATTTGTTTTTCTTCGTAAAATATATTCTTTAAAACTATTATAATAACTATATATTATGCTCTTTTTCCTTTACTGTTTTCTTCTTTAGAAAACGTTATCCGATGAGTCTGTTTGGTTGCTCAGAACTTATATTAACAGGAGTGGAAAATGAAGGGAAATTACAATTTGTGTTTTTCATTTTTATGATACTACTTATTTGCTTGTGCATTTGATGAAAGACAAATTGTTAACAGAATCATGGCTAGATTCTTTTTGTTTGTATTTGCAAGTGAATGCTAGAATTTGACTTCACTTTTTCTTGCCTACAATTTCTCACAAGCAAAAAGGAAAAGATTTATTGATAATGATTTTTCCTTTTTTTATTTGAATGTTGTAGAGTGCTTCTAATATGCGTTTGTCCGGGATAGAGGATATGGCAGAGTTGCTAGAGAAGCAGTTAGCTTCTGAGATATCAGAGATGACATTAGAGGAAGCTTTGAAACTGGCTCGTGCTTTCAGCCATTATCTCACTTTGATGGGAATTGCTGAGACCTATCACAGGTAGTGGGTTTTAGTTTATCAACTCTTCATATTTCACGAGTTCAGTTTTCACTTTTCAGTTTATAGGGAATAATGCATGTATATGACTTCAGGTAGATTTTTTTTTTAAATTTCTTCAGTGATTCTCAGTGCTGCAAACTTTTTTGTTAGTTTATTCAATTATCTTTACTTAATAAAATGAAGGATTTGCTGTCATTTTACATCTTTCATGGCTTTAACATGTTGGAATAACAGCTGTTTTGGTTATTGATTTGTGTAGGGTTCGTATGGGGCGAAGCGGTACACAATTATCGAAGTCTTGTGATGACATGTTTAGTCAGTTGATACAGGGTGGTGTTACCCCAAATGAGCTTTATGACACTGTTTGCAAGCAGGTATATTTCTTATATTGCTTTTAGATATAGTTTCCTTTGGTGCCTCGTTCGTTAAAACAAAAAATAGCAAGGAATATTAAGCATTAGAAACTCCAACTTTTCATTGTGTTCCTGAAAAGTGTGAGACACCTCAGTGAAGCCAGACATATGTGAGCTTCTTGTGCGGTCTCAACTAATGCAGAGCAACATAATCAACGATTAGTTTAGTCATGCAAACAAGCTGTTCGATTCTTTATTTTGTAATCTAATTAACTGTAAAATCCTTTCCCCCCTTTTTTCAGGAGGTTGAGATTGTTCTTACAGCACATCCCACACAAATTAACCGCCGTACCTTACAATACAAACATATAAGAATTGCTGTAAGATCCTTACGGAGTGTGCTGAAAATTATCAACTTGATTCTTGAGGCTATTTTTCTGAGTGTCAGCCTGTCTTCTTGCAGCATCTGTTAGAATACAATGACCGACCTGATCTTGCTCATGAAGATCGAGAACTGCTAATTGAAGATCTGGTACTTTTCCCCGATGCAATATGTCCTGGACCCCGGGGGGGGGGGGGGACATTGTTTTCTTACTATTGTGGTAATCATGGGAAAAAATGTCTCCCATTTTTTGGTTTTATCTGAGCTCCTTTTGGCTGTGTAGGTGAGAGAGATAACATCTATATGGCAGACTGACGAGCTTAGACGCCACAAACCTACTCCTGTGGATGAGGCCAGGGCTGGTATATCACTTATTCACTTTAGAGTTCAGAAATATTAACATGCATTTTATCTTGTAAATGCTTCTATATGAATAATATTATTTTTTATCAGGTCTGAACATAGTGGAGCAATCCCTTTGGAAAGCCGTTCCTCATTATTTACGTCGTGTCAGCAATGCCCTTAAGAAAGTGGGATATTAATTTCTGTTCTGAAGCTACTAGGCTCTTTGAATGGATACACAATATTTGTTGGCTTTGTCAGTCTCATTGTTCTTTTTTCCTTTTAATTTGTCATTCCTTTTCAGCATACGGGAAAGCCACTTCCACTAACATGTACCCCAATAAAGTTCGGCTCCTGGATGGGGGGTGATAGAGATGGAAATCCTAATGTCACAGCAAAGGTGAGGCCCCTGACATTCTTTTACTTTCTGGCTCTTCCATGGCTGCTTTAAAATTGGCTTACATGTGTACATTGAACGACTGGTTCATTTTGGAAATGCTTTTTGGAGCCTTAGTTTTGGTATTTCTATATTTTTTTTCTTCTTTTTCTTGAAACTTCACCTTCACGAGCCTTTTCGTATATGTTACAACTATTAATAATTAACATTCTCTGCAAGTATCTAAAACACAATTTCATGCAGAAATGGTAATTTTCCTCTAGTTTTACCTAGTGCCTATGTCTTCATTGTTTTTCTTCTCAATGTTTCAGGTAACAAGGGATGTCTCACTTTTATCTAGGTGGATGACCATTGATCTTTACATCCGGGAAGTTGATAGCCTTAGATTTGAACTATCCATGAACCAATGCAATGATAAGTTATCCAGATTGGCTCAGGAAATTCTAGAAAAAGGTTGGGGCCGTTTGACATTTTATGCTCTTTGTAACCTTTAAACACCAATCCTAGAAATTTTTGGTTAGTGTATCTGTTTGATACCATCTTATGCTGAAGTTAGACACACATTGATGAGTGTAAATTTGGGCGGCCTTGATAACCAAAATTAAGCATATGATTTTGAGGAATATTTTTCCAATTCGTTGAAAGAAACCTAAACTTGAAGAAACAAGTGATCTTAGATTGATGATTGTGTGCTTTACACTATATTAAAACTTGCTCAAGATGGATCAAGGAGTTAATGTGATTTTCATCCAAGTATGCCATATTAAATTTTGTGTTATAATCTGTTTTAATTCTCTTTATCTCAGTTATATCACTGCTTCTGAAATCTTAATAGTAGGTTTACTTTATCTTCAGAAACCTTATCAGAGAACCTGCATGATAGTCGGAGTCAACCTTTAAGCCGAAGTCTTTTCAAGCATCATGGCCAACAAGCTCCATCCCTTCCTACCCAACTTCCTGATAGGGCGGATTTACCTGCTTGCTCCGGTATGTGCGCGCAAACACACACTCATAACAAAAAACTTTTGAATGGTTTTCTTATTTGTGCGTGTGTTTTTGAATAGCTATTAGATGATTGTAATGATAATAAGCAAAATAGAATACTGTTTCTTTTTCGTTGGTAATAGAATTAATCTTGTCTTTAATTTCTAACTGATACTGTTTCATTGGATGCTTTTATCTAATTTGTTTATTCATGTAGTTTACAATGATGGTGGTGGGTCTCAGTATCCAAAACTAGAACTCCCAGGGACTGATTACATGCCATTGGCTCGTGAGGTTAGTTCATTCTCTTGTAGTTTTGGCTGTTCTATGGGTTTTTCCTTTTAACTGTCAGCATCAAAGCTAACATTTAATTCATGTCTACTCTAGGATGGTCGGGGAAAATCTAGCTCAGAAAGTTCCTCTAAGGGTTTAAGTCCCAATGTACCCAAAGCACCAGAAAATGGGAGTTCTGCTAACCCCAATGGATCAACAACAGGTGTCACGCCAAGGGGTTCTTTCTCCTCTAGTCATCTTCTAGCTCAGAGGAAACTATTTGCAGAATCTACGATTGGAAGGTCCAGCTTCCATAAGCTTCTTGAGCCAAGCTCATCTCTACGTCCTGGAATTGCTCCTTATCGAATTATTCTTGGAGATGTGAAGGAAAAGGTATCGTTTCTCTTTACTTCATTAGTTAAATTATATAATAGCTTGTGTAAAATGCTTGTTCTTGGAGATAAACCAGGTTTATTTATACCTTGCTGGACGAGAATATGTACTTTTTCTGTTTTAGAAATGTGAATTTAGTTCGTATAGGGGATATTTAGAATTTTATTCTTATCCAGCTCATATTCTCGCTTTCAGAATTGAGCTAAAAAAAACAATAACAGGATGGATAACTAATGATATTACCCATTCTATGTATATAGGAAATGGTTAAATATAAAATTCAAAATTCCCGTAAGATATTCAATGTTTCTAAAAGTGTCAATTTGTTTTAAGGAAATGAAAAATCTTGTATAAATTCTTTTGGTAAAATGCGCTGATGATTTTGATCAAATGATTTTAAAACAATTTGAAAATTTTGGACTTTTACATTAATAAATTTTCTCTGGGTTACATCTGTCATGTGAATAATTGCAAGCAATAGACATATAAACATTCCTTTTGCCTGGTATGTAGGTTAGGCTGCAATATCCGACTCTTTTGTGTAATTGATATATGAAAACCTTATATGCTGGATCTACTACAGTAATAGCTTAAGATCATAAAAGAATTCAATCGCGCTAGGCTTCATTTGAGAACAATATTGACCAAAAAGGAAAGGCATTTTCAAAATTTTACTTTAAATCTACTACATTTCTAGATGTTGGGACAATTGCCCCAAGAGGCACATTTAAGC
Source organism: Hibiscus trionum (assembly GCA_030270665.1). Classification (NCBI taxonomy): domain Eukaryota; kingdom Viridiplantae; phylum Streptophyta; class Magnoliopsida; order Malvales; family Malvaceae; genus Hibiscus; species Hibiscus trionum. The sequence continues at coordinate 1,276,891 of BSYR01000045.1, forward strand.
AAAAGCTTATCTGAAATTTCAAGATTATTTTGAGTAAGGAACAAATTATCATTGTCATGCTTATACTACAGTGCTAATTTTGCATGTAAAACTTGTGAAATTTTGTGAACAATCAAATTTAGTTATTAAACGCCAGACTATGGAATTTATTTTTTCAGTTAATCTGTTTTTAATATACAGTAAGATGTGTATTTTGTGTTTTTGATGACCTATAATCTCAGCTCATGAAAACTCGAAGACGGCTGGAACTTCTTCTGGAGGATCTTCCTTGTGAATATGATCCTTGGGATTACTATGAGACGAAAGATCAGTTTCTTGAACCACTGCTTCTATGTTATGAGTCTCTGGTAATAACTCAGTTTCCAATGTCCTGCTGGAGAATGAATGTTCATGCTGCCGTCAATATGTATATAATGTGCTATAATTATAATTTACAGCAATCGTGTGGGGCTGGAATTCTAGCTGATGGTCGGCTGGCTGACCTGATTCGGAGAGTTTCCACATTTGGAATGGTGTTAATGAAGCTTGATTTGCGTCAGGTACATTCAGTTGCATTCTGGGACTTGCTTGTGCTTTGTGTTTTAGCTAAAGTTTTATTGATGTACAGGAATCTGGTAGGCATGCTGAAACACTTGATGCAATTACCAGATATTTGGATATGGGTACCTATAGTGAGTGGGACGAAGAAAAGAAAGTTGAATTTTTAACAAAAGAGCTAAAGGGAAAGCGACCACTAGTTCCTCCTACTATAGAGGTAAAGATGTTCCAAAAGCATACTGGAGTGAACGGAGGCTTACTAGGATTTTTCTATTTGGGGCTGATTTGTGCATGAATGTCATACTTATATACATACATTTCATGGCACCTGGCATATCTTATAGAATGAACTATGTTTCACATAAGTTGCTTTTAGGTTTAAAGATTCTAAATTGGACATCACCTGCACGAGCCGCACCTCCCTGTGACTCAATAGTTGAGGCAACCCAAACCTGCCTGATAAAAATGCTTGGATATGTAGATTCATTAGAACTTTAGGTGGCCTAAAAAGCAAGCAACCCGGTTGTTGAAACAGTTAAAACACAAGTACTCTACTTGAAACACCATAATACCTTAACCTAGTTCTACTTCCTTTATATGTAATCATCGGAAATAATAACAAGTTAAAGAGAACTTGAATATGCCTAAAATCAGAAGTCCTTAAGCGTGGAATCAGAATACATTACAATAATGCCTCAAAATAAAAAGTGGGTGGTTGCGTGGTTTAGGTTGTCAAGCCCATAAGGTGGCATGGGCTTTTGATTCTTATTTGTTAGAAAAGTCGGATTCTCAAGGTAGCATCCGAACAATGGCACTGAATAGTAAAATGAAATTCGGATCTGGAGACAGAACACCATGAAATTGAGCCACTTTGAGGTTCCCTTTGAAGTGAGGCATGGCAAGCCATGTGTTTTGATTCTCATCATTCTTGGTTACACAATGTGTTAAGGAAATCCAAGTTTCTACTATTCATGGCTATGTAGTTTTCATAGGAAGCTGAAACGTTAGCATTGGGATATTCATCCAGTTATAAATCATTGCAACTTGGCCTTCTTTAGTTGTGGCATTTTCCTTGGCAATATGATTTCAGAACTTGTGGTTAATTTTGAAATTGACAGGAAATGATGCCAAATGGACACATGTCCAAGCAAACTTTCATGGTTATAGTTCCTTAGAAATCAGTCAAACCTTTCATTCTCAAAATAAAAAGGAGTTGTGGGTGCCTGGGAGGTAAGTAGTTATTATAAGCCTAATTGATGAGAAAATGAAGGTAGAAACGGATGAGTACTTCTTGCCGCCTACGAAGTTAGGTGGTCATTATAGGCCTATTTGTTTGTTGTGTTAGCCTCTTGGGAAAACCACTATACTAATAATTTTCGGATTTAGAATATGTAAAGAATTTTGGATAAATTCCTGGTCCTTACAATTAGCCACTTCAAATTTATAAGATAGATGAATGAAAATGACAAAAAGATTTAGAAAGATTAAAAAGCTGATATTAAATCTCGAGAACAAAAATGCATACGCATGTATGTATAGGGATGAAAAAGCATACTAATGTTATGAAAATGTGTGGTTTAATATTTCAAGTATTTAGCATCTCTCTCAAAAACTGTTGTGAAAACATAATTCTGCACCCAAACAGGCTTTTGAAAAACCAAAAGCTAGATTTCCTAGCTTTGACTTGAAAAGTCAGTTTGAACCCAAAAAACTAGTTCAGCTTAAAATATCTGTTTGAACAGTAATGCTAAACAAAGCCTTAGATTGGTTGTGTTTTGGAGTTTGGACTTAATAGCATTATTGCCTGGCATGTACAGAGGCTAGGTGCTTTCGCCCTTGGATTTGCTCATGTATTATGCTTTTTTTAAGTTTAGAAAGTGGTGCCTTCTTCCATCGAATATTCAACTTCTTTCCTTTCCTTGATTTTCAATATTCATTTATTGCTTTAGTTAACATGTAGCTCTTATCTTAACTGGATTTATTTCAGGTTGCTCCTGATATTAAAGAAGTCTTAGATACATTTTCTGTAGCCGCTGAGCTAGGAAGTGATTCTCTTGGAGCATATGTGATATCTATGGCATCCAATGTATGATTTACTAAAACCATATTATGTTTAAGCCATTTTTTAGCTCTGCAGTTCATAACTGAATTTTTCCGGCTCTTCTCGTAAGTCATCTTGAAGAACTTTTACAATATTCTTATATGGGATAATTAGAAATAATGCTACCCATCCTTGCTAATTTGCAGGCAAGTGACGTCCTTGCTGTGGAGCTCTTGCAGAAAGATGCTCGACTTGCCGTTAGTGGGGAATTAGGGAAACCTTGTCCTGGTGGAACGTAAGTTTGCACCTAGACTAGTTGATATTCATATTCTCTTAGATACATTAAATCATACCATTTATTTTTAGGTATGATAGCACAATGGCAATGAAGGAAACATTGTCTGGTTTTTGCTTGTCTGGATGTCTCTTAACTGTGATTTCCCCTGGGATTTAAGGTTCTTTTTATCTTGATTGATTCTGTTTTTCTGCATCCACTTTCTTTATGTTGATATTAATTGCGGGTCCTTGCAATGTGTCATAGCTCTGGGCTACTTTTTGGACATGGATGACCTTATATGCCCTTGTCGATTAATGGCAGAAATTACCAATTATTCATTTTACTTAGTTACTTATTATCAGGAGTGAATTAGTTTTACATAGCTTGAGGTTTCTCCTTCACATCTTTTTCGTTATTGATTGATAAAAGCAGTGCAGGTTTGAGTTTTGGAATGGGAAGGGTTCCTCCAATTGCAAGCTATTTTTTGTTGCCGAAGACAAGTTTTGTTTCAGTAAAACTGAGAACCTATTAAGTCATTATCTCATCTCTTGTAGATATTCACTGGGGAATGAATATTAATAGAACAAGAACAAAGTATTAAAGGGGAAAAATAAGAGCTCTGACAAAACATGTTCAGTTATGTTTAAAATAATTTAGCATAACTATTGCACTGTTACTTCCAAGTTATCAATACATATCTTTATCTTTTGAGTAGGTTGCGTGTGGTTCCCCTGTTTGAAACTGTGAAAGACCTTAGAGAAGCAGGTTCGGTTATCAGAAAACTGCTATCAATTGATTGGTACCGGGAGCACATTATAAAGAACCATAATGGGCATCAAGAAGTACGTTGATTTTTATGGCCATTTGCAGGATCATTTTTGATACATCATTAATCTTGTGTTTACAAATTTACTTAAAACAGGTGATGGTCGGATATTCTGATTCTGGTAAAGATGCTGGGCGCTTCACTGCTGCGTGGGAGCTTTACAAAGCTCAAGGGGATGTTGTTGCTGCATGCAATGAGTTTGGAATCAAAGTTACTCTTTTCCATGGTCGAGGTGGGAGTATTGGTCGTGGTGGTGGCCCAACATATCTAGCCATTCAATCCCAACCACCTGGTTCTGTAATGGTGAGTTGCCACTGCAATTTTTATCTCAGAAATTCGGTATTGTTATTCAATTATTTTACTCAATAGTTCCATATTTTGGGAGATCAATTGTTTCTCTTATTTGGTTCTCTTTTGTTGTGATAAAGTTACTCTTGTCACTTCTATTTACAATTTTCTTCTTTTTTATTAATGTGGAAAGTTCAATTGCTGAAATCCCAACTCCATTCCATTCTATTTGCCAAAAGGTAAAACTTGTATTATTGTAGATAATGTTTCCCGGGTTTTATAAACCAACACATGCATCTACCGTTAACTTTAATGATGTTCCATATATTGTTGTTTGAAAGCTTTTGTGAGCTAACTTATACAGAATGTGATGTCTTTGCTTTGAGGAATGTTTAGCGTGGTGTCTGTGGTTGATAAGTATGTTGAATTGGCAGGGCACGCTTCGGTCGACAGAGCAAGGGGAGATGGTGCAGGCGAAATTTGGTCTGCCACAGACTGCTATTAGACAGCTAGAAATATACACAACAGCTGTGCTCCTTGCAACTCTACGGCCCCCTCAACCACCTCGAGAACAAAAATGGTGTAATCTGATGGATGAGATCTCGAAAATTAGTTGCCAGAAATACCGAAGCACAGTTTATGAGAACCCAGAGTTCCTGGCCTACTTCCATGAGGCTACACCCCAGGCTGAACTGGGGTTTCTCAACATAGGAAGCCGCCCCACAAGAAGAAAAGCAACGACAGGAATAGGACATCTTAGAGCTATTCCATGGGTATTTGCATGGACTCAGACCAGATTTGTACTTCCAGCATGGCTTGGGGTAGGAGCAGGTTTAAAGGGTGTATGCGAGAAAGGCCATACAGAAGACTTGAAAGCCATGTACAAAGAGTGGCCTTTTTTCCAATCCACGGTGGACCTGATAGAGATGGTTCTAGGGAAGGCGGATATCCCAATCGCCAAGCATTACGACCAAGTGCTGGTGTCGGAGAGCAGGCAGGAACTTGGGGCGGAACTCAGGAGGGAACTGTTGTTGACAGAAAAGTATGTGTTGGTAGTGAGTGAACATGAGAAGTTGTCGGAGAACAATAGGAGCTTGAGAAGGCTGATAGAGAGCAGGCTCTCGTATCTGAATCCAATGAATATGCTGCAGGTGGAGATTCTGAGGAGGCTTAGACGTGATGAAGATAACAACAAACTCAGAGATGCATTGCTAATTACCATAAATGGAATTGCTGCCGGGATGAGGAACACCGGTTAAGTGAAAGATTTTAGATGGATCTGTCTTTATATATATTTGCTGTCCATATTGCTACCATTTGGTAGCTGAACTAATAACTGTACTGGGCACAGTGCCTTTTTCTTTGGAGTGGAATGCAATGCAATGCAAGGGTGAAAGCTGTTTCACCTTTCAGTTTCAGATTGAATTTTCTATTTCTAGCTCGCGGTTTGTGTCTGTGGAACCTACTTAGCACTTAGCAGAGTAGAAAGTAGAAACCCACTAGAAACCATAGTTTTTGTTGATCTCTCCGTCTAATACGAATAAATACGCGCTCACAAGACCCCTCTCAGTCATAAGAAACCATCAATTCAAATCCGAATAACTCAATTCTCGATCCCTTTCCACCAGTCTATCTGTTGCACATCAACAGCTTCCTTTTTTTTTGGTCTGGAAAGGAAACGTCCTTTAAACTTAAACAATAAACAGTATACATGGGCATACAGGCTCTATAGGCCGTTAATGATTTTTTTTGGTTCAATCAAATGTTGTGGTTGAGAAGAGTAGAAATGCTACACGCAGAGTATTGATTGATAATTTTTGAATATGTTAATAGAATCTTTTTAATGTATTTTTTAATTTAATACTTCATTCATAATAAAAAAAATCTCAAAAAGAGATTCACTAATTAACTTAATGGCTAAAAATGTTCATATTATCTCATTTTATATGAATTCGAATCTCAGTATAAGAATATAATACCTCTTTATTTAATCAGAAAATCTCAAAAAAGACTACTAATCTCAAACCATAAGGTGTACTCAATATATCCGCATCTAAGTTCTTATGAAGAATCAACATTATTCAAATGATTCTCAATCATTAATAAAAATCAAAATGGCTACCATAACAAGGTAATAATTTACCTTATTAGTATCCCAATGGATCCCACAAAAATGTTGAAAAAGAACTAAACATTTATCAACTGGATAAAATCAAAACCAAAATTTGTACAAGACTAGTAAAAAAAAGTTTGTATAAAATAAGATAAAAAAATTCACTATATTCGTAAGAAAAAGATGACTTATTAAACAAATAAAAACAAATTATAGATATGTAAAATAAATCATAGATTTATAAAATATATATGCCCAATAAAGGTTGTTGGCAGTCGAATCATCTACTAGAGTCGATCAAATCTACACAAACAATTAGTATGAGAAAATAAAGGAACCAATGGATCAGTAAAAGGAAAGGTAAGAAAAATTTGGGGAGGAAGAGGTTAAGATATATGAATTGATTGTGACGCTCCAACCATTAACAGTAATAATCGATTAGAATTATTATTAAAATATTTAAGAGAAAATTTCGAATAGTATAAAAACTTTTGAGTTTATCTATATGATGTTAAAATACTACTAATTATCTATTTAACAAAATCCTTATGAACTTTTTCTTATTAAACTTATTTAAAAAACGCGTTGATAACTCAAAGATAACATTTCGACATCATCAGGTCGTTGTAGTATAGTGGTAAGTATTTCCGCCTGTCACGCGGACGACCCGGGTTCGATCCACGGCAACGGCGGTTTTAACTTTTAAATTTTGTTCACATTCGCTCTCTACCGAATCGCTTCCTTTGTTTAAACTCCGCCTTCAATCCTTAAGAAGCCCAATGGTGTGAATGATTTAGCGTAATGAATCCTACTCTATTTAAACACAAGCCCAATCCGATAGATAAGGCAGAACCGGATTCAACCAAACCCGTAACTTGTATTTGATTTTTAAACCCACAAAAGAACTCAACTCTATTTTCAGGTTCAAATTCAATTGGTTTAAATATAATCTGTAGACCTTCTATTAAAAAATTATTACAATTTACATGTCCTATCTATAATTTTTATTTTTACTTTTTTTGAATATATTAATATGATTGTATGGTATAATTAATATTCTTTCTTAATCATTTAAAAAAAATATTGGCCTTACACCTGTATTTAAACTTAAATTCTCTAAAATAAACATTATTTTATTTTATTTTAATTCGCAAATCTTTAATACTTATTAAACAAAAATACATAGTTCTTTATAAGTGTGGTGTTCAAGTACTAAAGTTATATGATATTTATGTCGATTTTTTTTTCATAAGCATAGTTCTAAGATTATTACGTATCCTATTTAGATGTTATAGCCGCTTGTTTTTTTAATCCGCGGCAACATTAATTTTTATATTAGTTGTCGATCGTCGGTGATTAATATTTTATTTATTTTTGTTTATTTATTTTGTTTTTTCTTCGCACATTTTATTGCGCTTTCTTTTACTTCTATGACACGTTTTTTCTGCCTTTATGGTACGTCTCTGCCTTATGGCACGTTTTTATGGTTATTTTTATAAGTTTTTGGTGTTCGTATGGTGACCCTCACATCGTTTGTCTCTGATTCGTGTTTGTCGGTTGTCACATAGAGTTTGATCTCCTTTTGAGTTGTTTGCCGATGTAATCTATAGCGAATCGTCGTTTTTGAAAATAGGCGTGAAAGATTGTTGCCGATTTTAGAGATTTCTTCTAGTTCGTGCTTTGACAACTCCCATGGACCACTCCTACAATGGACTGTAGAGATTTTCTTTAGTGCAAAGAGGAAGTGTCTGATCTGACTGGTGCAGAGCTTATATTTTCTTTTAGATTTATAATTTTTTATTTTTCTTTTGGATGTTCTAAAACTTTTATTATATTTATGTTCTGATTTTATTTTATTTATCAACAAAGTTGTCTGGTTAATGTGTAAAAAAACTCTAACATTTAAACTTTAAATAGGCCACATGACCACTTTTTTTTTGTAAAATTTCGGGCCTCGTTAAAAACTCCCTCTAAACCTAGATAGGGGGAAAAGAGTGCCAACTTATTAAAACCATAATCATCCTTATAAAGTTGAAAACTACATAAAAGGGGCGTAAAAACCTAGTGCAATCAGCACTGCCCCTACACACTACACCTTCCGAAAACATAAAAAGCTAATACACACAGTCAGGTTCTCTTAAAAATATTATGCATTTAATTCTCTAAATTTACATAAAAGTAATTATTAATAAATTATTATCGCTATTATTTTAATTTTAAAGAATGTATTTAAAATAATTTGATCAAATGTTGACTCGCGAACTGATTTTCGCATATGATCACTTAGGATGAATGTTTAAAATAAAATATTTTAATAATTATTTTAATTCTAATTTTGAATGGCGATTTCTTTTCATAAGCATGGTTCTAAGATTATTATGTGTCCTATTTAGATGTTATAATATTTAATCTTAAATATTAAAACTCTAATATTTAAACTTTAAATAGGACATATAATAATCTCCGAAACTCGTTTGCGAAAAAAATTGATCACCAATATATAATATATTCTCTCTTAATATATTATGTACATATTATTACGAATTTACATAAAAATAATTATTAATTAATTATTATCACTGTTATTTGGTTTTTAAATATTGTATTTAAAATATTAATTTCAAATTTTAATTCTAGTTGTAAGGGGTGCTTTTGGTGGGTATAAAACTTATGACCTAAAAAAATATAAAAGAACAAAAATGAGCAGTTTAACCAACCGATAAACGTATTAATATTAATATTAATTTTTAATGATGTATTCAAGTGATTTAGTTTCAAGGATTACTTGCAAGTTTTATTTAGATTATAGATATTTTGTTTTCAAACTATATATATATATATATATATATTAATTATAGGAATAGATTTATAAATTTACTCTCTCGTCAATTTAGCATTTGCACTCAACTCACTTGAAATAAGAACAATTTTTTTATTCTTAAAATAATTGTAATACATAAATTATTATAAAAATAAAATAAATAAAATATTATCTACAAGTTCACTTGCAAATTAATTTAAGATCCATAACTATTTATTTGCAAAAGATTGTTTAAATTATATATTTAAAAGAATTGTTTCATGAATCCATTCATATGTACAATTAACAATAACATCCAATACACAACCATAAAATATATGTTATTTATATTTTAAATTATCTTCTTATTTAAAATATAAAATCTAAAACTCTAGCCATAAACTTTAAATCTTATCTTCCAACCTGTAATCACTAAATTCAAAAATCATAAAGTATAATCCTAAACTTTAAATCTTAAAATAAACCTTTAAACTAAAAATAAATAAATTTGCGTAAATTAAAATTTATATAATCTATATATCAAATAATTTTTTATCGTTTATATGAGAATTGAGGTTTTACTCTCTTAAATTTTTGGGAACACAACGAATCGAATATCACATTCACGTCAAGGCCTTTTCTAAAGCACAAAAGCATGCATAAGGAATCATGTAAGCAGCACATGGTAATAAATTCAATTAATTAATTAGATTTTTCCAAGATTATGATGCTTAAACATTTGTTATAGCAGAGGAATCTAGACCCGAGACTATATATTTCATATTAATTATGGACAGACAAGATATATATTGTTATTAATTACTTCATTCATTCAGTTATGTATCACTATCAGTCTTTTCCTTCAATTCAAGTTCATTCCACCATGTAATTTTCTAACAACAATTTGGTTCTCAATGGTATGTAGGGTGGTAAATGAGACTATACACATAGTAAATTATTTGATTAGATTCTGTTAATATTTGATTTGATTAGACTCGACTTGAGCTTGAACTTGACCTTAATTTTTATCGAGCTGAATCAAGTTACTCGATGCTCGACTTAAAAAGCTCGTGAACTATTCGAAAATATAATATACTAAATTTTTAATTTTTTAAAATTAAAGTGAACTATTATTATTATTATTATTATTATTATTATTATGGTTGTAGTCCGACTCGACCAGAGTTCGGTCAACACTCGATTCAATTGTACTCTACTTGAGCTTGAACTCGGCTCGAGTTCTTAACGAGTGAAGTCGAGCTTAACACTACTCAAACTTGACTCGAATTTTTAACGAGTCGAGTCAAACTCAGCATTACTCAGACTCGACTCGGCTTATTTACATTGTGCTTACTAGAATAAGAATATGGGAATGTAGGTATTTTTACATATATCAATCACCAGACATTTCGAAACCAGCGGGATGTTGCACCCATGGCCATGTGAAAGAATATGCTAAGTAAGAGGATAATAATATCCCAGTTGGCCGCCCCTATCCGATTAGTACAAACATGACCAAATTTCATTAACAAATTTGAGATATATATGTTCTCTTAAAGTATATGCTTATGAATCAACATTAGAATATGATTTAAAGATATGCATATATCAATATCATCTATGTGGCGAGAAGAGGATTGGATTCTTTTCGATCGTCTGATTAGGAGGAAAAGAATTTCTGGAGCAGGTACCATCAATAAATCTAAACTTGTTCTTAGCCAAAATAGCAATACACATTGAACGACTCCAAACATTGTTGTTTTCGAATATTTGAAATTGATGTGAAATTATCAAAGCATCTGGTGTATTAGACGGATGCACATAAAAAGGGTGATTGAAGTCGACAATATCTTGAGTAAGTTTCATTAAGAAAACAAATATAAATGAAAAATTTTAGTCATTAAATCGTCGTTTAGAGTAACTCTGATACTATGTTAAAGCAGACTATGACTGAAGCGTATAGTGATGATTGTGGGAAAGAAAAGTACTGAAGAGGTATTTAGAAAAATACTTCATCCATCAGAATAATATATAACAGCTAGTGAACATTTATCTCCATTTACATTAATTTATCTTCAACAAATTCAAAAAAAAAATATTTGGTGGATAAAAATATAAATAATTAAAAAGTTAGTCGGAAATTTTATGCTGAAAAATTAAGAGAGGAAGCATCTCCTTCCCAAATGCAAATGAATTATACATCTACATACATATGGCTAAAATTTTCAGATATTACACTCGAAAAAAATTAAGATATATTATACTCTTCTTTTTATTTTTTAATCTATTGCATTTTGAACAGTGAAAGGTAAAGGTGACATGTACTCTTACTGACTTCACTGTTCATAGCTTTTTTTTATTAAAATATATATAGAAGTCGATTGTCTGTGTTGTACATGCAATTAAATAAAGGAGTGGTGAACAATGAAGTTGGCATGTGATCTTACCGGCTTCACTATTATTTTAATAAAAAATCATGAACAATGAAGTTTGCTTATGACCTTACCGACTTTTATTTTTACCGTAAAAATATCATAAATTCAAATATAAAATGAGATGTGCAATACTTAGCAATTTTTTTACCCACCTACAATATTACAGCGATTACCCGACATATATAAAATGCATGTCCACAAATGCATACACAGATATTGAGCAAATATCCTCATTATTTTAATTATAAAATATATTATAAACTAGGTTGACATCATTTTCCAACACTAATTTATGACCAAATGGAAGTCCTTGAACACATGGTCGTCAGAATACCGAGAAAGAAAACCGTTAACCCATTCATTCTTAGTTTTCTGCAAGAATAAATTCTCCATATTGTGTCGGGTAGATAGAGATTTCATCAAAATATAAATATTCATTATTTGGATAATTTTTTTCGTTATTTTTTTATGTTCTAACACTAAAAAGATTAAATTTTAAACTATAATTATTGTGAGCAAATCTTTATAGATTACAACTTTGGGTTTATCAAAAATAGAAGAAGATGAAAAATTAGGAATTAGGGATTAAAAAGATAACAGGATAATCGCGTGTCTTGAATGAATAATATTATGTTATTAATAAACCAAAGCCTTATTACAAATGAGAATTATTTACACATATATAGGCTGAGCCCAAGCTATAACAACCCAACTAATTTTGTAACTGTTAGCTCAATCGGTTATAACAAACCATAGCAATCTCTAACATTTCTCATACTTCTTCAAGTTCTCAACTTCTGAAAAATCAAGAACACAAAGTTGATGCCGAAACTCCTCAAACTTGGTGACATCAATTGGTTCAGTAAACAAATCAACAACTTAACTTGCATGTGGTATGTTACGCGTAAAATAGTCTATCGCAATGGTAGTGCAAGTGTACACGACGCAAGTAGTAAAGTGATACGAAGTATCGGATATCGTCTCCACAGGGATTGGGCTAATAGCTTCACCTTAATTCACTGCACGAAAGTAAATGAAATATTTGAGAGTTGTCGCGAAAATAATAAAGAAAACGTAAATAAAGGAGTAAAGATATCAAGATAGAGAGAATGGGCTGGTATTGAATTGCTCAGTAGTGCAGGTATTGCAGAGTTTAGGAAATCCAGTTCTGTCTTCGTCACCCGCCGTGGCAGCACCTGTCGCGGCAGCAGTCCGTTGATCGTCGCGGCAGCAAACACTCAACTCAGTACTTTCAAGTTTGGCAAGAACCCCAGATCTGCCTTGGCCTATCCCTAGGTCCAAGTCTGTCGATGATCACGTCTTGATGATACCTCCCGGCGTGAATCGAAGGATGAACACCGATGTGTATGAATTCTTCTTTAGCCACTTAACCTCGCCCTATCCCTAGGCACGAGATAGTTCAACTATAAACTAGAGAACTTGCTCTTATTTCTTTCGTATACTTAACTCTCCCGATGCTAAGTAAATAGATAACCTCACAATGCTCTCCCGATGCTCTTGCAAGATATTAATAACCAAAATAAGAGAACTTGAAGTTTATTTTATTGAACTGAAAATTCCTAAAACAAAACAACCCTTGCAACTACTTTACAAATCAACATGTGGCCCTAGGGGGAATTTAGAACATGTCGGCGGCGGGAAGACGGCTAGGGGTTTTGGTTATCGGTTATGGGGTGTTCGATATGCCCTAGGTTAAAATACATGCCCTTATATAAGCTTTGGGCTCAAATTATCTAATTTAACAAGGATTACAACTTTAATTTAAAGTATGATTCTAATAAAGACTAAATCTTCAAGGAATCTACTTTCCAGCCGTCCTCCTTGTTTCTTGGGATTATCTCTCCTTGAGCTTTGGGCTTGACATATCTTTTGATCTGGGGCTTGGAAAAATATGAGGTTTTCACACGACAGACGGGCTGAATTTTCTCTATCTGTCGAGGTCCACTTTGCTTTTTCTCCACAAAAACTGCTGTCGTCCTCTGCTGTCACGGCAGCACCATGGCAGCATTGTCCTCTTTGTCTGCTTGTCCAGTTCAGCTCTCATGCTTCTCTGCCCAGCACCTGCCCTCTTCGTCTGCTATGGCAGCAACCTGCAAAAATAGCCATTTTTTAGTAGAAACTGTGCCTTTGAATATATTTGTGATGTTTTGCTGTAAACTAACCTAAATGCAATGAATAATGCTTGAATGCAGCAGAAATATGGGTTAAATAGGGTGTAAATAATAGAACTTTTACACACTCAACACACCCCCAAACTCAAGTTTTTGCTTGCCCTCAAGCAACTAAGACCTAAAAGAAAAATGAAATATTTTTGTTTTGGCTTTCAAACAGTGAACCTCCCCTTACCAGTCGTTCGTTCCCTGTGACGGCAGCAACCTGTCGGACAATTTAGGATCTGTCCGGAATCTCACTATAGTCCTCGTGCAGTGTGTGCATGCTTGTGAACAGTTATATGCTAAGACTCTCTTAGTTTCACTAGAATATTCAACTCTTAACTCGAATTTTTATGCCAAAGTTTATCTTTCTGAAGGCACATTTTCATGCTTCTTTGAATTTTTTGTTTTGACTCGATTTCTCTATTTTTCAAGCTAAAGTTTCACTAGAGCCAGTTTTAGGCACCTCTAGTTAACTTCCTAGAGCCAGTTTCGGGCACCTCTAGGGCTGTTGAGTCTCTTTTGCTAAACTTCTTTCCTAGAGCCAGTGTTAGGCACCTCTAGGGGCTATTCAAGTGCTAAGCTTCATATTCTAGTTTGGCTAAAAGAAATCTAAGCAGTATAATAGTCACAATGGTGTTTAAGTTTTCAGAACTATAGAAAGGCTCTAAACTTCTCCTTAAACTATCCTAAAGATGCTGCCACGACATGCAAGTTCAATTCACAGTTTTAAGCCAAAATTTTCAGTTTTTTTTTAGATAGAAATAACTAAGTAAAAGACACAACAATTAACTAAGATGTACTTGGACTCCATTAATATGGAGGGTTGCCACCCCCAAACTCAAGGGTTGCATTGCCCTCAATGCAAATGACAAAATAAAAAGCAAAATACATGAAGGCAGTACATCACAAAATATATAAATGGCAGGCAACAATAAGAAAATAAGAAACTTAAATTTTAAGCATTGTCTTCACTGCTGCTGCTGAGGCGAATTTGGCGGCGGATTCTGGCTCGTGGGGTGGGCTGGGGTGGTTGCTGTACAACCTGAATGTCAGAGCTGCTGCCGCTGCTGTCACTGCTGCTACTGCTGCTGCTGGCTGTTGGCAGAGTTTTCTTGACTGCCATTCTTTTCTGCCTCTTTGCCGGTGTAAATTCCTTCGACATGTTCCTCTGAATAGAGGGTTCAGCGTCGCTGTCTGCCCAGACGGAGGAGGAAGAGAACACAACAACAAAGATAGCAAGGTCATCCGAGGGCACCGGTCGCTTTGTTCCTCGAGCGAATGTTTCGGCATGGGGGCTGCCAGCAGCCGTCGGGGCGGGTGATGGTATGGAGGCAGCAGATGGTGTTTGCGGTGTAGCAGCAGGTGTAGGTGTGTAGGCAGGGGTGGGGACAGTGAAGTAATGGGCAAGGAAGGTGGGGAAGACAACATCAGGGAAATTTAAAGTATTGTGAATAAAATTTACCGTGGATGCGGCAAAGTCCTTGATGAATGTCATGAGGCCCAACTGTCTATCCTCCATCCTTTGAATGGCAGCTAGGATCTGATTGGAGGGGTCTGTCGGAGCAGCAGCTTCGGCGGCAGGTTCAGGGTTCGGCTGTTCTGACGATTCAGCTGGGGCGGCAGCAGGGTTGAAAGATGAGAGAGGGGTTGCCACTGTCAGCTCCATGAGGCTGATGATATTCTTTTCCGTCCAACCCCTTCCTTTTACTATGGAATCGCTGTCGGCTTCCGGCACATCATAGCAGCGGCAGAGGGACGTGATGAGGTAGGGGAGGCAAAGGAGGGCCGTCGGTCTATGGGCACTTTCCAAAATACTCTCTCGCATATAACTTCCCACATTAATGGGTCGGTTGTTTAAAATAGAGTGTATTAAGGCTAACCTCTACTGGTCAACGGTGGTATGATGGGACGACGGAAGGATCCACTTTTTGACAAAGGCATTCCACAATTTTGCCTCTGGTAGCAGCTGCCCCCTTTTCACTGTGTGAGGATTTTTTCGGCTTGTGTTCCATTCAGTTCCTTCTTTCGTCACTTCTGCCATGACAGCGTCATAGGCATCATCATCCAAAGTGTTAAGGAACTGTTGGTTGGTGAGCATCATCGTTGGGGCCTAGGTAGAGGCCATAGAAAGAGTTAATGCGCTCGGCTGTGAACTACACCTTTTTTCCTCGGACAGTCACTGCTGTCGCCGTCTTGCTGCTGATGGCAGCATAAAATTCCCTCACCAGCGTCTCGTTCATCTCTGCTGGTTGCTCCGCAAATGATTCCCATAAGAGAGCTCTAATCGTCATTGCGATGAAAGGCTTAAGACCCAGATTAATTGCCTTTGGAGTGTAAATAAAGCCTCGTTCTTCCCACAGATCCCTGGTTGCAAAGGACTGTGGGGGAGTTGCTGCTGGTGAGGAAGGAGAATCAGCACTGCGGTGGGTTCTTCTGGAAGACATGTTAGTGCAAGGGTTGTGAAAAGTAAAAGAAAGCAAATGAAAATAAACGGGGGAGAGCAAGTAAGAAAGGCAGAAATGAATGAAAATGAAAATGAAACGGGGTTTTATAGAAGAGGAATTGCTGCCCGTTGAAACTGTAACGACAGACGTGAATAACGGGGCGACTGTTGAGCTTTAGCGTGTCTGACGCGTCTGACACGCGTTTCTGCGTCTGTTACGCGTCTGACACGCGTTTCTGCGTCTGTTACGCGTCTGTCACGCGTTTCCGCGTCTGTCGTGACAGTTTGGTGACAGCCTGTCTTTTCTGTGTCTGCCGCGGCAGCTGGAACGACGGGCTTCAATATTGGGCTTTGTTGGGCTGATGGAGGATGGTGGGCTGGCTTCACTTCTCCTGTTCTTCTTGACTCCTTTATTTCCTAAAAACAGTAAACATAAAAACATTATTCGAATAAAATAAACCTTATTTCCTAATAAATAATAATAATAAAATAAATAATTAAAATTTAGGTTAAATTAGGGCTGCCAGGTGGGATATCTCCTAAGGTAACCACTTCCTGCATTCCTGGGGCTTCAGTCCCTTAATAATGCTTGAGGCGCTGTCTGTTGACTTTGAATTGGTGCCCGTCTTTTAATGATCGAATTGTGATGGCACCATGAGGAAAAACTTGTATGACTTGGAATGAGCCAGACCATCTAGATTTCAGTTTCCCTGGAAAAAGTTTCAGTCTAGAATTGAACAACAATACAAGCTGCCCTGGGCAGAACTGTCGTGGCAGCAACTTCCTATCATGCCACTTCTTGGTTTTCTCCTTGTAGATTCTTGCATTGTCGTAGGCCATTGTCCGTATTTCTTCAATCTCGTTTAGATCTAGCAGCCTTTTCTGGCCTGCCTTGTCCAAGTCCATATTTACTGCCTTGATCGCCCAATAGGCTCTATGCTCTATCTCGACAGACAGATGACATGTTTTTCCATAAATCAATCGGTATGGAGACATGCCCAATGGAGTCTTAAAAGCTTTCCTATATGCACATAACGCATCATTTAGGAGTAAAGACCAATCTTTCCTAGTTGGCTTAACCATCTTCTCAAGAATGTTCTTAACTTCCCTATTGGATATCTCAGCTTGTCCATTGGTCTGTGGGTGGTATGCTGTCGCGATCCGATGCTTGACACCATATTTCTTCAAGGCGGCAGCAATAACCTTATTGTCGAAATGTCTCCCTTCATCACTGATAATCGCCTTATGGATGTCAAATCTAGAAAAAATGTTTTTGTGTAAAAATCGTTGGACTGTCTTGGCATCATTCTTTTGAGTGGCGATAGCTTCAACCCACTTAGAGACATAATCTACTGCTAGGAGGATGTATAGATTTCCACATGAAGATGGAAAATGTCCTATAAAATCAATCCCCCAAACGTCGAAGATTTCGACTTCTAGAATGTTCTGTAGTGGCATCTCGTTTCTCCTTGAGATGTTTCCTGTCCTTTGGCACCTGTCACAGCTCTTGTAGAAGATTTGTGCATCTTTATATAGTGATGGCCAATAGAACCCTAACTGCAGCACCTTGGCAGCAGTTTTGTTACCTCCTAAGTGACCTCCATACTGTGAAGCATGGCAGTGATGAAGAATGTCTTCTTGCTCTTCTTGTGGTACACACCTCCTTATAACCTGATCTGCACAAATTTTGAAAAGAAGAGGTTCGTCCCAATAATAATGCTTAACATCATTTTGGAACCTACATCATTTTGGAACCTCTTTCTGGCTTGATAATTAAGATCAGAAGGAATTATTCCGCTAACTATAAAATTAACGAAATCAGCATACCATGGGAGTTCAGAAGACTTACCTGCCGCCATTGCTGTCGCGGCAGTGATTGCGACAGCAAAGAGCTGCTCGTCTGGGAAAGTCTCCAGTATGTTTGTCTCATCTATTGGTAGACTTTGTCCCTTCTCCAACCTCGACAAGTGATCTGCCACCTGATTTTCTGTCCCTTTTTTGTCCTTGATTTCAAGGTCGAACTCTTGTAATAACAGGATCCACCGTATCAATCGAGGCTTTGCATCCTTTTTCGCAAACAAATACTTTCAGGGCAAAATGGTCGGTGTGCACTATTACCTTCGTTCCAAGTATGTAAGAACGAAACTTGTCAATGGAGAACACCACAACTAATAACTCCTTTTCTGTGGTGGTGTAGTTCACTTGGGCATCATTCAGTGTCTTACTAGCATAATATATGACATGAAATAACTTGTCCTTCCGCTGCCCAAGTGCTGCCCCGACAGCATAGTCACTAGCATCACACATGATCTGAAATGGCTGTGTCCAGTCTGGTGGCTGTACTATTGGGGCTGTTACCAATTTTTCCTTCAGAACTTTGAATGCTTCAGTACATTCATCATTAAAGTCAAAGGGTCGGTTCTGCTCCAAAAGATGGCATAGGGGCTTGGTGATTTTTGAGAAATTTGCAATGAATCTCCGATAAAAACCAGCATGTCCCAAGAAACTTCTAATACCCTTGACTGTGGTCGGTGGCGGCAGCTTCTCGATCACTTCTATTTTGGCCCTATCGACTTCTATCCCACGACAGCTAATCTTATGGCCAAGGACTATCCCTTCATCCACCATAAAGTGGCATTTTTCCCAATTTAAGACCAGGTTTGCTTTTTCACATCTTTCAAGTACCTTTTGTAGATTGCCGAGGCAGCTCTCAAAATCATCCCCAAAGACTGAAAAATCATCCATAAAAATTTCAAGGAAGTCCTCCACCATGTCGGAGAATATGGCCATCATGCACTTTTGGAAGGTGGCGGGTGTATTGTATAATCTAAAAGGCATTCTCCTAAAAGCATATGTTCCGTAGGGGCATGTGAAAGTCGTCTTTTCTTGATCCTCCGGTGCGATAGCAATTTGATTGTACCCTGAATAACCATCAAGAAAACAATAGTAAGGTTTACCAGCTAATCTATCAAGCATTTGATCAATAAAGGGTAAAGGAAAGTGGTCTTTTCGGGTAGCTTTGTTAAGCTTTCGATAGTCCATACAAACCCTCCAACCGGTCACAGTCCTGGTTGGGATTAACTCATTGTTTTCATTGGTCACCACGGTCATTCCTCCTTTCTTTGGAACGCATTGCACCGGGCTCACCCATTTGCTGTCGGAGATGGCGTAGATAATACCAGCATCTAACCATTTGATTATCTCTTTACGAACCACCTCTTTCATCGCATGGTTTAGCCGCCTTTGGGCATCTATAGTCGACTTATGATCTTCTTCTAAAAGGATTTTGTGCATGCATAACGCCGGACTAATGCCTTGAATATCAGCTATCGTCCATCCAATTGCCTTCTTGTGCTGCCGCAACATCCCTATTAGCTGCAAGTGTACACGACGCAAGTAGTAAAGTGATACGAAGTATCGGATATCGTCTCCATAGGGATTGGGCTAATAGCTTCACCTTAATTCACTGCACGAAAGTAAAGGAAATATTTGAGAGTTGTCATGAAAATAATAAAGAAAACGTAAATAAAGGAGTAAAGATATCAAGATAGAGAGAATGGGCTAGTATTGAATTGCTCAGTAGTGCAGGTATTGCAGAGTTTAGGAAATCCAGTTCTGTCTTCGTCACCCGCCGTGGTAGCACCTGTCGCGGCAGCAGTCCGTTGATCGTCGCGGCAGCAAACACTCAACTCAGTACTTTCAAGTTTGGCAAGAATCTCAGATCTGCCTTGGCCTATCCCTAGGTCCAAGTCTGTCGATGATCACGTCTTGATTATACCTCCCGGCGTGAATCGAAGGATGAACACCGATGTGTATGAATTCTTCTTTAGCCACTTAACCTCACCCTATCCCTAGGCACGAGATAGTTCAACTATAAACTAGAGAACTTGCTCTTATTTCTTTCGTATACTTAACTCTCCCGATGCTAAGTAAATAGATAACCTCACAATGCTCTCCCGATGCTCTTGCAAGATATTAATAACCAAAATAAGAGAACTTGAAGTTTAGTTTATTGAACTGAAAATTCCTAAAACAAAACAACCCTTGCAACTACTTTACAAATCAACATGTGGCCCTAGGGGGAATTTAGAACATGTCGGCGGCGGGAAGACGGCTAGGGGTTTTGGTTATCGGTTATGGGGTATTCGATATGCCCTAGGTTAAAATACATGCCCTTATATAAGCTTTGGGCTCAAGTTATCTTATTTAACAAGGATTACAACTTTAATTTAAAGTATGATTCTAATAAAGACTAAATCTTCAAGGAATCTACTTTCCAGCCGTCCTCATTGTTTCTTGGGATTATCTCTCCTTGAGCTTTGGGCTTGACATATCTTTTGATCTGGGGCTTGGAAAAATATGAGGTTTTCACACGACAGACGGGCTGAATTTTCTCTATCTGTCGAGGTCCACTTTGCTTTTTCTCCACAAAAACTGTTGTCGTCCTCTGCTGTCACGGCAGCACCATGGCAGCATTGTCCTCTTTGTCTGCTTGTCCAGTTCAGCTTTCATGCTTCTCTGCCCAGCACCTGCCCTCTCCGTCTGCTATGGCAGCAACCTGCAAAAATAGCCATTTTTTAGTAGAAACTGTGCCTTTGAATATATTTGTGATGTTTTGCTGTAAACTAACCTAAATGCAATGAATAATGCTTGAATGCAGCAGAAATATGGGTTAAATAGGGTGTAAATAATAGAACTTTTACACACTCAACATGGTATATAATTAACTAGAAGAATTTGAGGCACGACTTTTTTCTTGACAAAAAACAAATCAAGGTCCACATACTTTGTCTTGGCATGCATAACAAGGTCAACTGCTATGGCAACAACACTCGTATTGTAGCTCCAAACAATGGGAGTGTCCTCCAACATTATATCCATATCTTCAAACACAACTTTCAACCATAACAAATCAGCTGTTGTGTAACCCCCTTGACCCGGTGTAACCAATTTACCAGCTCGAGCGAGTTACACGGGGATTATCGAAGAAAATTCGTGAAGATTTTCCTCAATAACCGATTCTTTTTTTCTTTTCATCTTATCTAGATGTAAATTATCATCCTATGTGATTTGAACTCGTAGCGGAAAAAACCTCATCTCAACCAGACATCGATTAGACGTTCGTTTGACAATATACATGTTTTAGGGACTAAATTGTAATTTTTTACAAATTACAGGGGCTTTAGCCAATTTTGAGTTACCACTTTTTAATTAGTCACATTTCATGCCAATGTGTTAAATCTCAGCTCAAATTAACTGAAATAACATCAGCCCATATCGATACACGAGCAAGTGTATCAATACATTTTCACAATCTTAAAATTTTAGATTCTAGAGGCTTAAACTCGTACCGATACTCCCCTTACTGTACCGATACGTTATGTAAATTTGTCTTGGACCGTACCGATACAACCTTATGCGTATCGGTACGCCTGGGCCTGAAATGTCACATTTTTTTGTTTAACATGCATTTACCCAACTCTAATCACATAATTAAACATCCAACATATATGCAACAATCTTAGTATCAATCCTCAGACATAAACATCAAAATTAACATTAATCATAACATTATACTTCAAAAAGGGAAGTCTATAGCCATGCTTCCTATATTTCAAGCCAAGCAAGAAATCAAAAATCATAGCAAAACATAAACCAAACATTATAGGCTATTTACAAGTTCAAAATAGCAAACTAAACTTGCTCAAACATGGAGTTTAACAAAACATCTCCCAAAACAACAACAAAATTTTCATTGCCCTTATTACTAAAAGTCTAGTTTGAAACTATACTTTCAAAAAATGAAACCCTTAGATCCTCCTTGCTCACTTGCCGCCTCCACTCCTTTAATTCTATGCATTGTTGGACAAAGAGAACGTAAGCACACTAAGCTTAGTGAGGAGTGCTCAAAACAAAACACCATCAATGCAATTTAAAACCAATATCTTAATGCTATTGAAATCATCATTTCAATCCATTTGCAAAACATCATGCCTTGAAAATCATGCACTTAAACCCTTCCAAAACCATCATATTAAACCATATTCATCATGTATCAACATAACAAACCATATGCAAAGCTTAAAGAGTAAGCATGTATAAATCAACATTATATAACAACATCATCAACATGATACATCAACAATTATATTGGCTTTCAAGTGATCATTAACCAAGTTTCATTTTCAAAATATCATATCGGATACACAAATTCAACAAGTGTTCTTCCAACACTTCAAGCCATCTTAACCGGAATGACGGTACATTCACAACCAATGGGGATAACAACCTCAACCATCGGTTAGATGCTTAACCTATAAACGAGAGATGAGACATTAACCTCCTCGATCGTTAGTGTACTTGGATGGAGACGAGACACCAACCTTCTCGACATCCAAGATGATGTATTTATAGTACACTCATTCCTATGGCCGGCCAACTATATCCGATAACTTTTTTAAACCACATCACTTGCCAATATAATTCATTATAATAACACACCTCATTGTTTTCATATGCATCAACATAAAATCATTTTCTCAAGAAACAACCATGCTTTAAGCACAAGTATAAAACACATACTTACATGGAATCACTTACCACATGCATTCATCATCATTTCATGATTAAAACAGTATATCACATACTTAAAACATGCATACCAATAGGTAAATTTATTTAATCAAAACAAGTGCATAAACCATTTCGTAAAAGTACGACCAAGAGAGAAATTTTACTTTATACTTAATTCTGAATTTAGACAAGCGCTTCAAGCTCAAATCTAAGTTCCCAAACCACCTTCAAACCTTTTAAAAGTTGTAGGTTTCGTTCTCACTCACCGGCACACGAAACTCCGATTTGCCAACGCAAATTCAAGCGTTCGAAGCCTCCAAAGCTTTATCGATCTCTTTCGGATCAACCTCCCCTGTTTTAACCATATAACAATAGATGATTAATGCATTGAAATGCATTCTAAATCCCAGCAAAAAAGAACCTCAACATCGTCTTGCTAACGGCTATCAATTGCCAACCGAAATCATCCGAAAACATCACCAAAACACTTCTAAACTTAACCCAGCCACAAACTAACGTTTCAAACCACCAATCATCATCGATTAACATCCAAAATCATCATATTATCACCCTTACACATCCAACATTCATAAAACTGTCACAACTCCACAAAAACTCAAATCTAGCAACCAAAACAATTAAAGATTCACATAGTTCCGGGATTACAATGTCAAAACCATTATTTCAACATTATTAAACATCAAAATTATGATTAAAATCAATCATAAATCCAGCAAAATAGGTTCAATCCGAAAATTATGTAAATCCATCAATTAAATCTTGATTTCATCATTTCCTCCAATTAAATCACAAAACCTTAATAGAAATAATATTTAAAGAATCAAGAACTTAGGAATTTCAGTAAAAAATCTTTCATTAGAGGAGGTGAACGAACCTTACCTCCAATGATTGAGTTTCCCCTTAATTGGTTGTTTTCTCTTGAAAAACAACGAGATTTAATAAGATATTTAGAAATCTAATTGAAGAATCATTTACGAAATAAAATATTAAGGAAAACGAGATCATCACCTAGAAATCTCTGATGAAAAAGAGTTGTTTGGCTGAAAGGATTTTGAGAGAAAATATGAGAGAATGAAAGTTATGTCAAAATCTCATTTTATGAAATAACCAACTTATTAACTAATTCATCTTATATTTCCTTAATTAAAACACATTTTAAAACATGCCTCGTTAAGGGAAAATTCAGATTTAACCAATTGGTCAAAAAGCTCCTTAAAGATTCAAAATTTTGACTCTTTACAAAACAATCACTAAAACTAGTTTTCAAACTTTACATTTTGGTCACTAGTCCAAAATGTCATATATCCAAAACTCGTTTCCCAAAATTGATTTTACCAAAACCTTTTATATATTTAAAAAGGATTTTAGATAGTTTTTCTATATTTTTATCACCTTCCGAAATATTTTTTTCCCTAAACTCATCTCGAATCTCCAATCTCGGTCCAACAACCTAAAACCATCACAAAAACTTCTAAGCTCAAAAACCGGGGCGTTACATGTTGTATCTACAAAGTTTCGAAATTCAGCATTGGTAGTAAATATGAAAACAAACCTCTATTTTCTTAAACTCCAGGTTAACAAGTGTTGTCTATAAAAGGTGTAGTAATTTGATATAGACATTATGTCATTAGGGTCACTTTCACAACTCGCATCTGAAAAGGAGTGGAAACTTAGATTTCTGATTGATTGAGGGGAAAACTAAAGGCCAAAACCTATTATGCCCTTCAATTACTCGAGTATTCTCTTAACTGTCATCCAGTGTACATTAGTAGGATGTTGCATAAACCGTACAACCTTGTTGATTGAGAAAGAAATATTTGGTTTTGTGTGACATATATATTAAAGAGCTCTCACTATACTGCACTATTCATATGCCTCAGTGAATGGCTTCCCATCATCTTTACTCAATTTAGGAGACATCACAATATGAGTAAAAACAACACTACCATCCCCCATATCTGTTTAACCAATAAATCGATAATGTATTTCTTTTGTGTTAAGAATAGACCACAATGGAAATGTAGCACCTCAATGCTAAGAAAAAGTTTAAGTTTACCAAGGTCTTTGAGAAAGAACTTTTGGTGCAGCAAGTGAATAGTAATCTCAATATACTATAAAGAAGTGTCAGTTATTAAAAAGTCATCTACATAGACCACTATGTAGGTGACAACATCTAACTTGCTGTAAACAAATAAAGATACATCAGCATTCGAAGCCTTGAACTCCAAGCTTTCAAAATATTGCTCAGCTTGGTAAACCAATTCTTAAGTGCTTGCTTGAGCCCAGGGATTTTTTAAGCTTGCAAATCAAGGGACTACCATCAGGTGCCTTCTGTTGAAAGTTACCAGGTTGCACCATATACACATCCTCAGTCAAGTCCCCTTTTAAGAAATTGTTGTTTACATCAACTTGATGTATAGGCCATCCATTAGAAACAACAAGAGAAAGTAGTACATTGATGGTGAAGGGTTTCACAACTGGGCAGAATGTATCTCTGAAGTCATGCTCAGGTAGTTGATAGTAGTCCTTTGTCACTAGTCGAGCCTTGTACCTTTCAACAGTCCTATCAGCACATTTCTTGACTCGAAAAAACCACTTACACCCAATAACTTTCCTATCAAATGATAAGGCTACTAACTCCCATATATCATTGTTGAGTAGTGCATGGTATTCATAAAAAACTGCATCATGCCATCTAGAGTCTTGAAGTACTTCATTAACACTAGCAGCATTATCATCAACTTGCAGATGATATATCATAGGCTTGTATATGCTTGAATTTCTCCTTGTTATCGTAGTATGAATGTTGTTGATATTGGGAACACAATGAGCTACAACTTGAACACCAGAATTAGGATTGACAGGCTGTACATCGATATCATATTCAGGAATAACTGATGGTCAAGCAACAACTTCGTCATAAGTCTCCACAGTTGTTGAATCAAAGAGTCGAGGAAGAAGTAAATATGTGTTTGCATTCAACTGAGCAGTACCTTCATCCGATTCACCAGGTTATGCATCAATATTTTCATGAGAAACAGAGACAAAAGTCTGATCTAGAGGAGCAGGGTCTTCATTAGAAACCATAGCAGACCCCACTGGTGCTTTCTATGACTCTAAAATAGTAGGAACTTCATCATGAGGCTCAAGAATAGTGGTTGTAGGTACTTCAACCAGAACATGTAAGGGTGGAGAAGAGAACATATGTGTTGCTGTAGAAGGGGCTGAAGAAACTTGAGCAGCAAAAGAAAATATATTTTCATTGAACACTACATGCATGGATATAAATATCCTCCCACTTTTATTATCACGACACAAGTAACCATGATGCTTAGGGGAATACCCTAGAAAAACACAAGGTCTAGCCTAAAGTCCATTTTGTGTCGATTGTAAGGCCGTAAATATGGGTAGCATAAATTCCCAAAAACTTTTAAGAAACTTATAGTTTGGCAGTCTTTCATATAATACTTGAAATGGGACTGATTAGACAAGGTTCTCTTAGGCATTCTGTTAATCACGTGTATGAGGCATAAACCCTAAAAATATACTAACCTATAATTCTTAAACTTTATCCCTAAATTTTAACCTTAACCTCTAAATTCAAATTTTTAGTATGAGACATAGAAAATAACAGAAAACTTCTATCCTCATTAATCACTCAAGCATTAATCCAAATTAATGGTGATCAATCATATATACATGTTACTCTCAATACTTGAGGACGGGAGGAAAATAAGGGATGTTAGTTGTAGGATTGAGCCTGTAGGAGTAGGGGTGGGAAAAAATATCCGACCCGATTGACCCGACTCGAAAACCCGACGACCCGAACCTAAAATGTCGGGTAATTCTCGAAAAAAAATTACCCGACCGGGCCGGGTACCCGACCCGAAAAATTTACCGGGACACGGGCCGAAAGTTTTCCCTTACCGGGTACCCGACCCGATAAAAATTAATATATATTTTTTTATATTTAAAATTATATTTTTATTTTATGTTTCTTAATATTTTCACTCTAAAATTAAGTTTAAATCTATATATTTTTTCTATGTTTGTATTATGTTCTTTTAAGTTTTAAGTTTAATTTTTTTTTAATATTTTTGTGTTTAACATGTGATTTTTTTTTATTTTAAAATAAAAAAATAAGAACCGGGTACCCGAATTTTACGGGTACCCAAATTCCGGATACCTGGATATAATGGGTCGGGACACGGGCCGCCTAATAAGGTATCCGGATGAACTGGGTACCCGGTTTTCCGGGTAGCCGACAATTCCCACTCCTATGTAGGAGGGCTAATAATTAAACTTGATGATGATATTGATGGGTCATAGATTGTGGGGTTGTTTGCAACAGAGAATAATTTATAAGTATCCTATGATTTTTTAAATTAATATTATATAAATTAAAGGTAAAAAAATTAAAAGTAATGCAATAGCCTTTTCCAATGTAAATGTAGCTTCGTCCCTGACTATGAGATATAATTAATATACAGAGGAAAGATAGGGGTTGAGTTGGGTAGGCGCACCCATATGTGCTAATCCGATTCAGACCATCATTTTCATGGATTGTCATTGGTTCAATTGAGCTTTTAATTAGGGTTAGGACTTCGATTGACTCAAGTTAAATTATTTTGAGTTATTCGAGTTTACAAGTCATATTTTAAGATTCAAACTTTATTTGAAAAAATTTGAATCGAGTTTTCGAGTTTCTGCACAAATTTAATTGTAATTATTTATAATGTTCTAATACGTATTGATTCTAATTTAAACGGTTTTTTATATCCATATATGATATGCATATATATTTCTTCATATTTTCACATGTGATATACATATTATCAGACAAAATTGACAAACTCGACTCGAATTTGAAAACTGATTAACTAATTACTATAAATTTCAAGTTATTCGAATTTTCATTTTATAATTCAAACTTTATTTGAAATTTTTTCGAGTCGAGTTTATGAAATTACGAGTCGAGTCAAAATGAGTCGGGTTTTTCGCCTCGAGTCGAATATTTTGATTTTTTTCGAGTCAAGTTGAGTTTTGTCCACCCCTACTTTTAACCCTCCCACCACGTCATCCATGGGACCAACCAATAAAATGCATTCATTTCATTAATTTTTTTCATGTCATCTTTTTATCTAGTGAAGATTTACTTGGTAAAAACTGTTTTCATTAGTTTTTCCATCTCATTAATTTGATTTACAATAAATATAAGTGGAGATTCACTTGGTAAAGAAATAAGATGAAAAAATAATAAAATAAATGTATTTTATTGGTTGGTCCCATAAATAACGTGGTGTGAATGACTCATAATATAATTTCTCTTCAGATTTTCTCACTATTTTTTGTTTGTTTTTTGTTTACTCAAAACATTCTTGACTATATGGTAATCTTCTAAATATATGTTTAACCATACCTCACATTAGAGTTTCCACATTCATCACACAAGCTGCTGATACCACCAATGCATGCTTTTGGGAAATTCAATTTGGATTGTGAGGCCTTAATTTACGCATATGGCTCTGCTAAAATTTTATAACTATTATTAGGATAAACTACATTTACGGTCATTAAACTATTATGACGCTTTCACTTTTGTCATTAAAATCGAAAATTTTAATTATAATTATTAAATTTTTAATTCTCTTTTATTACGGTCATTTTCACCAAAATTGTTGAAATTTACAGCCGTCGTAAAGATTAAAATTTCAATGAACAGAGCATCATTGGTCAATTCCAACGGTGAGAAAAATATGTTTTGTTAGGAGATTAACATAGTTTAGCTTCAAGTTGATCTAGCAGTGAATCAAAACTAAAAATCTCAATCGAAATTAAAAATTATAACCTTTTGTGTAACCCCCTCGTCCCGGTCTGGATGACTGACTGATCCGAGTGGGCTACAAGGGGAAAACCGAAGCGAAACCGGTTAAGGCTCCCCTTCGGTTAGCAACCCTATCTTTTATTTTTTTTTCTTTATCTTTTTTAGATACCTTTATTAAATCCTATGTGATAGGACACGCAGCGAACGAACACGAATACAAAACCCACAAGACATGCAGTTCAACATCCCATTTTAATCTTAAACAGCAGGTCGTATAGATACACCCAGGGAGGGTATCGATACGCCTTGACCAGGTCAACACCCCAAGGTCAACTCAGGAAGACCGTATCGATACACGGCTGGACCGTACCGATACGCTCTTACCGGTCAACTTCTCACGATCAACGATACAAGACCGTATCGATACACCCTAGACCCGTATCGATACGCCAAAATCTCAGTCGGCATAGGACTTCTATCGATCTAAAGCTGCCTTCAGACGATCACATATCAACTTCACCTTTTCAGTGGTGCCCTTAAGCAATTCAGGCATCGGTACAAACTTATGTCCGGCTTCGGCCCAACAAATCGGGGTTCTACACTTCCTACCATACAAGGCCTCATAAGGAGCCATCTGAATACTCGACTGAAAGCTGTTGTTATACGCAAACTCCACTAACGGTAGGTGTTTCTCCCACGACCCCTGAAAATCAATGATACAACATCTCAACATATCTTCCAACACCTGAATCACTCTCTCAGACTGACCATCAAACTGCGGATGATACGATGTGCTGAAGTTCAACCAAGTACCCAAGGCTCGAAGCAAACACTCCCAAAATCTTGTCGTAAACCTCAGATCTCGGTCTGACACAATCGAATTTGGTACCCCATGTAGTCTCACTATCTCACGGATATACAGATCGGCCAACTTGTCTAGGGTATAGGTAGTATGAACTGGTATGAAGTGGGCACACTTAGTAAATCTATCTACAATCACCCACACAAAATTCTTTTTCGAAGGAGTCAACGGTAGCCCTGACACAAAGTCCATGGTGATACGTTCCCACTTCCATTCCAGAATCTTCAACGGCTGTAACAACCCTGAGGGGAACTGATGCTCGGCATTGACCCTCTGACAAACCATACACCTACTGACAAACTCGGCCACGTCCTTCTTCAAGCCAACCCAATAGTACTCTTCTTTTAACCCTCGATACATCTTCGTGCTACCCGAATGCATAGCAAAAGGACTATTATGAGCTTCATTTAAGATCATACGCCTCAACTCGGCATCCTCCGGAACCACTATCCTATCCTTGTAACATAGGATCCCATTCTCACCAAAACAATACTCAGTAGGTCTATCTCCGGCTATGTCTTGCACGTGAGGTGCCAAAGACTCATCTCACAACTGCTTCTCTCTGATTAACTGAACTAACAAAGGCTTAGCCTGAAGCTCGACTATCAAACCACCATCCTTAGACACACTCAACCTCGCAAACATAGCTCGCAACTCAACGACCACTTTTCTACTCAAGGCATCGGCCACTACGTTTGCCTTACCCGGATGGTACTCTATGGTGAGGTCATAATTCTTGAGAAGCTCTAACCACCTACGTTGCCTGAGGTTCAACTGCCTCTGAGACATCAAATATTTCAAACTCTTGTGGTCGGTATGCACGATGCACCTCTCACCATAGAGATGGTGTCTCCAAATCTTCAATGCGAACACCACTGCAGCTAACTCTATGTCATGGGTGGGATAATTTTTCTCATGAATTTTCAACTGTCGCGAAGCATATGCTACCACCTTACCTTCTTGCATAAGCACACAACCTAGCCTACGTAGGACGCATCACTGTAAATCACAAACTCTCTCCCCGGTTCAGGCTGAATCAAGATAGGAGCTTCGCTCAAAGCTTTCTTCAATTTCTCAAATGTTGCTTGTCTTGCATCTGACCACTCATACGGAACATTCTTCTGTAACAACTTAGTCAAAGGAGCTGCTATTCTAGAAAACCCCTCAACAAACCTTCTATAATACCCCGCCAAACCTAGGAAACTGCGGATTTATGTCACTGACTTCGGTTGTTTCCAATTCAATATAGCCTCTATCTTCTTGGGATCTACACTAATCCCACTAGCCGAGATCACGTGACCTAGGAAGACTACCTTTCTAATACAAAACTCACATTTGCTTAGCTTGGCATACAACTGATTCTCTAGTAGGGTCTGAAGTACTAACCGCAAGTTTTCATCATGTTCCTCTTCGGTCCTAGAGTACACTAAGATGTCGTCTATGAACACTACCACAAACTTGTCCAAGAACTCATGGAACACACGGTTCATCATATCCATGAAGGCCGTTGGAGCGTTAGTCAACCCAAAAGGCATCACCAAAAACTCATAGTGCCCGTAACATTTACGAAAGGCCGTCTTCGGTATGTCCACTTCCTTTACCTTCAACTGGTAGTACCCGGACCTCAATTCAATCTTCGAAAATACAGAAGCACCTCTCAACTGGTCTAGCAAGTCATCTATCCTAGGCAAAGGATATTTGTTCTTCACTGTTACCTTATTCAACTGCCTATAATCTATACACATCCTCATGCTACCATCCTTCTTTTTCACAAACAAGATCGGAGCACCCCACGGAGATACACTAGGCCTAATGAAGCCTCTATCAGTCAACTCCTGAAGCTGTGTCTTCAACTCTTTCAACTCTTTCGGTGTCATTCTATACGGAGCAATCGACACTGGTGCAGAATCAGAATACGTCTCAATAGCAAATTCAACTGCTCTGTCTGGAGGCAAGCCCGGTAGCTCTTCCGAAAAAACACTCTGAAAATCACACACTGTTCTGATGTCCTGAGGTCTCACCTCACTCATATCCGGATTCATTACATAAGCCAAGTAAGCCTGACACCCCGAACTCAACAACCTCTGAGCTTCCAAAGCCGAAACCACATTGGACAAGAACCTGACATTCTCACAAACTACCACAACCTCAAAGTCATCGGTAAGTCTCAAGGAGACTCTCTTGGTCTCAAAGTCAACCCTAGCTCTATGCTCTACAAGCCAATCCATGCCCAAAATCAAATCAAAACCATATAAGGGTAACTCCATCATATCGACCGGAAATATGTGACCCTTAACCATCAAAGAACACCTCCTATACACTTTCCTAACTACCACTGTATCACCAAAAGAGCTAGTAACATTTACACCTACCTCTAACCAATCACATGGTAACCCTAATGACCTTGCGTGCTCACCTAAAATATAGGAATGTGTTGACCCTGAATCTATCAAAGAAAGCAAACTCAAGGACTGTAATGTGAAATTACCTGTAATGATATCAGTGTCATTCCCAGTCTCTCGCTGAGCGTACACCCTAGTCGGTCCTCCTCCCTCGGGCTGGACTGCTACCACATGAGCCAAGTTCCTCTGACTCTCATTCCTTGGCAGAAAGTTTCCACGACCGCGCCCACGGCCTCTCTGATGCTCAAAGCCCCTAGATGGAGCCGGTCCGCCCCTAACCGGGTGCGTGTAGTCACGCCTCAAATGGTCTCAGGAGCTACAGTTCCAACACGCCCCATAGATACCCATGCACTCGCCCGGATGGCGTCTCCCGCACCTGGTACACTCCGGAATGTGAACAACATCTCCTTGGCCCTGACGGCCCTGACCAAAGTTACCACCCCTATGCCTCGTATCCGGCTGGTACCTCCTATCCCTATCCCAGTTCGCATGTCTCTTCCCGGAGTCGGACCCATTAGCACGTGCTCTAGAGCCTAGGTTCTGCTCTATATCATTGGCCCTAGAGACCAAGACATCGAACTCAGTGTAGTCGGAGGCAAGCAAGTAGGTCTTCACATCTGTAGTCAACCCATATCTGAAACGCTCACATCGCTCCCTCTCATTCGGGACCAACTCTGGTGCATACTGGCTCAACCTCACAAACTGAACCTCGTATTCAGACACGGTCCTATTACCTTGAACCAAAGCCATAAACTCTCTTTTCTTTTCATCCAAGTACCAGACTCCAAGGTACTTCCTCTTGAAGGAATTCCTGAAGAACTCCCATGTGATATCTGCCTCTGTCATACCGGAAGTAACAATGATCCACCAAGTATAAGCGTCCCCCTGAAGCAAAAAGACGATGCATCCCAACTTACGGGTGTCTGAACACTCCATCTGACCCAAGATGCGAGTAGTGCTCTTAAGCCACCCCTCCGAACCCTCAGGAGACAACCCACGAAACTCAACTGCCCCCAAGTTACGAAGCCTCTCTAGGGGTAATCTTGTCCCCGCACCCTGAGGTGGTGCTACAACTTGCATACCGGCCAAAGCTGTCTGAAAAGCTCCGGTTATGGTCTGAATCAAATGGGCCACATCTGGACCTGTCTGACCCTGGCCCGCTTGAGCCCCGTCACCTCCCACATTAGCATAAACTTGAGGCCCATTACCATCATCTTCGACCTGAGCTCCAGCCTGAGGCACATCGCCTTCACCACCCACTCTATTACCACCGGGAGCAGGAGGAACATGAGGCTCACCTCCGGGTACCTGGTCACCCGCTCTAGGTCGCCCCCTTGGTCTCACCATAGCAAAACAAGATCTAAAACAATAAACACACAACAAACAAGGAAAACGTTAGGTTAGCAAAAGGGCAAGAACTCCGGTTCTCAAGCTCGTTAAACCAAAACAATTTTCCTTTTTAATTTACAACAACGCCTAACAATAGGGACATCGGACCTATTCTCAAACATCAACAAGGTCATCATAGCATGCATTCATACACCGTGCTAGCAACAGAATTTAGGCATACATGGTAAAACACTCATCGAGATGCAACAACACATAACACATTAACTTACCTCACTTACCTGCCCGAGGTCTCGGAAACCTCAGGCTCTGATACCACTAAATGTAACCCCCTCGTCCCGGTCTGGATGACTGACCGAACCGAGTGGGCTACACAGGGAAAACCGAAGCGAAACCGGTTAAGGCTCCCCTTCGATTAGAAACCCTATCTTTTATTTTTTTCTTTATCTTTTCTAGATACCTTTATTAAATCCTATGTGATAGGACATGCAGCGAACGAACACGGATACAAAACCCACAAGACATGTAGTTCAACAGCCCATTTTAATCTTAAACAACAGGCCGTATCGATACACCCAGGGAGGGTATCGATACGCCTTGACCAGGTCAACACCCCAAGGTCAACCCAGGAAGACCGTACCGATACGCTCTTACCGGTCAACTTCTCACGGTCAATGATACAAGACCGTATCGATACACCCTAGACCCGTATCGATACGCCAAAATCTCGTCAAAATCTCATATTTCCAGTGAGCATTTGGCGTATCGATACACCCCAGTGTATCGATACGCTAGGCTTAAACTGAGCCTCTAAGTGCAAGGCCGTATCGATACGGCCCTTGGGCATACCGATACGCCCTGCACTGCAACACTCTAGAAAGCTACTAAGGACTCCAAACCTTCACACTAGATGAAATTTAGGACTCTCCAAAGCACAAACAAGCATGCATACGACATTTACCAACCAAGATTCAGCATATGGGTCAATCGAAACTATCAAGAACCATACATTCAAAGGATCCATGCAATTACTCAAAGGGGGCATGCTTAGCATGCGTAAGGTTTCATACTTAAAACACCCACACATAGAGCATTCTTAGATCAAGTTCATAGACTCGTAAACACAGGAATTTAAGCAACAAAATAGACATGGTCCTCAATCCACGAAACTAAAACATAACACATCAACAATCTAACATGCTCATCTAAACAAAAAGCACCAAGGAGTTTGACACCAACTCCTACAAGTCTATACCCCCATCGTCTAGGCATTATTACAATCATGTAAATCATACTTGAGCTAAACTGAGAACTCCGAAAGCTCCTTCCTTGCCTGCTCGCCTCCTAACTCTAACGATCTGCATGTTGGAAACAAAGGAGAGCGTAAGCTAACTAGCTTAGTGAGAGAAGCTCTACAATTAAACAAGCATGCAGTTTTCAAAACATTTTTCATAATTGACAATAAATCAATGGATGCACGAATGACTTTCTCAACAAACTACACATGGTTTGCACATGCACAACCAACATACACACACGGTGGGACTACACATCACCGTTTCGACTAGTAGTTTTACAATGGGACTACACATCAAAGTACTTTCCTACTAGTCACTACCGGTGGGACTACACATCACCGTAGTTAAGACAACCATCACGTGAGGCTCGACTTTCACACGACTACACCATAACAACTGTGTAAAACAACTCAAAATGCATATGATAATCACAACACATAGTCATTCATCCACACATAACAAGGTATATGAGTAGTAACTTACACTCGGGTTTAGGTGAACCCTCTAGGTCCCACCCAAACCCCCAAAGGTTCCATTTCGAGCACAAAACAAAGGTTAACAATTCTACTTACCGTTGCTACCCACAAGAAGACAGGGAACCAAGCTCAAGACTCCAAAATCTCCGGATTCGTCCCTGAAGCTTCACCAACCAATTCCCTTGCTTCTAATCATCCCAACACAATCAAAACAACCTCAAATCAGTCCACAATTCAATGTAGTCAACCCGGAACACAAACCAAGCACAAGACACATGATTTCAACTAAAAACAAAACCCAAATTCCACATTCCCGAGCAGCCCCTAAACACCACTTAAAACCAATGATTCCAATACTTAAATTACTCCCAAAAGCCTTCAAAACAACCCTTACATATAGTCTAACCATCATTCATCACATTTCCACATAAAACACCCCCAAAACTCAACTTAAAATCCTTCAAAAACCTCCCCAAAACCCAATTTCGGGAAACACCACAAACCTTGTAAAAATCAAGTATATTGGACCTTTTAGATTGTAAACAACTAATATAACATTAACAATTCAAAAAATTTAGCTAAAGACAATAAAGATAGCATTTTTAATAAAAAAAATCCCCAAAACCTCAAACTTCAAAAACATGGACAAAAATGAAAACTAAGGGTATTAACTTGAAGAGAATGACGAAGACAGGTCAAAAACGAGTTTACCTTTGAAAAATCTTCAAAAATGAGCAAGCTATGAAATGGAATAGTAATTTTGAGGGAGAGGGGTTTTTGACGTTGGAAAGGATGGAAGGGGAGAGAAGAAGAAGATGAATAGTAGAGAGTTTGACAAAAGAGGGTGTTTAATTTTAAAAGTTCCAATTATTTACTACTTTGCCATTAATGAGTGGCTATCACCAAAAATCCTAAAATCTATGAGATTAGGGTTCTAAATTAAATTTCAAAATTGATCCAACACATAAATTAAATTTTTAAGACAAAAAGGGAAACCCGAAACATTATTTTAATATTATTTTCACCCGACCCCCAAATCCGGGCGTTACATTTTGACCTGCCATTGTTAATTGTCATATCAACTTGAAACCATACTATATTAATCTTCTGGCCAAACAGATTCTTCCTACTATTGGAATTGACTGGTAACAGATCCGTTCATCGAAATTTTAGCTTTTTGGTGGCAGTCGTAAATTTGAAAAGTTAAGAGTTTTTTGGGAAGAAGACTCTAACGTGTCACGTCAGTATTTTTTAACGATAGTGACCGTAATGAAATAAATTAAAAATTAATGACTGTGATGAAAGCTTTTCGATTTCAATTATCAAAATAAAAACACTCTAAAAGTTCAATGACTACTAGTTTAGTTTAACCTTATTATTATTATTATTATTATTATTATTATTATTATTATTATTATTATTATGGTAAACTACCCTAGTGACCACCGAACTATTAGTGCGTACCTATTTTGACCATCGAACTATCAAACTCGTTAATCAGGCCACCAAACTTATTAAATCAACCTATTTTGATCATCGCCGTTAAAAAACTAACGGAAGGGTAACGTGGCCATTAATGGAAATTTGTAAAATTCTACATTTAGTCCATGTTATTTACTTATTAAATCAATTTGATTCTAATTTTATTTTAATTAAATAAAATTAATCAAACAAATCAGATGATGACACTTTGATATTCATATTTAAATTAAAATCGAATATCTATTAAAATACTAAATATTTGATTTTAAAAAAAATATTTGATTTAAAGGAAAAGAAATTTTATTTAAAAAAGTATTTGATTTTTTAAATTGAATTTAAAATACTTTAAATATTCGAATACTTTTTAAATCAATTTTTTTCTTTTAAATCAAATATTTTTTAATCAAATATTTAATATTTTAATAAATGTTCGCTTTAATTTAAATATGAAAAAGAAAAAAAATATTGAAATATTTTAAATCGAATTTCTTTTCTTTTAATCGAATATTTAATATTTTTAGGTTTAAATTAAATCAAATATTTGTGTGATTATACACATCCCAAGTGATCTAAGTTCGAGTCCCCTTTCAACCATTTTTACTTTTTTCCCTAAATGTACTGCAGTATAAGATATGTATATAAAAGTGTGCAATTTACATCATTAAGAGCAGTTTGGCTCAGTGGTAAAGATGTGATAATTTATCCTCTTGCTCCTAGGTTCGAACCACCCTAATGTCATTCTTCTTTAATTTTCCTTTAACATTCACTGCAGTATAAGATATGTATATCAAAGTGTGTAAGTTATAATACTAACAGACAATTTGGCTTAGTGGTAAAGACGTTGTAATTCATCCCCTTAGACGAATTTGGTCAAAATAAGTTGATAATTTAATAAATTTAGTGGTTTAATTGATGAATTCGATAATTTAATGGTCAAAATAATAACGTCATAATAGTTTTAATTATTATTGCTGCTGCTTTATGTAAATTGAGTAAAGTGACAAAAGTTGAAAAGACATAGATGCATATGGAAAGAGAGAGAAGCGTATCTTTGAGTCAGCAGCCACCTTTGGGGCACGCTGTCAATTTTCCGCAACTGTCGTGTTGATTTTGCAATCCGTGTCTGCAATTCGAATTTCTTTAATTTTAATCTCTAGTTTTTCGGGAATAGAAATATTTTATTTTTTTTCGGTACTTCTATTTATATCTTACATTAAAAATTAAGTATAAAGTTTAAGGTTTAAAGTTAAAATTTATGGTTAGAATTTAGAAAATTTAGGGTATGGTGTATTTTTAGGGCATAAGGTGTAGGGTTTAAAATTTAAAATTTTGAGTTATGACTTAAATTTTAATTTTTTAATATTTTTTAGTGTTGGACCATAAAAAAAGTGTCGGAATAGGAATAAGAATAGGAATAGGAATAGGAATACAACAATGGAACCTTTATAATTCATCCTGCTGCACTGCTACTCTTGGAATAGCACCCCCCTCCAAATATATTCCCATCTCAAATTGTTAATTATACAATCTCGTAGCTGATTAATTACGACATGAATATGATACCCCAATTATTCTAATTCATCCTGAACAAAATTTGTCCCGCTGATCGGAACAAACCTGTGCACTGAAGCCCACAGTTGGTTCCAAATATTAT
This sequence comes from Hibiscus trionum, assembly GCA_030270665.1. NCBI lineage: Eukaryota > Viridiplantae > Streptophyta > Magnoliopsida > Malvales > Malvaceae > Hibiscus > Hibiscus trionum. The sequence goes on from BSYR01000045.1 coordinate 1,314,767, forward strand.
TTCTCATGGTTCGGTTGGGTTCGCAGGGGCGGTTCAAAAAATTTAGGGGTCCTGTGCAATTTATTAAAAACAACCCTTATTTTTTTAATAGTGAGGGATAGATTTTTTCAAATTTTTTCTTATCTTAATACAAAAAATATTGTTAGATTATCATTTTGAACAACAAAAAATTACTTGTAAACGTCTAATAATCTAACATTTCACTTAAAAAGTATCGTTCTTTTTGCATGTTTTGAAGCAAAATCATCTACAACGCTTTCAATATCAACTTCTTCCAAAAGATCACTCTCGATTGTCATCAAAGCAAGACCATTTAATCTTTCTTGCGACATAGTTGTTCGTAAGTATGACTTCAACAACTTCAATTTTGAAAAACTTCGTTCTGCAGAAGCAACAATAATAAGAATGGTTAATAAGATTCTATAAGCAATTGTCACATTTGAGAAGCAATTAAAACGTTTTAAAAATCTTAATAAATACATTGCTCCCATTTTTTCCATTTTTTCCTCAGGTAAAAATTCTCTAAGTAATTTCATCTCAATAAATAACTCATTTCCATCAATATCAGATAACTCGCCTTTCCTAAAAGCATTTTCCAAATTATTACAATGAGTTTTAAAATTAATATCATCTAATGAATGTGATATATCAAAATGAAACAAGAAGCCAAAAATATTTTCATATAATTGATGTTCAAATCTCTTATCTAAAGAAACAATGGCTTGATCGACAATATACAAAAAGTATTCAATTCTAAATGACTCATCATGATCTATTGATGTTTTCTCACCATCAATTTCATCAAATTGTCTTTTCCGATGTACCATACATTTTTTAGGAAATGTGGGATCAATTCCAATTTCATTGGCTATTTTTCTTGCGGTGTCCATAGCAATCGAAAACCCATTATCTCTATAACTTTTGAAAAAATGAAATAAGTCATTTTATCTCATTAATAGCAACATCAATCAACATGTTTTTTTTACTGCAGATCTTTGCTAACTAAGTTCACACCAAATAATTGTAGATAGCAAAAATTTAAAACTACCAAGTTCATTCGTTGCTAAAAATTTAGCTTTACTTTGTATTTTAGGATCATTATCTGTATGAGCTACTTTAAATAATGCTTTCCTTATCTCAACAATTTGAAATTTTATTGCTTTAATACTTTCAACACGACTTTTCCATCGTGTGACCGACAAAGATTTAAGAGTTAAACTTTTTATATTTTCTCTTAATATATTCATTCTCTTTGTAAAATTAGCAAATAAAATATAAATACGTTGAACTTTTTCAAAATAGTCTCTTGCTTTCGTTGAAGTGTTTGTAATGTCACACAAAACCAAGTTAAGACTATGACACCCACATGGAGTATAAAAAGCTTTAGGATTCAAGTTAAAAGTCTTTTTTGCACAGCTTGATTTTTTCCTTTCATGTTAGATCCATTATCATATACTTGACCTCTCACATTATGTATATTTAGATCATAAGATTTTAACGCATTTTCTAACACTTGAAAAAGTCATTTCGCGGTCGTATCATCAACTTGTAAGAATTCAATAAAAAATTCTTTAATTCTAAAAGAATTTGAAGTTCCATTAACACACCTTAAAATCAATGACAATTGTTCTTGATGGCTAGCATCAATAGTACAATTAGACCTGGCAAATTTGACCCGAGACCCGAAACCCGAACCGAACTACCCGAACCGAAACCCGATTTTGACCCGAACATGATGATTCGAAGTTGACTCGAAACCCGAAATAAACCGAACCGAACCAAAATTTTTTGTTGAACCGAAATGGACCCGAATCGATTTGACCCGAACCGAATGCTACCCGAACCGAAAGCTAAACCGAAAGCTGAACCGAATATCGACCCGATTTTAACCCGATTTTAACCCGATTTTGACCCGATTTTAACCCGAATATCTATTTTTAACAATATAATAAATAATAAAAAGAAGTATGTTTTATTATCTTTTTATACTATATCATGGAAGAGATTGTTCCTCTCTATACTAAAATGTAACATTTTAAATGTAACATGACCTAAAAAGTAATTAATCTCTAGCTTAAAAAATTGGTAGCTTATTTCCCTCCAAAATTTTGTCTTTTCTCTCTCTATTTTTTCTAATTGTCTTTTTCTTTTTTTCAATCTAGCTTAAAAATTGGTGGCTTATTTCTCTCCAAATTTTTGTCTTTTCCCTCTATATCATGGAAGAGATTGTTCCTCTCTATACTAAAATGTAACATTTTAAATGTAATATGACCTAAAAAATAATTAATCTCTAGCTTAAAAAATTGGTGGCTTATTTCCCTCCAAAATTTTGTCTTTTCTCTCTCTATTTTTTCCAATTGTCTTTTTCTTTTTTTTCAATCTAGCTTAAAAAATTGGTGGCTTATTTCCCTCCAAATTTTTGTCTTTTCTCTCTTTATTTTTACCAATTGTCTTTCTCTTTTTTATTTTTTTTAAATTTAATTGAGTTTCAATTTAGATTAATTTAATTGAAATTTCACATTTAGTTTTAGAATTATTTTAATTATGTCCGTGATTTATGCTTTTAGATTTTAGTTAGCTCAATTAGATCCTAAGTTTAATAAATTAACTCATTTCAGAAATTATTATTATTATTATTATTATTATTATTATTATTATTATTATTATTATTATTACATATAATAAACTTTGATTTAATATAATTATACAAAAAAAAATTGATATGGATACATGAAGCTTTGATTTAAATATTTAATCAAATTCAAATGCATAGATTAACAAGTTGAATCAGAATTAATCTCATACATCAATAACTCTAAACTAAACCATAAATATTAAATCTCAAACCTTTAACCTAACTCAAATCGAATTGACCCAAAAATTTAAATGTTGACCCGACCCGAAATCGACTCGATTTTGACCCGACCCGAAAGCGACCCGAACGACCCGATTTTGACCCGAACCGAAAGCGACTGATCCGACATTGACCCGACCCGAAAACAACCGATCCGATTTTGACCCGATCCAATACCCGAACCGAATCCGACTCAACACAGACCCAAATTAGACCCGAACCCGAACCGAATCTAAACCGATTTTAAATATACCCGAAATGACCCGAACCGAACCCGAACCGAATGACCCGATTGCCACCTCTAAGTACAATCCAACATCATAGAAAAATATTTTGCTTTTTTAATTTTTTTAATAATGTTAGTTCTAATTTTAGAAGAAATTATAAGTATTAACTATTTTAAATATCTTTACTTAAATAATGATGATGAATCTTGCTATTATTAATATGTTGAACATGTTCTTTCATTATAGGATCAAACTCTGCCAACATCTCTTTTAACTCTAAAAAATTACTATTACCATTATGATATAATTTTTCTTTTTTCCCACGAAAGGCTACATTTTATTTAGCAAGATACTTCACAATTGTAATAATTTTAACAATAACATTTTCCCAATATTCCTTTTTTTTCTTGAATTGTTCTTGAACAGCTTTATCAATTGTTTTATTTTGTTGCAATCTATATCGAAGTTCACACCAAGTTGTTATATTCAAGAAATGATCACCACTTGTTTCATGATCTCTAAGCTTAACACTATGATGTGACCAATCATTAAATCTTTCATTAGACAATGAACTTCTTTTAAGTTCTTTTTTAAAAATCTTACAACAAAAATAAAACACTATATCTAGGTCCTTTGAATAAACAAGCTAATCTCTATCGCAAGTTTCGTCATTAGGCAAACGTCTTATATAAAAATCTGAAGAAAATCTTCGAGAGTGTTTATCTTTAGAGGCTTTTACTATAGTCATATCTCGTTTAGGACTATTTACTGCTAAATTATCAATTAATTTTGAATCAAGAGCATTCCAATTTTTTGGATCGTATATATCTAAAAAACTAGACTCATTTTTCTCAACATCTTGAGTATTCTTTTCAAATTTTTGTCCTTCATTTTGTTCATAGACTTGTACATTTATAGTGTTTTCTATATTAACATCATCATTCACATGCTCTAGTTGTTGAATATTCTCATCAACAACATTATTTACACCAATGCTTCTACATTATTAAAATTTTCACTTATTTGAGACTCTTTTAAAAAAAAATTATCTAGGGCGCCTTTTTGAGATTGAATCAGTTGTTCTGTTTTTTTTGTTTTTTTTACGTTTTTCACATTCAGATGGATATTTACGAAACATATTAGCACTAAATAAAATTTCAATCTAGCTAAATAAAAATAAAGAGAGATAGAGAGAGATCAAATAACACCGAAATTGTCGTAAAAATGCATCATTAGGCCACTTGAAAGTTGAGACCACAAAATACATGAAATCAATAATAAATCAACCTGTAAAAAATAAAATAAAATTAAAAAAATATAAATTACAGATCATAAATTATAACAAATTAAAAAAAACTTACCACAAACACAATATTATGAAATTTCCCGTAATAAAAGAAGGGTTTTATTTTGATGCACAAGCTGTGTAAATTTTTTTTACACAATTCTTTTATAAAATTTAAAATCTAAATCACAAACCCTAGCAACCTAAACCCTAAACTCTAAACTCTAAATTCTAACCATAAACCTTAAATTATATACCCTACATACTAAACCCCTAAACCTTAACATAAAACTCTAAACCCTAAACCCTAAAATTAAAGGGCTTGTGTTTAGTTTACACAGCTTGTGCATCAATGTATTTTCCATAAAAGGAAAGGGAAAATATTTGAAAAAATGCACTACCAATCGAATTATCAAAAAGCTGAGATAAATTATCAAAGAACTGAGAAACGAAAAGTATGAAATTATGTAATAAAAATTTCAATTTTTTTCTTAAGCAAAATATACGAAGCGGGATATATGATATTGTATATAAAAAAATAAAAAAAACGAATAAAAACAAATTATAGTCGTTAACATAATAACCACACTCGATTAATAACACACTTAATTGTAAATTCCAAAGATTTTCAATTACTACATTTTAAGTTCCAGAGTTTACTTTCATTATAGCAACTTAAAATTCCTTTATTCCTATTCGTGCTATTGTTAGGCTAGCTGGCAATACTAGCTTTAAATTAATTTTATTTAGATAATCATTATAATTATATATATATATATATTTTGAGAGAGACTGAATTATTTAATATTATAATTGATTGTTAAAAATATGTTTTTATATATTATTTGTACATTAGAACAAATTTAAATTGTGGTATTAATTATTTAACACAAAATTTATAATTTTTTAATTAATTTAAGTTGAATTAAATTTTTGGCTAAAAGGTCACTTTTGCCATGTAGTAGACCCGATTTATCAATTTCTCCCCTATAATATTTTCGCATCAATTTGGCTCCTGAAGTAGACCCAATTTATCACCGTTTGCCCCTTGACTAATGGAAGCCAACGTTGACCGTTACGGTGGTGATGTGTCAGTTTATGATGATGTGGTAGAGGGTAAAATTGATTTTTTTTCAAGCAAAATTGATTTTTCAAGCAAATTCGAGGGCAAAATTGATTTTTGGTTGAGTACGAGGGTAAAATTAATTTTTAAGTAAAAATACGAATTTAAGAAAATATTAAAATGCTAAAATGATGTAAAAATAATAAAACATTTTTAATATTTTTACATAATTTTAACATTTTAATATTTTATTAAATTCGTATTTTTACCTAAAAATTAATTTTACCCTCATACTCAACCAAAATCAATTTTACCCTCGTACTCAACCAAAAATCAATTTTGCCCTCAAACTTGCTTGAAAAAATCAATTTTGGCCTCTACCACGTCATCGTAAACTGCTACGTCACCATCTTAACGATCAACGTTGGCTTCCGTCAGTCAAAGGGCAAACTGTAATAAATTAGGTCTACCTCAGAAGCCAAATTGATGCGAAAATTCCATAAGGGGAAAATTAATAAACCGGGTCTACTACAAAAGCAAAAGTGACCCTTTAACCTAAATTTTTTGAAGCCTTGTGCGGTCGCTCATATTGCACCTGTTCAGAACCGTCACTGTCGGATCGGTTCGATGCGTCAAATTATACCCTGAGAATATAAACTAAAGTTGTCTTTAAATATATTTGAATCCACGTCCTCAAACACAAAAGGTGACTAAATCTGAGAAAATCTTAAACGTATCTAAAGAAAATTCCTATTTATGTACCCACGGGCCACGGCCACGACGCAGTCCAGACTAATAGTAATAGCAGCGGTTAAAACAGACAATTACAAACATCTGGTAGCGGTTTGATCATTTTCCGGCGAACCTTGGCCAGCGGCAACCCCGGCTCTCTCAAGTGGAGGGAGCATATGTAGGATAACAATAACATAGGATATTTTGGAATGTGCCGTGTTCTCTTTCGTACGTTCACATCAACCATATTCGATTCCTAGCATCCTCTTCCATATATAAATACATAATAATGATGTCTTCCGGTGAACACTCACTCGGCTATCGCCATTCTCTCCTCTCTCCGGATACAAGCATGGTTAAGTTCTCGAAGCAGTTCGAAGGCCAGCTCGTTCCCGAGTGGAAGGAAGCTTTCGTCGATTACCGCCAACTCAAAACGGACCTCAAGAAAATACGTATCCTTAACACTGCTGCTACAAATGCTCATCAAACCACTTCTTTCCCCGATAAGCTCTTGTCTTCGATCCGGAAGTCGTCCTTGTTCGGTCACCATCGACGTAGTGACCACGGTGTCATTCAAGTACTCTTCGCCTCCCTCTCGGTTCAATAACTTTCTTGATTTCTGCATGAACTTAATTAATTTGATGTTAATGCTAATAGGTTCACAAGAGACTGGCAACTTCGACTAGCAGAGGAGATTTATTATATGAGACAGAATTGCTGGAGCAGTTCGCTGATACTGAGGCTGCCAAAGAGTTTTTTGCATGTTTGGACATGCAACTTAACAAAGTGAACCAATTTTATAAAACAAAGGAAAAAGAGTTTTTGGAAAGAGGAGAGTGTTTGAAGAAACAAATGCAGATTCTAACCCAACTCAAAACTATTGTCAAGCAACGCCGAAAAGGCGGTTCCGCCCCGGGCGAAGAGGAGGACGCTTCCATTTCATGCACCTTCTCATGTGGTATTATTTGTTGTCCATCCACACGTCTGGAATACTAATTCATGCATCTATTATTGGTTTCACTGTCACAACCATGCATATGCAATTATGCATTATAACCTAACATGATTAATGAACAAATAATAGAGGGACTGTTTTCCTTGTATGCAGAGGAGGACTCTGTTAAGGACAGAAAAGAACACGAACAACCGCAGCAAGACGATGAATTGGATAAAAATGAAGTTTCCTTTTCAGACTCTTCGAGATCAGACGAGATGGCGAAATTAAGGTCGCTCTCCGGTCGTGTTTTCGGTTTCCAGGGAAAGAACTTGAGAATAAACATCCCTCTCACCACGCCTTCTCGTACCTTCTCGGCTATCAGTTACCTAGTTTGGGACGATTTAGTCAACCAGTCCTCCAAAAAATGTGGACCTCAAGGGGGTAAGCTGCATATCAACAAGTCCAAGCTGCACAATGCCGAGAAGATGATCAAAGGAGCTTTCGTCGAGCTATATAAAGGATTGGGCTATCTCAAAACTTACAGGTCGGTATCCTCATCGTCGTCGTCGTCGTCATTCCTCCTATAATTTTAATTCCGAATTCATAATGAGAAGTGCTATGGCTATGAATTTCAGGCACTTGAACATGCTTGCTTTTATAAAAATTCTCAAGAAGTTCGACAAAGTAAGTAAAATAGTTTGGTGTCTTTACGGTGATTATTCTATTTCCGTATACCTAAATAACTAAACATGATTTTATCTTGTATGAACATTTCAGGTTACTGGAAAACAAGTTCTTCCCATTTATCTTAAAGTTGTTGAGAGCTCCTATTTCAACTGCTCGGATAAGGTAAGAAACTGAAGCTAAAAAAAACTACCTAGTAAAAAAATTCATGAGTTCTCTCGATGTTTGCAACAATGCTAAGTGGCAATTGATCAGCAAAAGCATATCTAAGATTTATGTAAAAATCAAACAAAGATATGCTTGTCTGATTATGTATCAGTACAACTTTGTTTCACCTGCTTATTAGTCTCGGAAATGACAGGTAATGAACTTATCAGATGAAGTTGAGGATCTATTTACCAGGCATTTTGCTGATGAAGATCACAGGAAGGCTATGAAATATCTCAGGCCACAACAGCGTAAAGAATCGCCTGCTGTGGCCTTCTTTATTGGTTAGTTCCTCCTGCTTTTTGCAAAACTAAGATTAGCATTCTTTTTGTGGACTGCTTTCTAGCATGATCACTTTGATGTAAAAGCATGGACCCCTTAGGACACTAGATTTAAAATGAAGGGCAGTGTGAGGTTCACTTTTTTGGGTGGACCAAAAAGCATAGTTTCATGCTTCAGACAAATTTGACCGTACATGGATTCGACCTTTAAAAGAGCAGCCCATTAACACAGCAGCAAGCACTGTTCGGTTTGCGGTATCACTGTATATTGCATCTTGTTTGGAATTGGACACTTTGTAATCTGGGACTCATCTCTATCATCATGTTATACACGATGGCAAGTCCCCGAACGTCCAACATGATCAAGTGCCTTGTGTCGTGCATAATGTAAGACCAGAATCTAGATAATTATCTTGTATATGTTTCCACCATATCATATCAGACATCTCAACTGAACAAATATGTTATCCGTTTATCCTTAATGTAGTTTTAACTTTTAATGCAACACTTGTTTTCCTAGATTACCATGGTAAAATTTGAATTTTATTAATTGGTTTAAAGTTTTAAACATGCTCAGGGCTCTTTACTGGGTGTTTCGTGGCCCTTCTTGCGGGATACATCATTATGGCTCATCTCACCGGGATGTACAGAAGACAACCGGAATCGATCTATATGGACACAGCCTACCCTGTACTTAGGCAAGTAGTGAGCTTCAACGTGTTTAAAGATATAGAGTTCTTATGCTCTAACAACGTCCTCGTTGTTATCCCATCTGATCAATATTCTCTTTTCTGCAGCATGTTCAGTCTATTGTTCCTGCACTTCTTTTTGTATGGTTGCAACATTTTCATGTGGAGAAAAGCTCGTATCAATTACAGCTTCATCTTTGAGTTAGCTCCCACCAAGGAGCTTAAGTACAGAGATGTGTTCTTAATCTGTAGTACTTCAATGACTGCTGTTGTCGGAATCATGTTTGTTCACTTGTCTCTGGTTACAAAAGGGTATTCACACGCCCCGATTCAAGCAATCCCCGGTCTCCTGTTATTGGTAAATTCCCAACCGTAACACGCTTTTTTGGATGCCAATGTGTGGGTTAGTCATGTTGTAGAAGTTTTAACTTTCTCCACTGCATGCAGGTCTTTGTATTATTGCTAGTCTGCCCTTTCAATATCTTCTACTATTCAAGTCGTTACCGTTTCCTTAGCGTGATACGGAACATAATTTTATCACCTCTCTATAAGGTACTTAACTTCTTACAAGTTGGCAAAAGATGAAATCTGAAACTTATTGCAAGGGATAACCAGTTACCTAATTAATTACATTTGTCTGCAGGTTGTCTTGTTGGATTTTTTCATGGCTGATCAACTTTGTAGTCAGGTTGGTTTAACTGCTAATTAAGTACTTTAAAGGGCAGAAAATCATGATAACAAGCTCATCAGATACCTAAAATCTGACACTATCACGTATTCTTGAACCGCAGGTTCCGATGCTTAGGAACCTCGAGTATGTGGCTTGTTATTACATAACTGGAAGCTACAAAACTCAAGACTACGGATATTGCGTGAGAGCCAAGCAATACAGAGATCTTGTTTATGCAGTGTCCTTCCTACCCTATTACTGGAGAGCTATGCAGGTATATTTTTGTCCAACAGAACTTTGACAGTTGGATTTATTTTGGCTGAGATTAATTAATCTCATCAGACAGATTGTGTTTTGACTGGCTCGCAGTGCGCTCGACGGTGGTTTGATGAAGGACAGACAACTCACCTTGTCAATCTAGGTAAATATGTATCAGCAATGTTAGCAGCAGGGGCCAAAGTGGCCTACGAGAAAGAAAGGAGTACCGGATGGCTATGTCTTGTAGTCGTCATGTCGAGTGCTGCAACAGTGTACCAATTGTATTGGGACTTTGTAAAGGACTGGGGTTTGCTTCAGTCGAATTCGAAGAATCCTTGGCTAAGAAATGAACTAATGCTTCGTCGAAAGTTCATTTACTACATCTCCATGGTATATGTTACGCCCTCCTACCACTTCCCCTGTCTGCTAGAAAAAGAATGTAATACACCTTAGAATATATCCGCCATGGGCAATGCATACGAGTAAGCTAACAACCAGCTTGTCCATATGGGATGAGATAGAATTCAAGATAAGTCAAAAAGAGGAGAATAAACATCCTCTTAAAATAAATACTGATATGCCATCCCACAAACAGAAGTAAGATTCTTGGTCTTACTCGGTAGAAAATACGAAAATGAAGAAATAGGTGTTGCAGTTATTCGATCGATCGAACTAACGAATGGTGTCATAAATTAAAATCTAAGAAACAAAAAAAAGTGGAGCGTGTTTTGAACAAAATTTTGCATGACATGCAGGGATTGAACCTTGTCCTCAGGCTGGCATGGCTGCAAACAGTTGTTCATTCGAGTTTCCAAAATGTTGACTACAGGGTAACCGGGCTGTTTTTGGCGGCACTCGAGGTGATTAGAAGAGGACTGTGGAATTTCTACAGGTAAAAAAATGATGTTAATATTTTCTGAGTCTGTGCAAGCATAGCATGGGGCTAGGCATATATTCCCATCAACATGCACACTTGTTGCTTGATTGAGAGGTTGTAAATTGTAATGAACAAAAACTTCTAATGGTCCAGGTTGGAGAATGAGCATCTAAATAATGCTGGCAAGTTCAGGGCAGTCAAGATAGTGCCACTTCCCTTTCACGAAGCAGATGAGGAAGAGTGATGTCCATTGGCAAAGATCGGCCTCGGAGTTCGATTCGGGTCGACTCGCATGATTCTTTTTATCAGCATAGTTTTCCAGGTGGAACCGTGTTATTGTTGTTGTCGTCTTTGTTATTCGTTACCAAGGCATGAGCTTGCTCGTTATTGTTCCAAAGAAATCTGAGAACAGTTTATACTTGTATAAAAATTCTTCAACAAGCAATAGACAATTGATGCAAGTCACTTTTCCATTTCATAAGCAACGATGTTATCTACGTAATAGAAATACTCTACCTATTTACGGTGCTCTTTTTTATATCACACCTAAAAATTTTAGGAGTAAGATTTAAGGTTCTTAAATTAAAATTTAAAGAATTAGAAATAGAGTGTATCTTTTAGGGTTTAGATTTAAGATTTAAAATTTAAGACCAATACATTTTTTATGAACAATGACATTTAAATTTTATTAATCATCATAAAAAGAGAATACAATATAATGCATCAAAAAGAAAAAAAAAAGATAAGTACATTAAAGATCTCTTACAATGGTGCAAAAAAAAAAATACACGCTTTCATCGAAATTAGCATACTAAAATTCAAAAACCTTTATGATTCTCTTTATCTCTACCTAAACAAGACGTTTTACGGGGTGAAAAAGAGTGGCGAGCGAACTAAGCTATCAGCAGATTGCTCCGCTACTCAGGTCTGATTACATCGGCAACCAACCACCAACTGAGTGAGAATTAATCTTTCTAAGACCACCGACAGAACCATAATCAGAGATAAGCGTCGTGAAGATCTATGTACGAGTATCAACCGACCACTAAGGTATACTGAAATCATGCCACAAGGACATATGAAACGAATCACAAAAAAAACAAAGAAAAACGTGTCACAAGGACAGAGGAAACATGTGCCACAAAGGCATAAATTCTTATTAAAATAGAAAAAACAAACAAAAAAACAAGTACAATAATAGACCCAGTGATCGACAACCAATACTAAAAATAATGACCACCAACTAAAAGAAGAAAAACAAAGTTTCAGGCTACAGAGATTTGGGAGAGAACGATAGAGATTGAGAGAGAGCAACTAGGGTTTTTGAAAATTTTATTTCATTGCGATACTTAAATTAATTTTTAGACTAAAACTTAAAATTTAATTTGTTAGTGTTATAACATAAAATGTGACACAAAAAAAACAATTATCTATGTGCCATGTATAAGTAGGGATGGGCACGGGTCGGGTTGGGCCGGGTTTTTGGCCCACCCGAACCCGACCCGAAAATATTAACCCTAAACCCGAACCCGACCCGACCCGAAAATAAATACCTTAAACCCGACTCCGACCCGACTCGACCTATATAAAAAAATTAATTTTAGGGACTTAATTGTAAAAAAAATAATTTTGAGAGACTTAATTGTAAAAAATAATAAATTTAAGGACTAAATTGTAAATAAAAAATCAATTTTAATGACCTAATTATAAAAAATATATAAAAAGGGGGTATTATTACAAATATCCCTAAAAATTATAGAAAATTACACTATTAGTCCCGGGTCGGATTTTTTTCACCCTAAACCCGAACCCGACCCGACCTCACCCACCACAAAAACCCGACCCGACCTGAACCCGGTTTTTCCACAAAAAAAACCCGACCCGATCGGGCCGGGTCGGGTCGGAACCCATCGAGCCCGGGTGAAATGCCCATCCCTATGTATAAGTGTCGCAAGAACAAAATATTTAATATTAAAAAATATATTAAGAGAAACAAAATCTTAAACATAATTAAAAAAATATAATAAATTACATAATTTATCACTCAACCTTTTACTCTTATTTCTATTTTGGTCATTAAAATTTAAATATTTTTAATTTAATAATTGAACTTTAGACATTGATTTTTTTCGTCACTGTCAACAATGATCAACACGGTGGCCAATCAAAGGAAGTGGTGGTCAGAAACTGGACAAATAGAGAGGAAAAAAGAGGTGAAAAAAAAAATGAGTGAAAGAAAAATAGGAGAAAATGAAAAAATGAGAGATATATAATTTTTATATGAATTTTAAAATGACATCATTTTATTGTAATTTTGATATTTTTAAAAACGATGTTGTTTTGATTCGTTTGCTATGTTATAATCTCTTAAATTATTTAATGGCAAAATCACTAAAATTTGGAGAATCTAACAATTTAATAATTAAATTAAATAAATTTAAACTCCAATGACTTTTTTTTGGTTGATTAAACTTTAATAACTAAAACAGGTTAAATGATGATTTTTATAGATTACACTAAAAAAATAAAAGTAAACTATACCATTGACCACAACTAATTGTGAATTCTTATTTTGACTACCGAACTAACAAATTCGTACTACCGAACTTATAAAATCAACTTATTTTGACCGCCGCCGTTAAAAACCTAACGATGGAGTGACGGAACTGCAACATGACAATTAATGGGAAAATTTTAAAATTACACATTTGGTCCCTGTTATTTACACATTCTTTCAATTTAGTCTTAATTTTAAATTAATAAAATATTTCTATTTTAGTCATTAAAGTTTAAATATTTTTAATTTAATAATTGAACTTTAGACATTGATTTTTTTTTCGTCACTGTCAGCAATGACCAACGCGGTGGCCAATCAAGGGAAGTGGTGGTCAAAAACTGGGCAAATAAAGAGGAAAAGAAAGGTGAAAAAGAAAATGAGAGAAAGGAAAAGAGGAGAAAATAAAGAAAATAAGAGATATAATTTTTATATGAATTTTAAAATGACATCATTTTAGTGTAATTTTGATATTTTTAAAAACAAAGTTGTTTTAATTTGTTTGCTATGTTATAATATCTTAAATTATTTAATGGCAAAATCACTAAAATTTGGAGAATCTGACAATTTAATGATTAAATTAAATAAATTTAAACTCCAATGACTTTTTTTTGGTTGATTAAACTTTAATAACTAAAACATGTTAAATGATGATTTTTGTAGATTACACTAAAAAAATAAAGGTAAACAATACCATTGACCACCGAACTAATTGAGAATTTCTATTTTGACTACCGAACTAACAAACTCGTCAATCAGACCACCGAACTTATAAAATTAACCTATTTTGACCACCGTCATTAAAAACCTAACGGTGGAGTGATGGAACTGCCACATGGCAATTAACGGGAAAATTTTAAAATTACACATTTGATCCATGTTATTTACAAATTCTTTCAATTTAGTCTTAATTTTAAATTAATAAAATATTTCTATTTTGGTCATTAAAGTTTAAATATTTTTAATTTAATAATTAAACTTTAGACATTAATTTTTTTTGTCACTGTCAGCAATGACCAACGCGGTGGTCAATAAAGAGAAGTTGTGGTCAGAAAGTGGGCAAATAGAAAGGAAAAGAGAGGTGAAAAAGAAAATGAGAAAAAAAAAAGAAAAAAATGAAGAAAATGAGAGATATATAATTTTTATATGAATTTTAAAATGATATAATTTTTGTGAAATTGTGATATTTTTAAATATGTTGTTGTTTTGATTCGTTTGCTATGTTATAATATCTTAAATTATTTAATGGCAAAATCATTAAAATTTGAAAAATCTAACAATTTAATGATTAAATTAAATAAATTTAAACTCAATGATTTTTTTTGGTTGATTAAACTTTAATAACTAAAACGGGTTAAATGATGATTTTTGTATATTACACTAAAAAAATAAAGGTAAACAATACCATTGACCACCGAACTAATTGTGAATTTCTATTTTGGCTATCGAACTAACAAACTCGTCAATCAGACTACCGAACTTATAAAATCAACCTATTTTAACCACATTCATTAAAAATCTAACGGTGGAGTGACGGAACTGCCACGTGGCAATTAACGGGAAAATTTTAAAATTACACATTTGGTCCCTGTTATTTACACATTCGTTCAATTTAGTCCTAATTTTAAATTAATAAAATATTTCTATTTTGGACATTAAAGTTTAAATATTTTTAATTTAATAATTGAACTTTGGACATTGTTTTTTTTGTCACTGTTAGGAATGACCAACGCGGTGACCAATCAAGGGAAGTGGTGGTCAGAAACTGGGCAAATAAAGAGGAAAAGAGAGGTGAAAAAGAAAATGAGAGAAAGAAAAAAAAGAGAAAATAAAGAAAATGAGAGATATATAATTTTTATATGAATTTTAAAATGACATTATTTTAGTAAAATTTTAATATTTTTAAATACGATGTTGTTTTGATTCGTTTGGTATGTTATAATATCTTAAATTATTTGATGGTAAAATCACTAAAATTTGGAGAATCTGATAATTTAATGATTAAATTAAATAAATTTAAATTCCAATGACTTTTTTTGGTTGATTAAACTTTAATAACTAAAATAGGTTAAATGATGATTTTTGTAGATTACACTAAAAAAATAAAGGTAAACTATACCATTGACCACCGAACTAATTGGGAATTCCTATTTTAACTACCGAACTAACAATCTCGTTAATCAGACTACTGAACTTATAAAATCAACTTATTTTGACCACCGTCGTTAAAAACCTAACGGGGGAGTGACGGAACTGCCACGTGGCAATTAACAGGAAAATTTTAAAATTACACATTTGGTCCCTGTTATTTACACATTCTTTCAATTAGTCCTAATTTTAAATTAATAAATAAAAAATTATTTAATTAGGTGGTGACACGTGTCAACACCTTATTGGAGGACTTTAATTATTTATATTCAATTTAATCCCTCAACATGCGTTGGGTGGATCGAACCTAAGCAATACTTAGGGTAAAGACAATGGCTTAGCCACTGCACCAAGCACAACTTTGTACTTTAAATCACCAAATTTAGTATATATCTCTTATTGGTTTTTACATTTATAAGCCAAAATCACAAACCCTAAACACTAATTATACATATATAACCCTAAAACCTAAACCCTAAATATTTTGAATTAATTTTACACTAAACGTTTCAAATTAATTTCACATATATAAACCCTAAACCCTAACCCTAAATATTTTAAATTAATTTCACATATATAAACATTAAACCCTGAACGCTAAATATTTCAAACTAATTTCATACTAAATATTTCAAATTAATTTCAGATATATAACCTTAAACATTAGTTTGAAATATTTAGGGTTTAGAGTATATATGTGAAATTCGTGTTTAGAGTTATTGTTGGGTTTTTAGGTGCTCGATTCCTTCAACTGTTCTTGCTCGCCAAGTGATGGAGAAGTGAAATTTAGGGTGTAAGAGGTGTGGAAGCTAAAATGAATAAAGAAAATATGATTTATAGTGGTTCAACAAGGTCTACATCCACTACCTTAGCTTCCCACTAAGAATTTTCAATCAATCCACTATTGATTCGTCCCCTTTTCTAGGCTTAGGAGGAAACCCTTACAAACCGATCAAGCTTTCTACCCAAAGTCTTGATCAAACCCTCTTTACAAAGAGATAAAGATAAGCAAACTCAAATCCCTCTAATAGGTATTTGTTTGCACAATTAAGCTCTCACCCAATCCGAAAACACTTGAGTAAATCTAACAATTTTGGCTCACTAGTGTTTGTCTATACAAAGAATTGACACTTAAGCACTAAGACACATTTTGATCATATGGTGTATTACAATTGAAGCATTAACCATTACTAGATGCTTGGAGGTCCATTTTATACTCCTTAATGAGTTTGTAGTCGTTACTAGCTGTTGGGGTTGAATTGGAGCCGTTGGATACTTCATTTTCCACCACAAATGCAGTTCTGCAGCTCCTCGTTTCGAAACGCTCGTCCCCGTTTCGAAACACTCTTGAAATAGAAAGAGCTGTTGCAGTCTGGTGCAATACCCGTATCAAAACGGCGTATCGAAACGCTTATTCCCGTATCGAAACGCTCTGTATTTAAAAGGTAGTTGGAAAATAGTCGTTGGGGGTTTATGATCGTTAAGGTCGATGCCACACAGGCGTATCGAAACGGCAGAGGCCGTATCGAAGCGCTATGCAAAAATCTCACCCAGATTAAAGCTCGTTTCGAAACCCGTTTCGAAACGTTTTGCCACTGTAAAGATCTCTATCGAAACACCTAGGGGCGTTTCAAAACGCCTAGATGGTTTTGTTGAATTTGGCTTTGAAAACACTTAAAACCCTTTTGAAATATCCCTTAAACATAGTTTCAAGTTGTTTGGACTTAGAAATGGTTTTGAATCCTTTTTAACTTTGTCCAAAACATTTTTCAATTATTATATCAAAACATTTTTCAATTATCTCCCCCTTTTTGATATAATAAAACTAACTTGAAAAATTGTTTGAGATTCACCCCTTTAAGTTTAAAAATGTGAATAAGAGATGAAAAATTTTAAATAAAGTAAAGCTCCCCTTATTCATTTGAAAATGCAATTTTTCAAACCACACTCTCCCCTTTTTGTTATATCAAAAAGAATTCAAAAGACATTAAGTTTAAAATATTTAGGAGGTTTGAAAAGATGACAAAAATTTAAAATTTTGATTTTTAAAATGACTTTCTCTTACTCAAAGCATCATCACAATGTTAGTCCATCATATGTCATAATCTAGTTGAAATAAAAAGTAAATCAAATTAAACAAATAAAGCAACTAAATTTTTACCACACTTGAACACAAGGAGGATATGAAGCCTTCCTTCTTCAAGTGTCTTTATTTGTGTGCATGGAGCTCCCATCAATGTTTGACTTGTTGATCACTCTCCATCACACCTATCATAAGACAATCAAGTAATTTTTGGTATCCAAATTGCTTTGGATCCATAGACGTTAGTAGCACATAATTTAGTCCCCTTAGGAATCTATTTTTCAGTTTCATCCTTTTTAGTTGAAGTACTTAGTCCTTTTGGGACCCAAATACTTCTAAAAACTTTACCATTTACAAATATAGGGGCACTAGATTGTCTTACATAAAAATTTGATTTTCCAACATTATTTTTCTTTTTAAGCTCTTTGGAAATAAAATCTTTTTCTTCTTGAACTTTGTGAAGCAAATTTTGTAAATCAAAACATTTTTGTTCAAACTCTTCGAGTTTTGCTTCAAGTTCAAGTTTGGTTTTAGAAATCAAATCATTTTGAATTTTTAACTTTGAAATCATTATATTGTTTTTCAAAATGTGATTTTTAAACTCTAAAATCAAATCATCATATGCATCTTGTAATTCATCAAAAGAATATGAACATGAAGTAGATGAATTAGAAGTTACCCTTGAATCTTCTTCGATGGCCATAAGGCAAAGGTTGGCTTGTTCATCGTCGGTGGAGTCTTCATCACTCCAAGTAGCCACATATGCCTTCTTCTTATGGCTTGAAGTGTTTGCCCTCTTCTTTTTCATGGATTCTCGTTCAAGCTCTTTCAAGGCTTTATTCATGAAAATGGCACACTTCTTGAAGAGATGAACTATCTCTTCTTCTTCATCCTTCTCCTCACTTGAATCTACATGATGGCATGTGGAGGATTTAAGAGCAATAACATTTTGTGTTGATTCCAAGCCCCTTGAGCTTCTTCTTCCCCATAGCTCTAATCTCTTCCTTCTTCTTCTCCTCTTCTTTGTTTTTTTTTCATAATTTGGTGAGTGAGAAGAGACCCCATGAGCTCATCAAGCTTCAAAGTTTTGAGATTTTTGGCTTCGATGATGGCGGTCCTTTTTTAGTCTCATGACTCGGGAAGGGAGTAGATGAGCTTTCGAACAAGTTTCTCTTCTGGGATGACTTCTCCATAACCTTTCAGTCCATTGGTGATGGTGGAGAACCTATCGAACATCTTCTCAATGTCCTCTTCCGGATCCATCTTGAAGTTTTCATACACTAGGTTGATGAGCCCGATCTTGATCTTCTTTACTTCGTTTGTCCCCTCGTATGTAACTTCGAGCTTGTCCTAAACTTCCTTGGCACTCTCAAAAGAAGACATCTTCTCATAGATGTTGGGGCCAAATGCACAAAATAGGATGTGCAAGGCTTTGCAATTTAGCTCCATCTTCTTGCGATCACCGGCACTCCAATACGCCTTGCTTTGTTGTGGCACGAACGGACCATCTTCTACTATGTCCCAAAGCTTGTAGTCCTTTGATTTTATGAAGAACTTCATCCTTGTCTTCCAATGGGCATAGTGTGTTCCACTGAAGAAGGGTGATTTGTCGATAGAGTGCGCCATTGAGCCGGTTGTTTGAAATGTTGATCGAGCTTGCCAGATCTTCTTAATAAGATGTTAATCCTCTTCAATTGAGCCAAGCTCTGATACCAATTGTTGAGTTTTTAGGTGCTCGATTCCTTCAACTGTTCTTGCTCGCCAAGTGATGGAGAAGTGAAATTTAGGGTGTAAGAGGTGTGGAAGCTAAAACGAATAAAGAAAAGATGATTTATAGTGGTTCAACCTTCTAACCAAGGTCTACATCCACTATCTTAACTTCCCACTAAGGATTTTCAATTAATCCACTATTGATTCGTCCCCTTTTTCTAGGCTTAGAAGGAAACCCTTACAAACCGATCAAACTTTCTACCCAAAGCCTTGATCAAACTCTCTTTACAAAAAAATAAAGATAAGCAAACTCAAATCTCTTTAATAGGTATTTGTTTGCACAATTAAGCTCTCACTCAATCCTAAAACACTTGAGCAAATCTAACAATTTTGGCTCACTAGTGTTTGTCTATACAAAGAATTGACACTTACGCACTAAGACACATTTTTGATCATATGTTGTATTACAATTGAAGCATTAACCATTACTAGATGCTTGGAGGTCCCTTTTATACTCATTAATGAGTTTGTAGCCGTTACTAATCGTTGGGGTTGAACTGGAGCCGTTGGAGACTTCATTTCCCACCATAAATTCATTTCTACAGCTCCCCGTTTCGAAACGTTCGTCCCCGTTTCGAAACACTCTTGAAATAGAAAGAGCCATTGCAGTCTGATGCAGCACCCGTATCGAAACGACATATCAAAACGCTTGTTCCTGTATCGAAACGCTCTTTATTTAAGAGGTAGTTGAGAAATAGCCGCTAGGGGTTTATGACCGTTGAGGTCGATGCCACATAGGCGTATCGAAACGGCAGAGGCCGTATCGAAATGCTATGCAAAAATCTCACCCAGATTAAAGCCCGTTTCGAAACGTTTTGCCACTGTAAAGACCCATATCGAAACACCTAGGGGCGTTTCGAAACGCCTGGATGATTTTGTTGAATTCTGCTTTGAAAACGCTTAAAACCCTTTTGAAATATCTCATAAACATAGTTTCAAGTTGTTTGGACTTAAAAATGGTTTTGAATTCTTTTTAACTTTATCCAAAACATTTTTCAATTATTATATCAAAACATTAGTTCTACAATTATATATGTGAAATTAGTATTTAGGTTTGGGTTTAGGGTTTATATATGTGAAATTAATTTGAAATGTTTAGTGTAAAATTAATTTGAATTATTTAGGCTTTAAGGTTTAGGGTTATATATGTGAAATTAGTGTTTAGGGTTTGAGCTTTTGGCTTATAAATGTAGAAACCAATAAGAGGTATATATTAAATTTGGTGAATTCAAGAACAAAGTTGTGCTTGGTGCAGTGGCTAAACCACTACCTTTACTTAAGCATTGCTTAGGTTCTATCTGCTCCCAATGCATGTTGAGGGATTTTATTTTCCTCCTCTAAATAGGTGGCGACACGTGTCACCACCTGATTGCAGGAGTAAAATAAATTAATAAAATCAAATATAAATAATTAAAGTCCTCCAATAAGGTGTTGACACGTGTCACTACCTAATTAAATAATTTATTATTTTATTAATTTAAAATTAGGACTAAATTGAAAGAATGTGTAAATAACATGAACCAAATGTGTAATTTTAAAATTTTTCCGTTAATTGTTACGTGGCATTTCCGTCACTCCACCGTTAGGTTTTAACGGCGGTGGTCAAAATAGGTTAATTTTATAAGTTCGGTGGTCTGATTGACGAGTTCGTTAGTTCGGTGGTCAAAATAAGAATACCCAATTAATTCGGTGGTCAATGTTATAGTTAACCCACAAAATAATTGTATTAATTACAAACATCGAATACGAATAATAAAGGGAATGGAGTACTATATAAGAATTAAGAAATAAGGATAATAACTCAGAACAACTTCAAATACAAAATACAAAACAATGGCTTCAGCAACGAGCGGTATCTGCTTCTGCTCTACTCTTTCCTTCCCAAAACTCACCTCTCACTCTTACAATCACAAACCCATCACTTCCCTTCCATTTTACAACTCCTTAAAACCGATTCCCAGGTAATCCTTCATTTCTGGGATTTTATTTTGCTTTCTTTTCCCCTTGTCTCACTTTCAAATGCACTAACTTTTTTTCCTTTTTTTTTCCCAGCCTGAAGCTTTCACATCCCTCGGTGGTGCTACCCAAACGAGCATTTCGGGTGTTGGCTTCTGATTCTACGACGGACCCTAATGAAAATACGGCCAATCCCAACGCTGTATGATATAATTCACTTCTTCTATACTTATTCCTGCTACTCTTTTCTTTCCCTTTATATATGTTGGAAATATTGTGCTCTTGCTTGTGTAAATCTTAATCGGCAGAAAATAAAAATTGCAAATATATGATGTTCTGGGAAATGAGTTTGAAGTGAGGAGAATTGCCCCAAAAATGGTTCTTTTGGAAAAGGGTTTGAAAAAAAAAGATTACTTTTTGCACTTGGTATAATTCTAGTGATTACCTTCATTACAACCATCACAACTCTTTGTTTATATACATATGAATAGTTTAATTCGCCATGCGACAAACTCAATGTGATTTCCTTTTTTCAACTATAGTCTTCAGTATCTGGTTTGATTATAATTTGCAATTCAAGTTAACAGACCATCAGATTGCTCATTTGAGAGGTTGGACATGTTTGGGGATGCCAAATATTACGAAGACAGTATAGCAAATTCTCTTTTCAAAAGGTTTCTTACTGTTCTTGGGATATTTGTGTATGATGAGAATGTGCAACTATCTGTGGCAGAATAGGAAGACTAGATGTTTTTAATTGAAATTTAAAATTCAAGAAAGCATGATGTTTCTGCAGTTCTCCTTGCAATTGCAGATGCTCTGATGGGATATACATTATATTGCTAGAGATAATCCAACACCTACATACCGGTTAATCGGTCAGTAGGTTTTATTTGTCATGCATGATCTTTGTGCAGGATTCAACAATTGACATAAAATTGCCAAGAAGAAGTTTATTAGTCCAGTTCACTTGTGGGGAATGTGGCGAAAGAAGCGAGAGGCTCATAAACCGCTTGGCCTATGAACGTGGACTTGTTTACGTACAGGTATTTTTTTCCTTTTTGTTTATTTGTTCTGTTTTTCATATCTGGAAAGGATCATTTTACATGTTTCTTGATAATTAAATGGGTTTAAATAATTCAGATTGGAACTGCCAATGTTTTCAGCATAAATAGTTTAGAAGACAGGCCTTTCAATAGCAGTATAAAGCATGGTAATATGACAAATATATTTGATCCAGTTTGCTGTGATTTTCTAGACTATAGTATAGTATCATAAAAGCTATAGAAATGAATATTGACCTCAATGTGTGCAAAATCTACATTTTTCTCCACTGCAATTAAGCTTTCAGTTTTGTAGTGGCTCGTTTGTTTTCCAGTTTATATCCTCTTATAATACTGATTTCTATTAATATTATGGTGTTCTGTGAGTTTGGTGGTGGCCCTCACAAGCTTGAGGATCGGATTATGCGATATTTATCTAGTCTTGAAGTTGAATGAAGCATTTTAACTGCTACTTTAATTTCTTGAATGTGAAAGATGAATGTCTCTAGCTTTTATATGCAAAACCTCTAGAAGTGATGTTAAGATTTTGATTGATTATTGAAAACAAAAGTGCAGAAATAGTATCTGTGTTGGCAGAAGAACTAGTGATGATAACTGTTTAAATTAAGAAAAAAAAATTTGACCTCCTGACCCAAAAAAAGTACTTGTCAGTGTGCAGGGTGTCTCCAATACCACAAATTAGCAGACAATCTTGGCCTTGTTGTTGAGTATGACTTAAGGGATGAAATGTGAAGATGGCTCAAGTTAACCAGCGACATATATATCGATTCATGATGACAGTTATGATTCAAATTAATCTTCATTCTCATCAACCATGTAAGAAAAGGATGGATAAGCAATAAAATGCTACCAATATTTTTGTTATTCAGCTTTGGTGTTATTCATTATATTATGGTGCAATTGTACTTCTCACTTGAGGCAACGACAATCATGTTGATTGAGTTTGAACCGAGAAAATTTTGCGATAACAGCAGGTACTTGATGGATAAGCAAAGGATGGATAAGCAATAAAATGCTACCAATATTTTTGTTATTCAGCTTTGGTATTCATTATATTATGGTGCAATTGTACTTCTCACTTGAGGCAACGACAATCATGTTGATTGAGTTTGAACCGAGAAAATTTTGCGATAACAGCAGGTACTTGATGATAAGGGGATACAATCTGTATCTGGGGAAGATTAAGAAGAAAGGTTTGCTAAAAAATAGGCAATGAAGAACCTTGTCATTCATTCAGTTGTTCATGTAGCAAAGAGAGCCAAATCTATCCACACTCGCTCAATTTGATTTGAAGAACATTTCATTCATACAACACTTTATAGAACCTAATAAAAAAGCAGCGTGTTGGTTTCCTACAATCTCTCACAAACAAAACATTAAATGCAAGACATCATGCATCTTGGTAAAGAATTTTGATCGATGACTTGTTGTTATAGGAAGACAAGATGGTGATTGGGGCTGCTCTGCATTCTTTCCCTTATTCTTTCTCCTAAGTTGGAAAAATTGTTGCATCATGTCAGCGCACTCCGATGTCAATATCCCCCGTCTAATCCGCATATTTGGATGGAACGGATGGACTGGGGCTGCTGGTTTGTCTGTCACTTCTGAGCCATTTCCTCCTCTTCCATCAGGGAAAAGTCTGCAAAAATATAGGGTAATTCCTTAAGAATGAGTTCCTATGCTATTTCTGTAGTAGCCCGAATATAAAGACCAAAATCACATGCTATAATCAGCAACATTTTTGTTTTGGCAAGAATGTTATGTTGCAATTCTCAAACCAGGGGAAAGTAAAAATTCAAGTTATGTAACAGTTAAAACTCACGGTACTACAAAATTCACCGGTACTGGTGACAGGTAAAGAATTTTATTTTCAAAACTCATACCTTATCCAGCTTCCATCTGCTCCTAGAAGCTTATTGGGAGCTCCCCACACAACAGTGTCAATTCTTGCCTGAAGTATTGCTCCAGCACACATAGGACATGGTTCAAGGGTAACATAAAGTGTTGTGTCCTACAGGGACAAAAATTCAATCACAAAAAAGTCACAAAATGGCTTGACCATAGAACAACTAAAAAAGGGAAAAGAAAATATATCCGTTATGATATTACAACAATTGGAGTAAAAGCATGATTTTTGTTATCAAACAGAAAGATTGCTAGAATTTTTAGGGAAATTAACATCATCATTTGGATATAAAATTGAATGCATATTTATGAAATAGTTGCAGGTAGATAACCAAGTTCATCAAACTTCCAGCAATAACTACAAAGCTAAAAACCTTAAGACAAATATTGCAAGTTAGAAAATGGCATTGCTAGTTACTGCTATACAAGAGCAATGTGCAGGCCCAAGCATTTTGCTGGGGGCATTTCTCAATTGTTAATGAACCATATTTGAACATATAATCCATATTATCAGAGAAATTTAGGTGCACATATCCTTTACACGTTTTCTCAGCAAATTGCCTGATTAGTAGTGGAACTAGAACTATTGAGGAACCGCATCTTTAGATGCTTTGACATCCCCCTACATAAAAAAAGCTAACACACACACACACACAAAAAGAGAAATAGTACCGCAAGCCTCCAGGAACGTAGTATGCTTGAAGCTTCCCGTATACAGATCATTTCTGCATGCGCAGTTGAATCTCGAAATTCCTCTACCCTGAAATTAAATCATCAATAGAAAACATTAAGAAATAATAATCAACCAATCAAACGAAAAGCATATCAGTTAATTGAACTCACAAGTTGCGTCCACGAGCAATTATCTTCCCATGCTGCACTAGTACTGCCCCAACAGGCACCTCCCAAGAATCAGCAGCTTTCTTGGCTTCCAGCAATGCTTCTCTCATAAACATTTCATCAATTTTTCGCTGCTCACGCTCAAGTCTATATGCTTCTTCCCATTCATCAAATCTATCTCTTGGGACTTGTTTGGTCCGTTGAAGTTTTCTTTGTTTTAATTCCCCTTCCTTACCCTCGGACCCTGATGCTTCAGCTACTCTTACACCAAGTGGTTGTTCCATTGTCCTCATTGACCCACTTCCCTGGATATTAATTTTATCAGGTTCTGAAATCTCTTCTACAACAAGAGATGTTCTTGTGCTTCCAGCTGGTAATGGTAAAGATGACTGTACTACCTCCTTGCCTGAAGAGGCTACCTCAAAGCTACTCCCTTCATGTTTTTCCTTCTGTGAGGTCAATGAAATAACTTCTGGTGCAGGCGCAGGTGCAGTTTCATATATATTTGAAGATGGTGAAATGTTCCCTTCAACGTGTCCTAATTTTTCAGTTGTCCTTATTGAGTCAGAGAAATCTCCTTCACCTTGAGTCCCTTGTCCCAACTGATGAGATATGACCTCCGAAGCCAGGTTGCTTCTTTCCTGATTTTCTTCACTGTTTCCATTTGTTTCATGACCAGAAAACCATGTCTCACTGCGAACAGACTCATCTGGTGAAGTCCTTCCTCCGGATCTTGCAGCTGAACTTGAGCTAGGGACCTGAGCACGTGAACTCCATGGTAGTCGAACGACATCTCCCATAAGGGTCCACAAAGACCTACCACTTCTCTTTATAATAGCATGCTCTGATGTAGAGGTCTGCTGAGGAACTTCTGCTTCAAGCGGTTCCTGAACAGATGGGTCTGTTACATCCCACATTTCATCAGAGGGTCCCTTTCCTCCAGAGCCCTTCGATGACTGCCTTGAGTCATTCCTTTTCATCTTCAGGTCTTCCTTGCCGTATTGACCAGAAGAACTTGGCCCATGCTTGTCACCTTCATATGCTGAAGTGAAGTCAGAACTTATATTACCCTGTTGGGCCCCAGAAGTTAAGATATCATGCCTTGCCTTCTCAACCAACTCCCCAACAAATTGCGAGGATGATTCCTCTAATCGTTGAGCAGAATCTTCATGCGTAGTCAAGTTTATAGACTCCCCGTGAGTCTCACTCCTTTTTCTTGCATATGGTTCATGGTGTGCAAATGTAGTCCTTCCTCTTGAATGCATGTATGAAGTAGTGGATCCACTTTCTGTTTTACCGGAAGCCTCCCCAGTGAAAATCCTGGTCATTGAGGCATCATGCAGGAGACCGCCAGCTATCGCTTGAGGTTGAGGAGGTATCAAAACATCCTCTTTGCTCCTATTTTCTGATTCCTCTAGATCAGCATGAGACTGTTGTTCTCGTGTTTCTGAAACCAAACTCAAAGATGCTTGAAAACTAGATCCCTCCTCAGCTTTTCCCCAAGAACTTGATACACTAGCAGGTTTCAAGTTCTCTTTTCTTGATTTCTTTTGCTGAACTCTACCATTGGCTTCATTTTGTATTTCACTTCTCTCATTATTCCGACCCAAACCTGGAGTGAAATTACTTTCATGTTCAACCAATCTTTCTCCAGAACTTATTTGAGTATTGGTAACTATCTTAGTGTTGTCAGCATGAACAACAGATATATTTGTAATAGCTTGCATTCCATTACCAGGCTCAATTCTCTGAGGTAGTTTTTGATCAGAAGTGAAATTTAAACTTGAAGTATCATCCGATTTCATCTTTTGTGTTCTGGACTGTAATATTGATGTCTTCTTGTTCTTTGCTTCATTAATTTCACTTGAGCATTCTGATTTTCTTCTCATTTCCAGTTGTCCGGTGATCCTTTCATCCCTTTGCTGCTGTTGCTTTCTTATCTGCTGAAATGAACTCTGGTCCATGGCTGTATCTTCTTCCCAGATCTTCATTTTCGATCCTGACCGACTCTGAACTAGATTCCTATCTTCTTCCTCAATCTTCATTCTAGATTCAGACTTTTTCTGCAAAGTAGAAATTCTTTCAGTACTGTCTCGGATTTCTGACACTCTCACATTTGCTTCCCTGCCTGTAAATTGCTTCTCTTGGGAATTCGTGCCAACATCACTAACATGGATCTTTGACATTTCTCTAACCTCCTGGCTTTTCCTTCTAGATTCAGACTGCCCAATAATTTGATTATTTGTACGAGTATGCTGCTTTCTTATTTCCCAGTCCTTGACATCAAGTTGCTCATGGGAACTAGATCTTTTCGCATAGTCACTCGCATCATTCTTCACCCTTCTTGCATATTCTTGAGAGGATTTTGCCCCAGATTGTATTTCTTCAGCAGATACTTCAGCAAGCTTCTTCTCCGACTTTTTTCTCAAATCCCAATCAACACTGTTCCACCCTGCATTGTCTCTCTTCCGGCCTTCTGCGACCTGTCCCTCACTTCTGCTAATCTCATCTCTTATTGATTCCTCCACAAATTGCTCTTGTTCTGAGAGTTCAGTATCACTCTCTAAGTCCCCCGAAGATGACAATGAGTAATAAGACGAACAACTAGAACTCCCTGTCCTTCCCCTAAGATGCTCGGCTCTCAAGGTTGACTCGTTCTTTGCCTTCCTTCTACTCTCTTCCCTTGACTCAACAGCAACATAGTCATACTCATCCTTAGAATCACTCTCCAACAAACCTGACCCGACAGTTCTAGTCTCCCGCCTATAACATTCATTGGCATGCCCCCCTCTCTCGTCCGATTGCAATTTTCGCTTTGCTTCATTCTTGCATTCATTGTCGTGGCTTGTTTTGTTGACAACTTTTTTACTGTTCTTCTTCATGCTAGAGCACTTACTATTATAATCCTTTGCTTTGTCCACTTCCACTCTCTTATATGACCTCCTATTTATTTCTCCGGTACCTAAACACTCCCCATCGACTGCCTCGCTCAATAAGCTGATCATCGCCTCGGCGGCATCGACTCCACCTAACAAATACCTAGAGCTAGCTGTATTATCCTCCCAAACCACACATCTAAACCTCCCTTTAGCTTTCCTACTAAGCCTACTACCAGTAGAAACCTCGAAAGCAGCTCGATCGAGATCACAGCTCGGAAACCGCAAAAGGCAGCGGTATCCAGCAGGCGAAATGAACCTCCTAGAAGGTGAGCAATGAACAAGGGCAGATTGCCTTAATCCATACAAAAAGCAAGGGGTAATGGGCAGCCTATGGGTGGCAGTAGCAGTAAATGTGGAACAGCAACAAGCACAAGATGAGCAACATGAAGAATGGCATGGCGATGGTGATGATGATAAGAAAGGGGTTTTGTCAAGCGATGAATTGAAAACGCTTGAAGAGCAATCGTTGAATGAAAATGAAAGAGACCCATTGCTCCTAACCGACAACACACTTGAACTAATACTGCAAGAGTTGTACATGTTTGTTCGATATCGAGTTTAAGCTTTTTAAGTTTTACCTTGAAGAAGGAAGTGGTGGATTGTTTGGATCTGCTGGGATTCAGACCAAATCTGCATTCATTTCGGGCATGCGTAGATTCTCCTCATCGCTTACAACGTGAAAAAAAAAGGGAACTTTGACATTTAGACTCCCAGAGTAATAAACGTTTGAAACTGATGGATGAGAAGGAGGATGAGGATAGAGTTAATGGGGGAAATCGTTGAGTTGACTCGTTTCTGTTTGCCAAACTCGGTAGACTCGGTTGAGTTGTACATTGTAATTGTAATAATTTTGTTGGTCCAATTACGGTTTGAAATTGTCTACTGTACTGAAATCAATTTAGGATTTAATCCCTTTAATTTGATATAAATACATGGTTAGATTTTTATATGCAAACTAATTAAAAAATATTTCACAATTCTTCTTTAAAATTTAAAATTTAAAATTTATATTATTAAACCTAAAATCTTAAGAATAGTTTAAAATATTTTATTGATATTTAATTTTTTTAATTAAGTAAGATGATTATATGGTAGTATACATATTTTATAGATAAAGCTATTCGAACTAAAATTTTATAAAATGAATATACTCCTATTTTTACTAAGACAACCAGTTGGATTCTACTAATATATGATTTTTTTATTAATTAAATATGATTTGTTAAATTTCCATCTCTAATTGTATGACCGATTAACATGAATTTTATTTTAATGTATTCATTTTTGTTTGTAATATGCATGTTTGTTTTATTGTTCATATTTGAGGTACGAGACTGTCTTTCTTAACAATGTCGTCTTTAAAGTTTGGGCTCACATCCTCTTTGAGAGTGGATTGTGCCTAGGGATGGGCATTTTACCCGACCCGGTCCGGCCCGATCGGGTCGGGTCTAGTTTTTATTAAGGGTGAGGTCGGGTCGAGTTTAGGGTGAAAAATATACGACTGGACTGATTGTGTAATTTTCCTTTAAATTTTTAGGGATATTTATAATAATACATTTCTTTATATATTTTTATAATTAGGTCCTTATAATTATTATTATTTTACAATTAAGTTCCCTAAAAATTATATTTTACAATTAGATCCCTAAAATTAAATTTTCTATAGGTTGGGTCAGATTTAGGGTATTTATTTTCGGGTTGGGTCGGATTTTTAAAAAAAAATACGCTTGGATTGGGTTTGGGCTCGAGTTTAGGATATTTATTTTAAGGTTCGGTTCTGGTGGGCCAAAAACCTGACCCAACAAGTGCACATCTCTAATTGTTTGTACCTTACCAATTCACCCAATACTTGTTGGTAATAAGATTATAAAAAAAATTGAATAAATTATGTCAAATTAGAAGGATTAAATCCCAGAGTACACCATAAGAAATGGAGTAAAATTGGGATTAGAAGTTTTTATTTATTTATACCAGTAACGATGTAAAGATACTCTTGGTCTCTATGGGCCGTGGACTCGCTGTGCTGCTGGTTAGGGTTAAGACTGCAGTGATGGACAAGGTAGGGTCTAGTGGTAATGGACGTAGAATATTTCTTCCATCTCCAAAACTTTAATTGGGCTGCATAATTCAGGATGAGGCCTTGCTTGGAAGAAGGAACTATGGATCCCAATATTCTTGTTCTTCTGATGTACGTTACAGTTACATGCTCCTATTCCGCTGCTTATCAAAATTGACACCACGCACGACTACGTATTTCAAACATAAATCATAAAATAAAAATATATTTTATTAGAAAAAAAATAATCTCTCATTTGTCGTTCTCACTATACAATATAAATTAAACTTCAAATGTTGTTTCTTGCCGTCAGTTAGGTGTGTGACTGTGAAAACTAATTTTACACAAGTCTGCATATTTATATTATTAAACTTAAATTCTAAATTTTTAACCATAATCCTAAAAATTTCAACACTAAACCTTAAACCATCTAACCTAAATACTAAACACTAACTTAAATTCTAAGCCCTACAACCTAAATTCCTAACATAAAATCTTAACCCTTAAAATTAAAAAAAACATGGCACGTGTATCAATTTTTCCCCATAAATTAATCAATTATAATAAGGATTGATATCATATACACAGGCGGTGGAAACTAAAAGTTTCCACAAGCGCCTTAGTTTTAGGGTATAAGGAGTTAGTTTAGGGTATAGGGTTTAGGGGTTTAGGTGTAAGGGTTTAGAATTTAGGGATAGGTGTTTCAATTTAAGGTTTAGGGTTATAATTTAGGGTTTATAGGTTAGGGTTTAGTTTTTAGGGTGATATGGTGATGATTTAGGTTTTAACCTATAAACACTAAATTATAACCCTAAACTTTAAATTGAAACAACTAACCCTGAATTCTAACCTCCTACACCTAAACCCCTAAACCCTTAAACCTTATACCCTAAACTAACTCTTTATACCCTAAAACTAAGGCGCTTGTGGAAACTTTCAATTTTCACCGCTTGTGTATAGAATATTTATCCTTATAATAATATAACATAGGGTAAAGTACACCTATAAAAAGATTATTGTTTTGGTCACTAAATTCTTCACAAATTACATAATGGTTACTATATTTATTAAATTATCAAAGAATGATTATTAAATCCATTAAACTGTTACAAAACGATTAAAAATGAATCGAATTGTTATATTATTTTATAACTACTGATGATTATTTTATAATAATTCGATATATTTACTAATATTTTTTTATAATGTAATGACAATTGATATATTTTACTAATAATATAATCTCTTATAAAAATATTAACAATAATTCAATGTGTAAGAACTTTTCAAATTTCATTTGATTTGATAAATATTTTGTCATCTTGTGGATTGTTATCAAATTCATTGAAAATGATTTTTTTTCCACAAATTAATGCTTGAGATAAAATCATAAAGTAATACACAAAATATTTATCACAATATTCAATTATATAGGCCAAATCAACTAACCAACTCCCGCAAGATGATGCTACATAAGATCCATAGAATATTCAATTATTTATTCACAAAAATATATATTATGGGTCAACTATTCCTATATATATATATGGTAATGTTTTGATATACAAGTTTGTACAAGCCTTTTAATTTTAGTGTTTATAGATTTAAGTTGTTGTTTAGAGTTTAGGGGTTTAGGTTGTAGAGTATATAATTTAAGGTTTGTGGTTAGAATTTAGAGTTTAGGGTTTAAGATTTAAATTTTAGGGTGTTAGGGCTAGGAATTTAGGTTTTTGATTTTATAGCTTAAATATGAAAGGTTGTGTAATTTTTTTTTACACAACTTGCGTATCAAAACATATATATAATTTACAGTAATTCAAGACCATTGGATGAGTAAAATGGATGGATAAGATTAAACATATTTTTTTAATCTTATCCATTCATTCTTCTCATCAAATGGTCATAAATTAGTTTGGATCCACTCACATAATGTAAAACTCAATTAGTTTTACACATTTTTTGAACCGTTGAATGATATTAAATAAATAACCACGATTATTTTCGTATTTTTTCTATGATCATCTTCTCATTTCATATTGTTAATCTCAATCATCCATTTACCTTCATCCAACTATTCAAAAAATGTAAAACTTTCAAATTTTACATGATGTAAGAAGACTTTATCTTTTATATGTGTGTGTGAAAGTCAATTAATTTAACCCTCCATTAGTTACTAATACGCTATCATATTAATCTCACTCTAGAAAGTTATGCATAAATGCAAAATCTTCTAACATTTAACTGGATAGTCATTTTAGCCTTTATTCTTTATTTTTTGAAGTAATTTAATCATTAACGTTTTATTTTGGGTCAAAAATGACTCCTTAACGAATAAAAAGTATTAGTCAACTAACAATAAATAACTTGAAATAATACAACAAACCTACATGACAATACATGCTAACATTGTAATTTGACAATGGCATATACATTAATACAAAGACCGCATTATGGGAGGTTGGAGCCTTGTTCCCAAAAAGTATAATAGTAAAAATACATTTTGACTCTCTCAAAACGATAAAATTGTTTTTAGGTCCTTTTAAAATTTTGTAAAATTATTATAATTACTATATTTTGATCCTCTAAGAAAATAATAATATAATTCCG
The DNA here is from genome assembly GCA_030270665.1 of Hibiscus trionum. NCBI lineage: Eukaryota > Viridiplantae > Streptophyta > Magnoliopsida > Malvales > Malvaceae > Hibiscus > Hibiscus trionum. The sequence continues at coordinate 1,347,453 of BSYR01000045.1, forward strand.
GTCCATACATTAATTATTCACAATCTTATCCCATTCCGGTCTCCTTCACAACTGGATGGATCATGAACCCTGGGTTACAGGCATATGTTTTCATTGCCTTTGGCTATCAAAACAAGAGAAAACATAAACATACAAATTATGGGTTATGACAGATAATAAGTACAAGGGAAAGGGAGATTGACACATGACACATCCACTTCAGATTTCATCACTCGATTGGCCTTACTAATTCCAACCTCTTTATTTATTCATGGAGTAGAATTGCCACGTCACCTCATATTGTTTGCATGCAAAAACACAAAACTGCAGTTGAAGATTGAGGATTGGTTAGCCTAAGACAACCCTTAATTATTATGCATGGCCCAACCAGGACGAGTAGTTTAATGACGAGCCATAAAACAGTGTGATCTTCTATTGAAAATTAAGGGTTAAGTCGTTCTCTTTTCCTCTTATCTCTTAATGACAATCTTTTTTTGGGGTGTAATGTGTTATTGATGATGTCACAATCTTATGGTGGTTGTTAATGATTTTTTTGCAGTAAAAAATATTTTTATTTTGATTTTTTTGTGACACGATTTTTCTTTGTCTTGTGGCACATTAAACATGTCTTATGGCACAAATTATGTCTATTATTGTGATAGTTTGACGCTTATGTAACAATCATCACAAAGTACGTCCTCGATTGCGAGATGACGACAATCTTATATGATTAGATCTGTTTTTGTGATAGTTTGTCGATGCTTTCAGAACTATTAACGGATCGATTTGCAAGATTAATTATGTTGATCACATCTCCTACTTCATCATTTAAGTATCTAGTTAAGTAGAGATAAGAAGATTTAATTGATGGATTTTTGTGGATGAGGGAGGGCATAGTCAAGGAGAAAGTTTTTTAAAAAAATTCTTTTCGCCTCTTTTTTATAATATGACCACTGAATTTTTATTATAGCCATAGAAGATATCACAATTACAACACATCCATGAAAAAAATAATGAGACTAATCTACCTAAATTTCTTACAATCCAAAAACAAAGAAAGTGAAAAGTTTCTATGGAGATAAGCATACCATCAAAATTCAGAAGTTTCCTGAATCTCCTTGTCGATGTCTAATCGAGACTCATAACTAATGAAAAGGAGTGGTGAGCGATCCAAACTATCAGGCATAATGTTCCGCTACCTAGGACTAATTACATCTGCAAACAACCATCAACCGAGTGGGGATCTAACTTTCCATGATCACCGACAAAATCATAATCAGGAACTATCGCCGATTAAAAACTCTATGCGAGCAACGATCGAACGCTAGATTATGTTGAATCATGCCACAAGAACAGATGAAATAAAATCACAAAAAAATGGTTAGAAGAAAATGTGTGTCACAAGGACAGAGAAACTCAGAGGAATTGCTGGTAGATTGTTTGCTAGGATTCAAGACTGGTCGGCTGTGACAGTTACATAGATTTGGGATAAAATTAAGACGAAAGGACAGAAGATACCATGGCAAAATCTTGTCTGGTTTTCGTCTCATATCCGCAAGCACTCGTTTATTGCTTGGCTTGCTGTTTTGAATAGACTCCCCACTAGATCAAGATTGATGCATTTTGGTATTGTGCAGTCTGCTATATGTTTGTTATGTTAGGATGCTCTAAAGACTAGAGATCATCTTTTCTCGGACTGCTCTTTCTCTAGGGCGGTATGGACTGTTATATTACAGCTTTGTGGTTTGGATAGAATAACTGAAAGTTGGCATGAGGACTTGCAATGGGCCATGAAGTATTTGAAAGGGAAGACTCTTATTGTTTTGGTGCTTAAGTTGGCTTGGTGTAGATTTATATACATTACATGGAGGGAGAGGAATTACCGCTTGCATATGAATACTTGTCGTAATGTTACTGATTTGGTGCAAAATTTAAAGGATGTAATTTGTATAAAATTGAGGAATAGACATATAGATACGACTGATATCGTAAACGAGCGTTTATGTATAGAGTGGGGGATCCTGTAGTTGTATAGTTGGTTGGGTATTCCTCTGTCTTGTAGAGATTGGTGATTGTAGCAACTTTGCTGCTTCTTGGATAAATGAAATTTCGCACATTTTATTCAAAAAGAAAATATGTGTCATAATGGCAGAGATTCTTATTCGAAAATTAAAAGAGAGATAAAAAAACAAAAATATAATAAACATCGACGATCGATAACAAATAGTTGTCGATCACCAACTAACACAGAAAAATTTAAAAAAAAAAAATGCTGACGGCATATAGTTGTTAGAGAAAAAAACTAAGATTTTTGATAAATTAATTGAGCCCATTCTTTTCGCTTCTTTTGTGTGTTCAGTTTTATATTTCTTTTTGTATGAGACTTTTTGACGAATATAGCCGCCGAGTGTCTCTTCATGTTTTTGGAGTTTGTGTTAATCTGTTTATATCTTCCCTTATATTAATAAAATTTAGTTTCTTATTAAAAAAATATTACGAGCCATACATTTAATAACATACTTTTTCACATTATAAGTTAGATATTTCTTTCTACATTTACTTACCTCCTTCGAATGATAATCTTATGGATAGGGAATTTGGAAAATAAATATGGAAAATAGATTTGGAGAGAAAAAAATTGAGAATGAATGATAATAGAGAGTTTTGGAGACGGAGAAAAAGAATAATTACAATTAAAAAAATTGAACTTATTACATAGACAACAGCACAACGAAACTTTTTCCCTTTCGTTCGTGACATTAATCAGATCCGGCAACGATTAGTTTTACGGCTTAAGTCTCCTTTTAATGATTGCAAGGTAGTATTTGTTCATATATATTCTTAATTATTTGATAATGTACGCACACCTTGCAAATAGAGCGATTTCAACTCGAGTTTCTTAAGATGAACATCATCTGCTTTTCTACTGAGACCACTTGTTGGTATATACACTCGTCCATATTATCTCAAGCTTAATTTAATCTTATTTGAGCAAGCATATTTGGCCGGTTGACTCATTTTTGTTCCCTCATATTCCCTTAAGTCATGAATTCTAGATTACTAGGAGCACTCCTCTTCCTTTCCCCTAAAGTCCCACATTTTACTTCCCTTTTCCTCTAAGTAGGATTAAGATTATATTTATAATTTGTTAAAGAAAAATAATCTGATTTAGATCATATACAAAATAAATAATCAAAATTCTGAAATATATAGGAAAAAAGTCTGTTTGTGTTCAAAGAAATAAAAATAAAAAATTATCAAAAAAATTTGTTGTGTAATGACTTAGGTCATTTCTTTTTTACCATCAGTAATTTTTTTATTTGATGAGAAAAAATGAGTTGATTACCAATTTCTGATAGTTGATTAAAAATTAAAAAAAAATCCAAAGATTAATTAACAATTGCAAAAAAAACTAAAAATGATTAAAATGTTCATAGTATAAAAGAAGATACACTCGGTTATCTATTTTTTAAAATAAATTAATTAGATTTAAATTGAATTAGAGATATCTAATTTTTAACCAAATTAATTAAAGTTAAATTAAGTTAAATCCTATAGTCTGTACAGTCGAAGTTAACAATTTAATTTAAATTAAATCTTTTCTAACACAAAATAATTTTTTTTTATTTTTCTAATAAAAATGCATACATTTATGTCTCATGCTTCATTCAGAGGCAGCCATGCGTTGACTTGACTGGTTCTTGGCTTAAAAGATAAAAATAATTTCCCAAAAAAATTTAAACAAAGTTCAATTGCCACGAATAGAATTGACTTGACTGGTTCTTGGCTTAAAAAATTTAGCTAAGTATGATATTGATTATCATACTTAACTTGATTTTAGAAAAGTAATTAAATGATATAAAACAAATGAAACAAGAAAATAAAGGAAAGGAACTTGAATTGAAACTGAAAAATGTTTACAAAGATAAAAAAATTCAAAGTTAGAAGATGAAAACTAAAATGATTGGTGATTGATGATCTAAGCCTTTACCAAGGGGTGGTATTTATAGGCTTAGATTTACAAAGATAAGGTGATGAGATAATTTAAAATAATAAACAAAAGATAAATAATTCAAATGTTTTGAAATTTAAATACAGTAAAACGAAACGGATAAACTGATAAGATCTTCCTGATCGTCCAGAATCTTCTAGAAGTTGCCACGTCACGGTCACATCAAACGCGTCGTGCCCAGTGTCGTGCCCACGATGCCAGTCAAGACAGAATAATAATAATAATAACTGCAGAAATGCCCTCTTTTCACCCTATTTCTAGAATTGGGTCCCTGCACAAAATATAACAAAATGACATGTATTAAGCAGCGAGATGTCCTAATAACTAGAAAAATAACAAATGAAGTATGTCACATTTGAGAACTTATCAGGGATACCGGCGAGAATACGAGGGATGAGACAAAATTGAATCAAAATTAAGATGATGTTTTACCCCAAAAATTAAGATAATATTTTAAATTGATGAATTTTGGACTAAATTGATACACCCTATGTCTCACTCCATATGTCCAATATTGACATTTTAAAAGTCAAAATTTTTAAACTTTGACTATAATTATTTTAAATATTTTAATTAATTAAATTTTATAAGATATATAGTTTTAAACTATTTGATTGAAGGTTTCTAAAACATATTTTCCCACACTTTTATTATTAATAAATTTAAAGTAATAATGAGTCAAAGTTTAAAAAATGACCCAAAACGTTAATACTAGACATATTGAATGGGACAGAGGGAGTAATATATAAGTGTTTTGGATTAAAATAGTGATTATACCAAGCCACGTTGTTATTTCCGTTAGTTTTTAACGGCTATATACCAAAACATAACAAAAACGCAACGGTTGGTACCATTTTGTCTAAATTAATAGTTGTGAAACAAAAACAATAATACAAACATAATTGAGATACTAAATATGTAACTTTCCCTACAATGTATGACCTATGAGGTGACGGATTTAACAAATGTTAACTCTTGAAGAGCGTTGACATGATTGTACTATTAGTAAAGTACGCAACTAATTTTCATACTTTAGTTAATTTAATTTAATTTAATTTTTTCTATTTTAAATTTTAAAAGTTTAATATTTATTTAAACGGTACAGTCAAATATAAATAAACTATAGAGACAAAATAATCAAATTAGAGAATAATAAAATCTAACAATTGATTCGAATTCGAGCAACATAATTTATAAATGTTGTAAGTTTATTTAAATTTAAAATCGAATTAAAATATTACATTATCATTGAATTAAAATACTAAAAATAATTAATGAATTTAACAGCTAACTTCAATTTTAAAAAGCAGAAAGATAGAAATTAATCAAACTAAAATACATAAATATACAATTTACATAATACTTGAATTAATATAGGATCTGACTCATTTTATTGTCTTTTTGGAAAATAAAAGGTTGACCTGTCTAACGCATGCAAGGAAATTTAATATTCATTCCATATTTAGTATTTATTCCATATTATAAAATCAGAATTAGAAAATTAAAAGAAACTTCTTAAAGAGAGAAAACCAAGAAATCGAAAAACAACGGTCATGATTGGCGATGACATTCATGTAACTTTTGTCGTTTATGCCTTTCTTTTTTAATTATATATTATATTAGAACATTATTAATATACATCTATGTTCATTTTTAAAATTTTCTTTTCCAATGAAATTACGTCTTATTCGGTTAGGTTGTAACTAGTGTATTGTATTATTCAATAGTTCTTTATTATAAAATTTACTTTTATACCTATGTTTGGTAGATGTGAAATTTATTTTTATACGTAAGTTGAGTAATATTTATCACGGGAGTTATGTTTGTTTAACACGTTAGTTCTACGTTAGTTTTATCAATTATGTCACCATATTATTTTCACATATTTACATTATTGTATATATGCTAACTATATACCTTAATCCTTAAACCCTAAACAATGATCCTCAATCTCCAATCCCAACCCTAAACAATATACCTTAATCTCAAACATCAAATCCCAAACTATAAACCCTGAATAATAAAACTTAACCCAAACCTAAAACAACAACCCCAAACCTTGAAGCACAAAATCTAAACCCTAAAATAATAAAGACATAACCTCTAACTTCAAACCATTAACTCTAAGTCTTAAACCATGAACCTCAAACACTAAACCATAAACCATGAACCATCTTTAATCTATAACCCCTAAACCCCAAATATCGAACCATAAACTCTAAACCATACACAATAAACTATAAACACGAAACTATAACTAAAACCCTGAACCCTAAACACCAAACCATAAACATTTATTTCTAAATCATAAACCTTTACTTCTAAAGCATAAACCCTAAAAATAATATAATATTCAATGTTCAAAACAAGGAGAAAACATGGAGTTAAAAATTTAAAGGTCAGTGATACATTCATACATAACACTTATCTTTTATTTTTATCACAAATTTTACAACCAAATACTTTGATGTAGTAACAAGTAACAGTCATCTTTCATCCATCTTTTAATATACGAGTGTTATTTAATACAATACACTTCTTTTACATCCGTTGTAACAAGCGGAACGTTATTATTTAAAAAACATAAAGTATGTTTTTTTTTTAATTTTAGGTATTTAGTTTCATATTTTAAGTATTTAACATTCTATACGGTCCCCACTCACATTTCTTTTGATTTTTCGTTCATTTAAATGATGACAACACAAAAATTCGGTCGGGCACAACTAAAAAGTATACATAGGATGTAAAAATAGGTAATTATATGAGTTTTATGTCGAGTTAAATCGTATACATGTCGATTTGATAATTCGATTCGATTCAGGTCGGTTGCGAGTCAAATTCAGGTCCGGTCAAAATGGTTCGGGTCCGAATCATTTAATTGACGAGTTAATTTAGACTCGGGTAGACTTCAAGCTGGCTAATTTCAAGTCGGTTTCATTTTAGGTCGGGTTAATTCGAGTTTCGAATTCGTATTAAGTTTGAGTTTGGTACAAATAGTTGATAGAATTTGTGTTTGGTCATTTCAAGTGAATTATTTAACGCCTTTCACGAATACGAATCACTTTAAAAATAAATATTAGGCACTATAATGAACAAAAATATCATTAAATGATTGATATATAAAATATTGAAGTAGATTACAAAAATTAAAAATTAATAAGGGTCAATTTCGGTGAAAAATATAATTTTAGGAACTAACATGAGTAAAAATATCATCATATTAAAAACACTTGACTAAATTACCAAAAAATTAATAGGGGTCAATTTAGAATAAAAAAGTTTTAGGGACTATAATAAAAAAATATTAAATTAAAACATTAGACTAAATTACAAAAAAAATTAATAGAAGTCAATTTGGACTAAAAATAAAGTTTTATAGACTATAATAAACAAAAATATCATCATATTAAAATCGTTGGACTAGATTAGAAAGTTTTAAAATAAATACTGGTGAATTCGAATCTCTAAACCCAAACTCCAACCCCTAAATCTTACAATCACTAATAATTAAATTGCAAATCGAATCCCTAAACTAATCTCATAACCCCAACCAACCACTCAACTTGACATGTTTACTCATAAACCCCAAACCTCAATCCCTAGATCTTACATTCACTGATAATTAAAGTGCAAGCCTAATCCTCAAATCCCCTGATCCCTAAACAAACCCTATAACCTTAAACACTCAACTTAAAACATATATTATACCCATAAACTTCAAACCTCAACCCCTGAATCTTACAAGCACTAATAATTACAATATAAGCCTAATCATTTAATCTCAACTAATCACATAACCCCAAACACTCAACTTGACACATTTACCATTAAACCCCGAACATCAACACCTAAATCTTACAATCACTAATAATAAATGCAAGCATAATCCCTTAATTCCTAAATTAATTTCATAACCCCAAACACTCAACTTCACACATTTACCCTTAAACCACAAACCTAAACACCTAAATCTTACAATCACTAATAATTAAATTACAACCATAATCTCTTAATCCTTAAACTAACCCCATAACCCCAACACTCAACTTGACACAATTATCCCTAACCCCTAATCTCAACCCCTTTTTTCCGGGGCAAAATAAATTAGAGCTTCAAAAACCCGTCAAACATTTGGAATTGCCATCGGTTATTTTTATTTTTTCACTTTAGTCCTTAAAATATTTAATTTGTTCACTTTAGTCCCTAAAATATTTATTTTGTTCATTTTAGTCCTTAAATATTTATTTTTTTCACTTTAGTTCCTAAAATATTTATTTTTTCACTTTAGTCCCTAAAATATTTATTTAATCTGAAATTTTCCCTTATTTGTTTTAAATTTTATTATTAAATTCAATATTGTCAATATAATAATATTTTATTCACTTTTTTAAAAATTGGCCCATGTAATTGTAAACTTTATGTTTCAGTCACTAATTTTATAATTGCAATCAATGACTCATTTTCAAAATAGCCCATAAACTACTTATTTTTGCAATTAACACTCTATTTCAAATTCGATTTCAAGAAGAATTTAACATTAAGTCTAATTAGAATTAATGAGTCTGAAATGGACCTGAAAACTTAAATTCCAACTTAGAATTATTGAGCTATTTATAGCATTTGATATTCCAATTGGATTTGTTTTGTCGGGTTTTAGGTGTTACATTGATAGTGAAATTCTCGATATTAAATTATAAAAATGTTATACTAAATTATAAAAATTAGAAATAAATAGAGGTTAATTTCGGATTAAATAAAAATTTTATAGGCTAAACTAGACAAAAATAAAACCATATTAACAATATTGGACTCAATTATAAAAAACAAAAATACATATAGGTCAATTTTGAATTGAAAAAATAGGGGATTAAATTGAATAAAAATAAAACTATATTAAAAATATTATATGAAATTATAAAAATTATAAATAAATAGAGATCAATTTTAAATAAAATAAAATTTTAGGGACTAAATTGAATAAAAATGGTCATTTTAAAAACATTCCACTAAATTATAAAAATTAAAAATAAATTATAATTTTCAAAGCTTAATTTTATTTCCTCTTATTTTTTTATTGTACCAAGCAATAAAGAAGATAGAAACTCATTTTCTTTTTAGTTTTTCATCCTCTCAACTAAGTACACGATAAAAAGAAAAATATATTTTTCATCAGTTCATTTTTTCATCCTTTTAATTTTCTTTTCTCTCTATCCAGCAAAACCTTAAAGAAGTTCAGAGTTCAAATGCTGACATTTTATATAAAGTAATTGAATAATTGACTTGAGATAATTGCACACAAAACAAATATCTATAATATTTAATTTAAATTAATTAATAAATTAAATATAGATAGTTATAAAAAAATAATTGGCTTCGCTTGAAATATATTTTTCAGAGCTCCACGCCACCGCTTCCAATACAAATAGAATAACTTCTAGAGAGAAAAGACAGTCCATATCTACGTATACACCAAATATACCAAAAGTTTGAAATTTATTTTCCTCGGCCTCCAAAACGGGAAAAAAATCCAAAGGCGCGTACACAAAACTCACAAAAACAGAGCAAAAAGTCCAAGTCTTCGTTCACATCAAAGTTTTCTGATGGAAGATTTAAAGAAATGTCAAATGTTTTATTCCTACTAGAAACCCAGAAAACAAAATCAGAGAATCAAAGAATAGTTCATTCAACCCCATTTTATCTGGGCTTCTTCTTTATTATTAATTTTCATAAATTACGAGTTTGACATCAAATGACCTTCTCTTTCAATCTTCCTTGTAATTTGTTTGAAAAAAAACCTGTTAAGATTTTTCTCCCTTTCCCTCTGTTTCTCTGCACTTTCTCTTTCAAGACTAATTCTTACATGGTTACATATATTCATTTATATACACTCACATCCTTTGTCTAAATCTATTTATCTGCTCCTTTTTCTGTGTCTAAAGTCTATACCTTTTTCCAGTTTCTACTTTTAGTTCTCAAAAAGTTTATTTTTTTATTCATTTTCTGCGGCTTTGAGCTCAACTACAAACAACCCAAACTTTTTTTAATCTGTAAACTTGTATTTCTCTTCTTATGTTATAAATTTCCCTCCTTTTCTTCTAGCTGAATGTACACGTACATATATACTGTACATATAGTTTTCGGGTGAAATTAAGACCAGGAGGGAACGGGGAGAAATTTAAGTCTGCATATATTAAATTTAGTAAATCGATTAATTGTAGTTAAAAGAGAGAAAAAAAAGGGAAATGAGTGGTGGCAGGAGGAGAAAGCTGTTGATGAGCAAGATCTATGGACTTGCACGTGGTAAAGCATTATTCCAGGATGACCACTCGCAGATTGGGGGTCCAGGATTCTCCAGGGTTGTTCATTGCAATGAACCAAGTTCCTTGGAGACAGGAATCCGCCATTACTCGGACAATTATGTCAGTACTACCAAGTACAACGTTGCTACATTCTTGCCCAAGTCATTGTTCGAGCAATTCAGGAGGGTTGCTAACTTTTACTTCTTGGTCACCGGTATACTTTCCTTCACTGCACTTGCTCCTTATTCAGCTGTTAGTGCCATCTTCCCTCTCATCCTCGTTATCGGCGTTACTATGATCAAAGAAGGCGTCGAGGATTGGCATCGAAAACTACAGGTTTATGTTCATTTTCACTTTATTACTCTCTTTGTTGCTGCTTGTTCATGTAACATATCTTTAATTTATGGTACAATCTGGGATTTCTTCAGGATGATGAGGTGAACAACAGAAAGACAAAAGTTCATCGAGGTGGTGGAAACTTTGATCATATTGAATGGAAGAATCTTAGAGTGGGAGATATTGTGAAGGTGGAGAAAGATGAGTTCTTTCCAACGGACCTTATCCTGCTCGCATCGAGTTACGAGGATGCGGTGTGCTATGTTGAGACCATGAACCTTGATGGCGAAACGAACTTGAAGCTGAAACAAGCACTAGAGGTAACTTCATCCTTACATGATGACTCTAACTTTCGGGACCTTAAGGCTATGATTAAATGTGAGGACCCGAATGCGAATTTGTACACTTTTGTTGGAACTATGGAGTTTGAGGAGCAACAATATCCCCTTTCTCCTCAACAACTTCTCCTTCGAGACTCGAAACTCCGGAATACAGATTACGTATATGGGGCTGTTGTGTTCACCGGTCATGACACCAAGGTCATGCAGAATTCTACCGACCCTCCTTCTAAGAGGAGCAGAATTGAGAAGCAGATGGATCACATTATCTACTTAATGTTTGGGATTGTATTTGTAATGGGATTTATTGGCTCTATTTTCTTTGGGATTGAAACTGACAATGACCTTGACAATGGAAGGATTAGAAGGCGATGGTATCTTAGACCTGATAGTTCCGAAATTTTCTTTGATCCTAGAAGAGCACCGGTTGCAGCGATTTATCACTTCCTAACGGCTCTTCTTCTGTATACCTACTTCATCCCTATATCCTTGTATGTGTCGATAGAAATTGTTAAGGTTCTCCAGAGCATCTTCATCAATCAAGATATTCACATGTATTATGAGGAGGCCGACAAACCGGCACATGCCCGCACCTCTAATTTGAATGAAGAGCTTGGCCAAGTTGACACGATACTATCTGATAAGACGGGAACACTGACCTGTAATTCGATGGAGTTCATCAAGTGTTCTGTGGCTGGTACAGCTTATGGCCGCGGTGTTACAGAGGTTGAGAGGGCAATGGAGAGAAAGAAAGGTTCACCCGTCCGTGAACAAAATGGCCCAAACCATGTTGAGGATTCTGCTGATATCCCAGCCATTAAAGGTTTTAACTTTAAGGATGAAAGGATCATGTATGGAAACTGGGTTAATGAGCCCCGTGCGGATGTCATCCAGAAGTTTTTCCGCCTGTTAGCAATCTGTCATACTGCAATACCTGAAGTGGATGAAGAGTCGGGGAAAATTTCATACGAGGCCGAATCACCTGATGAAGCAGCATTTGTGATTGCAGCAAGAGTACTAGGTTTTGAATTCCACAAAAGGACACAAACAAGCATCTCCCTACATGAGTTGGATCATGTCTCTGGACAAACAGTTGACAGGTGAGAATCTCTTCGCATGCCTTAACGATCTTATGCTATTTTCCTGCATGTAACTAGCACTGTGGGATCATCAGCATGCAGGCTATTTTCCTTAAAATGATGGCTTGCTTGTTTAAGAAAATTTTGAGTGAATAGTTTTCATTTTGCAGGTTATATAAACTTTTGAATGTTATAGAGTTTAACAGCTCCAGAAAACGGATGTCTGTAATTGTGAGAGATGAAGAAGGAAAAATCCTTCTACTTTCCAAAGGTGCCGATAGGTTAGTATCTACAGACTAAACCGAATTCTTGGAAGCACCGATAACACTGAGTTGCACTACATATCATCATAATGCTTTTTTCCTATGCAGTGTCATGTTTGAAATGCTGGCCAAGAGTGGTCGCGAATTTGAAGAGGATACTAGGCAGCACATGAATGACTATGCTGATGCAGGCCTGAGGACCTTACTTCTAGCATACCGTGAACTTTCGGAAGATGAATACAAAGTGTTTAATGAGAAATTCAACGAGGCAAAAAACTCAGTTAGTGCCGATCGTGAAACCTTAATTGATGAAGTTGCAGACACAATTGAGAGGGATCTAATTCTCTTAGGGGCTACGGCTGTTGAGGACAAACTTCAAAATGGGGTAGGGTGGAATATGCAAGTATAATTCAATATTTTTGTTAAGAGGCAGAGCCGGAGACTTATGATTTTTCTTTTATTGATATCTTACAGGTTCCTGACTGCATTGACAAACTTGCTCAAGCCGGGATTAAGCTATGGGTGTTGACTGGAGACAAGATGGAAACAGCCATCAATATTGGGTATGATTCTCGAGTTTAGCCTTTTCTGTTACTGCTTAAAACAAAATCTACTTTCATTAGCTCACTTTGATAATGTATAAATTTGCAGCTACGCTTGTAGTTTGCTTAGACAAGGAATGAAGCAGATTATAATTACTTTAGATGCTCCAGAAATCCAGTCATTGGAGAAAACTGGAGACAAGGATGCTATCAGCAAGGTAATTTGACTTTATTTTATATGGATTTTCTGCTTCATGAGTGTCTGCATGTATATTTTATATGTTTGTGCATTGTTTATAATATTTGCATTGTATTTTCTTTTTGATAGTTATAATATATGTATCGTTATTGATGGAACGATTGTTCGTTTAGGCATCGAGGAAAAGTGTCCTTGAACAGATAGCTTCAGGAAAGGCTCAGGTCTCTGCATTAAGTTCAATGTCTGGGGCATTTGCCTTAATTATTGATGGGAAATCACTTGCTTATGCTCTAGAGGATGATATGAAGAAAAATTTTCTGGATCTTGCGATTGGTTGTGCATCTGTAATTTGCTGCCGCTCTTCACCAAAACAGAAGGCATTGGTATGTTCACATCTTTCCAGTGATTTTTCAAAGTCAGTTTTGAGTTGCTTCTTCAAGTAAGTATCTGTTTTAAATTACAAAACTGAAATTCATAGGTTACAAGACTGGTAAAAACTGGAACTGGGAAAACAACGTTAGCTATCGGAGATGGTGCTAATGACGTGGGAATGCTTCAAGAAGCAGATATCGGAATTGGAATCAGTGGTGTGGAAGGAATGCAGGTATTTAACTGATAATGCTCCGACTTTAGTGTATATTTAATCGAGTAATGGGAGTATGGTAAAACCGATTTTCTGATTTTTGTTATCATTGTCTATTGCAGGCAGTGATGTCAAGTGATATCGCAATTGCTCAGTTCCGATACTTGGAACGCTTGCTACTTGTGCATGGACATTGGTGTTATAGGAGACTTTCATCAATGGTAATACATTCATTTGTTGCTCTAGTCACTGGTATATTTGAAGTTAAAGAGGTTATCCATTTGACTTGCAAGCCTAATTGCTTTTTTATTGTTGTGGTGCCAGGTATGCTACTTTTTCTACAAGAACATTGCATTCGGCTTCACAATCTTTCTATACGAGGTGTACACATCGTTTTCAGCACAGCCTGCCTACAACGATTGGTATCTATCACTCTTCAATGTCTTCTTCTCATCGCTTCCAGTAATTGCTATGGGAGTCTTCGACCAGGACGTATCTGCGCGGTATTGTATAAGGGTAGGTGGTGTTTCGAGTCTTCAGTGATTCCTCGCAAATTATATACTGTGAGAGATGGATGTTTTATTAATTAACCGCTTCTGCTATACGTTTAATTTGTGGCAGTTTCCTCTGTTATACCAAGAAGGAGTGCAGAACGTTCTCTTCAGCTGGTGGCGCATACTAAGTTGGATGTTTAATGGTTTTTATAGTGCTATAATCGTATTTTTCTTCTGTTCGAGAGCACTAGAGCTGCAGGCCTTCAACGATGACGGGAAAACTGCTAGTAGAGAAATTTTAACGGGAACGATGTACGCATGCATTGTCTGGATTGTGAACCTGCAGATGGCCCTTTCGATTAGTTACTTCACCTTAATACAACACATTGTCATCTGGGGTACCATCGGATTCTGGTACCTGTTTCAAGTGGTGTATGGTTTCCTGCCTCCCAGTTTTAGCACCGACGCATACAGAGTGTTCATTGAAACTCTCGCCCCGGCTCCTTCGTACTGGTTCATTACGCTTTTCGTGGTCATCGCCACCCTTATCCCATACTTCTTGTACAATGCAATTCAGATGCGCTTCTTTCCCATGTACCATGGCATGATACAGTGGATAAGACATGAAGGGCTGTCGGATGATCCAACCTACAGTGAAATGGTGCGAAAAAGATCCATTCGACCAACAACTGTTGGCTTCACAGCCCGGCGAGCAGCCAGCCGAAGATCATGAGATTGAGAACCATACAAAAACTGGACGAGATGGTATTCAGTAGGTGAATGGCCGTGGGTGGCCAAAATCTGCCTGCACTATAAGTAAACATCACAGCACAGCTAGGGAGTCGATCATGTACATATTCAGATTCAGTATTGTAAATCTTTATTCTTTTAAATAACTCTATTTTTCAGGAAATTTGTAAGATGTTAGAATAGTGGGTTGAGGGTATTAGATTTTACCCTTTATAGAAACTTTTATCTGTTTAATGATATATATTATTTGGTTCTTTTATTAGAGGTGGTTTGTATTATGATTTATCTGTCCTAAATATATTTGTAAAATGAAGAGAATTTCTGGTCCTAATTAATTGTCCCACCACAACATTTGACCTAAAATAAATATACAGTGTTGTACCTCCGCCATACTTTTCACAAAAATTTCGCTTCCAAAAAGATCGCTTCTACACCACACTTCCCAAGGACTTACCTCCGAGAATGACGAAGTCTTTAGAGTCCACAAGTCTCATGGACTCGTAAGCCCTCGCGGCAGAATTCTCGGAACTCATAGCCTCTGCATCATCTTCTCCATATTACACTTCATGTATCACGGAACCCGAACGTTTCTATACCTCTGGACTTATCAACACATGGAGACTATCACACTCGGTTAGTGGGTCAAAACAAGACATCCATCAAGTCTGACTGAGCTCGCAGACTGATAGATTATCAATAACTATCGCTAAGCTTGATACAGTCTCATCAACCATCACTCTATCTACAACTCTAAAGAAATATAAATATCCCAAGATCAAAGACAAAGAGGATGACGCTCCCCAAATACTCTACAAAGGCTATTATTGCCCATCTCTTTCTCTCCTCTCCTAAATAGCTTCGGCCATCGGCTCAATGCCGATAGCGACTCTCGACTCCAAGTCAACCAGAGGTGAACCACCTAACTTAACGACCAACCATGGTCTTTTGCAGAGTCGTTTCTGAAATTTTAGTGGCCCAAGAGCGAACCAAAAAATTAGACCCTTAATAATAAATATTAAAAAATGAATTTTAAAAGTACACCCCTAATAACAATTATTAGGAAAAAAATTAGGTTTCTAATATTAAATATTAAAAAAAATAATTTTAAGAGTATGTTTCTAATAAAAAAATTTGGAAAAAAATAATGTCCCTATTGAACAAGAGTATGTTACACTAATAATAAATATTGGGAAAAATAGGTCCTTAATAATCATTATTGAAAAAAATTGGACCCATCATAACAAATATTGAGAAAAATTAAAATTTAAGAGTAGACATCTAATAACAAATGTTGAAAAAAATTGAGTCATAGTAATAAATGTTAAAGAAATAAATTTTCAAAATACACCATAATAATAAATATTAAAAAAATTAAATCTTAATATCAAATATTATAAAAAAAATAGAGCACTGGGCGGGCGCCCTTCCTGCCCATGCCCAGGGACAGCACTGATCTTTTGTGGCTCTCGGCTCGTCTTCCGACGAGTGAACCACTCATCGTCGTTCACAAACCCATCGTTGGCCACTGTCTTTACCTTCTTGTTTGGTGTCGTCCAAAATTAGCATCAACAATTGGTGCGGTAAGCGTGGAGAACATCCGACGATCAGAATCAATCATGAAACTTAACACGAGTTTCCCTCACACTTGATCTTTCTCACCGAAGACGTTGATGTAAAGATCAATACTACTATCATGTTCGAAGATTGCTTGAAAAGAAAAAAAAAACAGAAAAGGGTCGAGTGACACTGCCTGCTCGACATTTTTGGATAGTAACGACGATAAAGAAGCCCTAAACTTCTTCAGATGAAAGAAAATGATACATCTGGTGTTTACCGTCAGTGCCTCCAAAGCGCGTCGAGATCATGCTCTGAGGGCTTATGAAGTACCTCCTTCATCGGCCACTACAAAAGCAGAGTTTAAAAATTGTTAAAGGTATCTGATAACTTTTCTCGAATATTTTAGGAAGGAATATTACAATTTTCACACTTTCGGAGCAATCACCTTCCTCCAGAAAATCACAACATTCTTCTAATAAACATTCTCTCCATGCTTTTTGAGCATCTATCTTCCTCCAAACATGGAGAAATACTACTAAAAGTGTTTGAAAATATTGGATTTGATTGATCTGATTCGATTTTTATTTTTGAATCAGATATTTTATCCGATTTTAAATTTTTCAGATCGGATACGGATCGCAATATTTCAAGTTTTGGATTATCTAAAAATTCAAAATGTCATGAATATTAATCTTGTTATATTTAACAATTTAATGCTTGTTATATCCGAAAATTAAAAAAATTAAAATTTTCATAGATGTAAATCTTGTTATATTTAGTAATTTGATATTTGTTATATTCGAAATTTCGAAATTTTCATAAATACTACCTTTAAATTCGAAAAAAAATTGTTATATTTCTGGATAACCGGATAACCGATTTTTTTTTCAAATCGGATACGAATCACTATATCGCCGATTCGAAAAACTGGATATTCAAAAAAACTGAATCGGGTCCGAACATATATCCAACAATAAACACCCCTAAATACTACACGTCGCGCGCTTCGAAATCTACGAGCAGCGGCTCCCTCCTCCGCAAACACTGCCAGACAACGAAACGTAATCAACACTGTTTAGACTCTGCCTAGATACTTCTCTAGTCCTGTGACAAAATGCTCTAATTAATGTTGTTAATACTTATTAGTAAGTTATAATGTCAGATCGTGTTTCTTTGAATGAATAATTAATGAAATATAATTTCATTCAATTTTTTTTTAAAATTAAGGTGGTTATAAGTAGTATCTGTTCTGAATATATTTTTAATTATTTAATAATATTTACTTAATCACCCTATTATAACTGCTGTTGGTGTTCGAATCCTTGACCTCTAAAAAGAACAATCATTCCCTTAACCACTTAGACAAATTGGCTGGTACAATTTCATTCAAATTAAAGATACATAAAGCATTGATGAATGAAAACAGAAGAAAGAAAACAAAGAAATGAATGAAGTGATTGAATTGAAATCACATTTATTATGGAACTGTAAACTACTACAATGTTAATCCTAACATCTAATAAAATATTCACATTTCACATAAACAACAGCATCAGACTAACCATGAGAATCAGTTCATTGAATGCTTGAGTTTAAGTCCAAGAAAATCTGCAGCCGATCTGGCCATGATATTCGCGAACTCGTTGAAACTCAACACGCCATCTCCGTTCGAATCGGCTTCTCTCATCATCTCGGAAAGTTCACGGAAGGTCAACGGATGACCCAGCTTAGCCATGGTGCCGGCAAGCTCAGCCGCCGTGATAAACCCATTCCCATCCCGGTCAAATGCTTTGAAAACCTCCGACAACTGAGCCTGGTTGATCAGGATCTGGTGCGTGAGATCGGGCATGA
Source organism: Hibiscus trionum (assembly GCA_030270665.1). Taxonomy (NCBI): domain Eukaryota; kingdom Viridiplantae; phylum Streptophyta; class Magnoliopsida; order Malvales; family Malvaceae; genus Hibiscus; species Hibiscus trionum. Next base: position 1,365,735 of record BSYR01000045.1, read on the forward strand.
TGACGCTGACCAGTTCATCGAACTCCACTAAACCGTTGCCGTTAGCATCCATGTCGGCTAGCAAAATGTGGATCTGGTCGCCGCTGGGCTTGAGGCCCAAGGAGCGCAAGAGAGCCGCCAGCTCCAGCTGGGTGAGGCTGCCGTCGGAGTCCATGTCGAAGCGGGTGAATATGTCTTTCAGTTGCTTCAGTTGGTCTCCGGATTGGACGCTGCTTGTAGTTTTCATCGCAATATCGAACAACAACAAGAAGAAGAAGACGAAGATGGAAAAGATTAAAAAAAGTGTGGTTTGGGGTTGGGGAGATTCTTCAATAAATTCAAGGGATTGAAATGAGTTGGAGTTGGAAGTTGAGAGATTCTTTAAAGACGTGGGGTTTACCATGTCGGGAATGGAATTCTTCAAACTATGAAAACCGCGTTATGCTGCCCTTTGACTAATTACAATTACTCTTATTTTGTTTTCTACCTTCTTATTTGTTTATGAGTAAATACAAGGAAATTTGAGTTTTTCTCGGATAGTATCGTGCGTTTTTTTAGTTAGACTGAATTGTAATTTTTAACCTTTATTTTTTTAAGCAAGTTAAATTTTAACGTTTTATCTTAAGTTAAAATATTTTTATATGTCGATGAAAATTATTAGTTAATTAACGGTAAATAACTTAAAATGACGTGGTAAATTTATATGGCAGTGCATGTCGCGGTAGTAATATTATATAAGTAAATATGCTGACTTTACAGAATGACACATCAGTTAAAAAATAATTTTAAAAATTGTATAAAGTATAAAATATTTTTTCTTTTAACGTGTCATTATGCCAAGTCATTTCAAGTTGTTTATCGTCAATTGACTAACGGTTTTCATTCACGGAGGGCCTATTTTGACCTAAAATGAAACGTTGATGACTAAATTGTTTCAAAAAAAATAATAGGGGTCAAAATGACTATTCAATCAAACGTTAGTGAATTTTTTCTGGCATTATGCCCTTTTATTTTGTGGGATAAACTGTTGGTTTTTATTTTATGTCTGAATAATATTTTTGGGATCGCCAAAAAATTTCGAAGAATTCAGCAAGGACGTAATCAGGATGGGTTAAATTATTTTTTTAATATACGGATTTATCAAGTATTTAAACTCAAAATGGAAGGACAATGTCAAGTTTGTTTATTTTTAAAATTTATAAAGATTTAAATTATCATCGGATCAAAAATATAAAGGACCAAATTAAAATGTTAGAGATTTTAATTAATAATATTAAAAAAATATAAAATTCTAAATATTTGAGGGGCCAACTTATAATTTACAGAAAATTAAAGGATTTATTATGTAATTTTAAATTTTTTGGAGAGGCCAAAAGGTTTTGGGCAGTTCTGCTGTGAGGCGGTTAATATACGGTGTGACCGGTTAAATAGGTGACCGGTTAAACATAACAAAATAGGTAAAATTACCTATTTTGTTGATAAGAGTATCAAAATATCAAGTAAAATTACCTATTTTGTTGATATTTTTGAGTAAATTACTTATTTTGTTGATACTTTCGAAAGTATCTATACTTTTCTAAAAGTATCGATACTTTTTTAAAAAGCAATGTAATTGGTTGCAATGTGGCTCGAAAGTATCGATACTTTTAAAAAAGTATCAACAAAAAGTATCGATACTGTTTTTAAAAAACAATGTAACTGGTTGCAATGTGGCTCGAAAGTATCGATATTTTTTTAAAAAAGTATGGATACTTTTAAAAAAGTATAGATACTTTCGAAAGTATCAACAAAATAAGTAATTTACTCAAAAGTATCAACAAAATAAGTAATTTACTCAAAAAGTATAGATACTTTCTAAGGCCCCATCAGCTTAAAATAAGTAATTTACTGGATATGTTGATACTCTTATCAACAAAATAGGTAATTTTACCTATTTTGTTATCGTCGGATTTCCAAGGCCCCATCAGCTTAAGCTTTAATAACAAAATAGGTAAAACGCTACCGAATATGTTGATACTCTTATCAACAAAATAAGTAATTTTACCGATTTTATTATCGTGGGATTTCCAAGGCCCCATCAGCTTAAACTTTAATAACATAATAGGCGCTACCTAATATGTTGATACTCTTATCAACAAAATAAGTAAAATTTTACCTATTTTGTTATGTTTGTGTCGATACCTACCGATAACTTAAGTTTGCCGGTTACCAATTTTTTTAATATTTTTCATGTTTTCTACCGGATACATTATTTTAAATCAACATATCTGGTAGCACTTTACCTATTTTTTTATTTATATTACAATGTTTTCGATAACACCGTTTTTTAACCGTATATTAGTCCGCCTTTCATTAGAATTTCCCGCACAAAACCCCTTAAGTTTGGCTTATGCTCCGTCCTTGGACTTTAGGCCGAATTCTATCGACATATGTTAGCTACATGCATTAGGGGTGTTCATTTCCGGGTACCCGGGTTTTCGGGTACCCGAAATTCCGGGTACCCGAAATTTTCGGGTACTAAACGGTCGGCCCGATACCCGGCCCATAGGAACCGGGTACCCACAAACCGGGTACCCGCAAAATCCGGGTACCCGCTAATTCGGGTAATAGGGTACCCGTTTTTTGTTTTTTTTTTAATTTTTTTATTTTGTAAAAACAAATTAAAAAAATAAAATCAAAATAAAATCAAAAAAAATAAAATCAAAAACAAAGGTTTGAAACTTGTAAGCATACTGCAAGTTGCTTGCAGCCTTGCAGTGCAGTAGTGCGCCACTGCCCACTGCTGTGCACTTTTGTTTTTTTTTTTTTAATTTTTTATTTTGTAAAAACAAATTAAAAAAAAAATCAAAATATAATCAAAATAAAATCAAAAAAAATAAAATCAAAACCAAAGGTTTGAAACTTGTAAGCAATAAGCATACTAAAAAACTCACCTAAAACGGCAGAGAGCAGATGCGCAGGGGGGCAGACCGGCAGAGAGCAGCAGTAACTAAAAAACTCACCTAAAACGGTGAGTTTTAGTTAAATTAATATACCGGGTATCGGGTAGTCGGGTACCAGATTTGGAGCTATTTTATGACCCGGGCCCGACCCGGATACCCGGGAAAATAAACGGGCCGGGTACCCGACCCGAAAATTCGGGTAATTTTTTAAAAAATACCCGGAAAATTTAAATCGGGTATGCGGGTCAGCGGGTCGGGTCAATCGGGCCGGGTAATTTTGAACACCCCTAACATGCATGCATGGCAAGGGAAGTTGTCTTCCCTTCCCGAACTCAAAGCAAATAAAAAAACCCTCCAAAATCGTTTATACTACCAAACGTTTTTAACTTTTTACTGTTTAAATATCTCTAAATCATAAAATTATTTTAAAATATCTCTATTTAATAAATAAAAAATGCATTAACAATATTTAAGCAAAATACCCCAGAAAGATGTGCAATGCTTTATATATTAGTTAGTAAAAATTGCATTAATCTGATTGTAAAAATAGAAAATATTATTTTTTATTAATTAATGAGAGCAAAAGATTTACTTTGAAAATAAATTTATTTATCCATAAAAAGGAAGAAATTAATATACTTTAACAATTATTTATTAAGATTGTTAATTTAAACTAGTATATGAATTATAATTTTTATTTATATAAAGGAAAATCAAAATAAAAAATGTAAAATTAATACAAATAAATAATTTTCTAATTTATTATAAGTTTTAAAAGATAATATACACGTAAACTATTATTTAGTTGTATTTTTATGAAAAGGACAAAGAGTAATGAATAAAAGAAAAAAAGAAAAAAAAATAGAATAAAAAACACAAATGTGTGTTGTGATCACATGGTGGCATGCGTCACCAGCTAATATAATAGAAAAATAATAATTGTCCAATAAAAAGAATTCATTAAAATGATACTTATCATTTAAAAAAAAGTTATTCAATTTTAAGGACCAATGAACAAAAAAATAAAAATCAAGGACCAATTCAAGAATTAACATGTAATTTAGAAAAAAAATATAATGCCAAAAAATATCTCAATATTTGATTGAATAATCATTTTAATTTTAATTTTAAAATAATTTAGCCCTTAACATATTATTTTGGGTTAAAATAGCCATTTTACGAATAATCAACTAATTAACGTGTACGTTGGCATGGCTCGAAATGCAAACCACTTAAAACAAAGAGTAGACAAAAAGACAAGCTGGTATATTTTATAGTACATCTAATATTCTTGTCAGGTGGCTTACTCCTTGTTGTTCCAGTAGTAAAAAATGATGTAATTTATCCAGATGACCCGAGTTTGAACACTAATTTTACACGGTGTGTATCTTATTAAAAAAGACTAAAAAAAATTGAACAGATGCTACCCTTATATTACACCAGCATACCCAAAAAAATATTCTTGTGAGGTGAGGCAGCGGTTGTCTTTATCACTTTGCACAAACCTATCTTGGGATCTGGATTTGGTAATTTTCTTAATTTAGTCCTTATTTTTTTTTATAAAGACGGTGATCTTTGAATTTGGAATTTGACCATTTTTTGTTCTTATGATGTGGTACGATGAGAGTGTGTCGCATGATATAATCTTAAGAGTATGACACCACCAAAAACACTAAAAAGGGAAAATGTGTCAAGTTCATGGATTAGTATCGACCAAAACAAAGTTCAAGAACCAAATTGAGAAGATTTACAATTTTTTTAGAATAGTTCTAAGGTGATTACAAGGTAGTATCTGTTATTATTTTTCTTAACCTTTGATGTGCCACACACCTTGAAGATAAAGCGGATTGAACCCAAATCTTTAGGATGAATAACATCATCTTTTCCAATAGGACTACTCGTTGAATTCGATTTATCACAAATTTTTTTGTCGAAAAGAAAACAATGAATTTGTCATGACAATGTTTGAGTGAGATTTTGTTGTTTCGGCACAAAGAATTTATGACAATTGGTTTGTAGCAATAATGTTATTTTTGAATGTGTTAAAATGATGAAGATAGCTAGGCTGCTGAAATCAAACGAGACATATCAACTACAGATAAGAGTTGAATGTAGTGGTAAAAAGTGACTGGTTTAGAAATTTAAGAATATAAATTTTAAATAAAAAATTAAAACAGGTATGCAAAATTATTATTATTTTTTGTACTTTTACACGTTAAATTAAATTTTTTAAAGAATAAAATTCCTTCTAATTTAAATTTTGGGTAAACTATAATGGAGGTCACTCAATTATGGGTAAGATTACATTTGAATTACCTAATTATTAAAAGATACATTTGGATCACTCAGTTATGGGTAAAGTTACATTTGGGTCACCCAATTATTAAAAGTTACACTTGGATCACTCAATTATGGGTAAAGTTACATTTGGCTCACCCTTTATATTTAAAAAATGTATATCAATTTATGTATTAGATTAATTAATGATTTCAAATGAAGTACTCTAGTGGTAACAAGGTTATACAAGTGATTGGGAAGAAAAATGATGAAATTGATGTATTTTTTTTAATGTGAAGGGTGACCCAAATGTAACCTTACCATAATTAAGTAACACAAATGTAATTTTTAATAATTGGGTGACCCAAATATAACTTTATCCATAACTGAGTGACCCAAGTGTAACTTTTAATAATTGGGTGACATAAATGTAACCTTATCCATAATTGAGTGACATCTTTTGTAGTTTACTCTTAAATTTTTTTCAAGAAGAAATGAGATGTAGTTGCTCCCTTAGAGAACTAGCTGTAAAGGCCTCTAATAACAAGATACATTGCTTTATCAAGGAGAAAATTTGAGTTCGAAACTTAGAGACGATATTGTTGGAAGGAAAATTACGAATTTTGAACATAAATTATAAAATGAACATGTATTGTACCAAAAAAAATACGTCAACTAACTCTGTGCGTAAAAACTCAAATCTCTCATAATTGGCTACAAGACATGACGATGATGTTGTGTCCGAGTGATCGTGTGATGATCTGCTCCAAAAGCTTCCAAATGCAAACTCTCCTTTACCAGACAGCTTCTCAACTTCCTGCATACAACAATATTGATCCGGTGAATCAAGCATTGGCTACAGCAACATATGACTACGCAGTCGGCGACGAGCGTGTTGCAGTCTTCCATTGCCGTATCGATGTGGTTGTCGAAGGTGGAAGGAGGCAATAAGGGAAAAGGAGATAAAATGGTTGCAGTTGAACCTGCACAAGTCATGTTGTTGTTGTTAAGGAATCGGTTCCTTGTCATCTCGGGAGGGGAGGTTAGGTTATAATTACCAAAGGCAAGGCAAAGCAAACGCTATGCGGCAATTGACGTTGCACAACTCATGCCGTTAGTCGTGACTTCAAGATTACCATATAGCAATAGCCATTACCACAAGCACAAACTAGCTCCCTCTATCTTAAATGTAGCCGCCACCGGTTGCCCATTTATTTCCACAACAAACGCTAAGAAAACTATACATTTAATTATACTTCCATGAGATTAATGCATTTTATTCTCAACTTTTTTTTACCGAACTTCGAACCTAAAAATTAAATAGCGCCTCAGCGCTACTTAACCACAAGGTATGGAGGAAAGCCGCATTTTATTCTTATCTAAACTTGACCTAACTTAAACACGATATTTAAATTTTGTTCAAACTTGACCTACCCTAAATATGATCCTTCAATTTTTTTTCTTCCAAATATGATATTCCAGTTTTGCCCAAACTCGACCATATTTATAAATCTAAGCTCAATTTTAGTCGTCCATAGTATTATTTTATTTTTTAAAAAATGATTATTCTATTTTCAATTTAATATTAAATATTTTTATATAATTTCTCTTTCATTAAATTTATTTGTTTATTTTCTCTTTTATGCATAAACTACCTGACATATTTTTTAATATTTACATTGTAAATTAATTTGTGCAATATAAAATATATAGTAATATATTAAAAAAAGGAAAATACTTTGATGCACAAGCTTGTGTAAATTTTAGTTTACACAAGCCCTTTAATTTTAGGGTTTAGGGTTTAGGGGTTTAGTATGTAGGGTATATAATTTAAGGTTTATGGTTAGAATTTAGAGTTTAGGGTTTAGGGCTTAGGGTTTAAGTTTTAGGTTGCTAGGGTTTGTGATTTAAATTTTAAATTTTATAAAAGGGTTGTGTAAAAAAAATTTACACAGTGTGCATCAAAATAAAACTCTTAAAAAAAACATAATTCTATATATTATAAATGTATAAAATGGGTTGTGCCGGGTCAAAAATGTTGGAGTTCAAGTTTGGCCCATATTTTAAATGAACTTAAATTTTGTGTTCAAACCCATTTTTCTAACATTATTTTTGTCCAAATCCTCCTAAATTTCGAACGGACCTTTTGACAGATTATCTGACACTTAAACAAATGGGACTTGAAGTCTTGAACTACAAATTTCTCATTTTTAGAGGACCAAGACCCTTGCTTGCCCCTAGACCCTAACAATATAATTTGATTGCCTTTTACATGTGAGGTAAGATTAAGTGCTATAAAAGCTTGTTTCATAGAGAAGATAAGGCACCTTGCCTGGTTTCTGATACAAAGCAATCTCTGATTTTGATGCATCCTTTTCCTTTGTTCTTCAGACAGATTCAATTCTTTCATGGAATTAATATTATTGTCTAAACACAAAACAAGACAAGACATGCATAAACATAATCTACAAGAGACAAGGTTGTCTGCTGCTCTTTCTAGCAAAATTGCATACAAGCTTTATTAAAGCTTTAATTCGGCTGGAACAAAATTGGCATCAACTTATTTAAAACACAAAAGAATTGCAGTTAAATGGCTTAATGGGGAGGACCAAAATGATTATGATAATATATATATATATACATAAATGATATTTTAGGGAAACTACAGAACCTGGTTACTTACACCTTACAATATATTGGAGGGTCTAAAACTGTCTCCACATCGAGGTGTTGTCGAATTCCAGAGATGAGCAACTTGGTATGTTTCTGGCTAATAACCAAACCTCCAGCAGCGATATACACCCATGCAGCTCCGCGTTGCTCAGGCTCGTCCCCGGTCAATATGTGTTTATCATATTCTTCTTTAGCTACCCCTGCTGTTGCCATTTTCGCTAAAATAATCTGTACTGTAATTTTGACTGCCGAAAGCCATCCTCCGAAACCATCTGATTTCTTCGGATTGCTGTGCGGAGTTAAATACCTCACTTTCACCCACTTTCATTCCGTTGGTCAGATCTGAGGTGGCCAAACTTTCAAACGCCCTTACGATCTGAGGAAAATAACTCATGTAAGAAAGGCGTCACGGTGCTGGTGACACCAACTCCGAATGGTTCTAATATTCAGACTTAGGATATTGGAAACAAGACAGACGATGCTATAAAAAACTTTTACTACCTGTCCCATCCGTGGTCGTTTTGCAGCTGAATGCCGCACACAAGCTGTGGCAGCCTCAATCATCCGAAACATTTCACTTTCAACATAGTTTCCCTCAAGCTTTGGATCTGCTAAACCTACGAACTCCTCAGTATCCAGTGCATGAATCAGTAAAGGTCGGGCCTGAAGCATAAAGAGGAATTTTATGAGCAAAGTTTCAGTTATTTCTTTAGCATTCCATCCTCGGATGTCTTTATAAATTGGAACATGACATTAATGAATGGTTATATCAATAACTTACCCATTCGACTAGACTTTCATCCCCAAGAGGTTGAGAAACATCAACAGGCTTCCGTCCAGTAATTAGCTCCAAAAGCACGACTCCGAAAGAAAACACATCAGACTTTTCAGTCAATTTGCCACTTGATGCATATTCAGGGGCCATGTATCTGAACAACCAATGGAAATATGGTCGATATATGTCGTTGATAAGAAAGTTTATATACCTTTGGCTACTATACTTAAAATCTAGCAGAAATAACTTATGAACCTTGGTAAAAAAGAAAGCCTACCCAAAAGTTCCCATAACGCGTGTTGTTACATGTGTATTTGCATCCAGTGCTAACTTGGCAAGTCCAAAATCCGAAACCTGTAACATTGATTTAGAAAATAGAAATCGGAGACCCCTCATTAAGGAAACAACAGTTCAATGCTGTTTGAGATGACACGTAAAGAGAACCATGCATACCCGAGCTTCAAAGTTGTTATCTAAAAGAATGTTAGACGACTTGATATCCCTATGAATAATACGAGGATCACCTGAAATATGATTATCAAACAATCAAAACAATATAAATAATAAACTTGAAAATTTAATAAACCAATAAAATACTTCATGTGAAACAGCCAAAAACAAGTTTCATTTAGAAACACAAAGAACAGATGGAGAAAAAAGAAATGTTTCTGCAAATCCTGCACTGCAAGTGAATTAAGGATGGATGACTGATACTTTCCTAAACTAGGCTTAAACAATATATCATCTACATAAAAGAAAAATTATAGAGGAGATGAATTTGCCATATATTTAACTTTTCTAGCTTGGAAAATGCTAAGGAATAATAAAAATCCTTCCTTTTTCTTTTGGTCAAACTACTTGGTAGGTCCTTGTACCGAAGGGTTCGTCTACTATAAAAACGAGCAATTTAGTCCCTCTACATTAAATTTTAAAGCAAAGAAGTGAAATTTTAAAAGGCGCTAAACTTGAAAGCAAGCTTGTCATGTTGACATGGAAAAAGAAGAAAAACCAAAATTCAACATTTTTTTAAAACACGACAATGACTAAATTACTCACTTTTATAGTAAAGAGACTAATTTGCTTTTAAGCCCATAGTACAGGAGTTGAATGCTTTCTTTTTTGTGTGTAATAAAAACATGTTTGTTCTCACGGTGTGTAATAAATTCTGGTTTGTGTCCAAACAAGCATAACAACGTCAATATATCAGAATGCATTTCCTCACAAAATTTTGAGAGATTTCACCAGGAAAACAGACATTTGTGAGTATCGAAGTTTTTATTCTTGGCCATTGATATCTGGATGGAGATACTTACAGTCTTCATGGAGATAAGCTATCCCACGAGCTGCGCCGGCAGCAATTTTAACACGTTTTGCCCAATCCAGAACAGGCATACCTTCTCCTGCCAAAAGCCAGGAGGAAGACAAGTCAGATTAGCAGTCCAATGCAGTGCCTCAATTATTCAAATCAAAGCTCATTTATGGCCTTACCATGAAGATGAAAATAAAGGGTATTATTAGGGACATAATCATATATGAGTAGTCTCCGATTCTCGGAGATGCAGTAACCGACAAGTGAAACCAAATGGCGATGGTGTATACGACTAATAATTGCAACCTCAGCTTTAAATTCTCGTTCACCCTGTCCCCCACCGATTTTTAGCTGCTTTACAGCCACCTCTCTTCCATCTGGTAAGTGCCCTTTATAAACAGCCCCAAATCCACCTTCGCCCAAAAGATTTTGGTCTGAAAAACCATTCGTAGCCTCGCTTAATTCTTCATATGTAAACAATGACTTCGAATTGCCTAAACTGCCAGGTTCTGCCATCAATGGTGGTGAATGCACGAAATCACTTCCGGAACTAGTTCCAATGAGAGGAGCTGAAGACTGTGTCTTTGTATAAGATGAATCTATAAGCATGTAACATTGATCAAAACATGAACTCCGATTACATGTAAATCCAAAAGTATCAACAATTCCTTAAGCAACTGAATAAACAAATATGCAGAGATAAAAAAGTATACCTGATCTTGGGGAAGAGCCTAGTGGGGATGGCATAACATAACCACCGGTAAGTCGAGTATGGCTCTTTTTCCTCTGTTTCCTCAAGCACCACCAGACAGCCAGCCCTGTAAGGCCAAGCAGTATGATCCCTACAGCTACTCCTATAGCAACTGTACCTGCTACACCAATGCCACCATTAGGGGAGTCCGAACTTTCTGGTGCATTTGGACCGGAAGCATTTACAGTCGGAGGCGGAGTCAAAACTCGAGGAGGAGGTGATGATCTTGATATAGGTGGAGGTGGAGATGAGCCTGAAGTAGAATTCGGGGGAGAAGGTGATGGTGGAGAACTGGGTGGTGTAAGCCTAGAGGGAGGAGGTGTTGGAAGGGGAGATATTGAAGATGGCGGAGGAGGGGAATTTGGTGGTGTTTGTGATGGTGGTGGTGGTGAATTTGGTGGTTCTGCCGGTGGTGGTGGTGGTGGAGGCGTTGAAAGGGGAGGTTGTGATGGTGGCGGTGAACTAATAGGTGGTGGTGGTCGCCGCGGTGGTGGTGGTGAAGTAACAGGTGGTTGAGTAGATGGTGTTGGTGGAGGAGGAGGTGAAGATGGAGGTGGCGCTGAGCTTTGTGGTGGTGGAGGTGATGGCCTGGGTGCAGATGGTGGAGGACTGAGTGGTGGGGTCGATCGTGGTGGTGGTGGTGCTGCTGGTGCTGGCGGCGGTGGAGAGGAGGAACTGGGAGGAGGGGAAGTGGGTGGAACAGCAGGGGGAGGAGGGGAAATGGGTGGAACAGCTGAGGGAGGAGGGGGTGACGCCGGGGGCGGAGGTGACAAATTGAGTGGAGGTGGAGATTGAGAGAGTGGTGGATTAGCATTAGTCGGAGGAGGAGTACTTGGAGAGGGAGGTGGCGAATTCGGCGGAGGAGAAGACTGTGGAGGTGGTGAATTCGGCGGAGGAGAAGACTGTGGAGGTGGTGATGGGGTTGCCATCAATTAAGTCACCAGATGAAATTGATGGTACACTAAGAATACCAGCATAAAACAGTCTCATTAAAGGAAGAAAATTCCTGTAACGAAAGCTTCACATGATTCATCCAAAACAATAATTCGATCAATTTCCTGGCAAATCAAATTGAAAATTCCAAAGTCCAAACAAACTACACTTGCTTCAAAACACAGAAAACTTCCCCACCAGTTCTTAGCTCAGAAATCACATGGAAAACAAAACCCAGAATCCCAGAAAATGCAAATGCAAATGCAAATCCCAGAAACCTTACTTAGCTTTCTATTTCTGTACACAACTGTAGGGCCTGCATGTGGGTGGTGATATATTTGTTCAAAGCTCGCCCAGGACACATGAACACGGATTGTGGGGCCAGGAAGACAAATCGTAAGCTGGAAAAGGAGACCAATCTTATTGCTTTGGTTGCTTATATTTTGCCCATGAACAATCGGATTCAACATTAACTATAAATATGATATTCAAATTTCAGAGGAATACTATTTGTTTTATTTGAAAAATAATTGCTGGAAGGAAACGTAAGGGAACCGGTGCATACGTCTTCTAAATTTTAAGTTGTCAACTCTCATAAAATTTATGGACTTTTTGTTTTCTGCGATTCGCAACGCAAGTAGTACAGTACAGGCATAGGAAAATATTAAAATATTGACTATAGTGGTAATACTAAATTAGCATTCAAAGTTTTTTATATATAATTAAAATAAGTGATGAAATCAGCATAATCTGTATCTTAAAATATTGTTATTGTAATTTTCAAAATGTAAAAGAAAAAAAAATGTTATTGTCTGAAAACATGCTCTCATAGTATAAATTTGTCATTCACTCCGAGTAAATTTGCCATTAGGAGCCGCGTTTCGACAATGATGCAATAATTAATTAATGTTTGAAATTTTATCTTTCTTCTTTTTTTTTTTTGATTAAACCGGCCAGTTGTGTTTATTTAATAAAAAAAAGGAAGTGTCTAGATACAAGCAGTCTTGAAATCTAAACCGTCACACAATCCAACCACAAACCCCGATTCTGGACGACGGGGAATTTGGGGAAAATGGAAAAATAGCGATAACCCCATTCATAGACCTTCGGAGATCGGAGAAGCTACGGAGGGACGAGGAAACGCCGGTCCTCTGCTGCAAGCCGCTCCACAGACGCCGGAGCCTCTTCTATCCAAGACGTGTCCACCGATGCTTGAAACCCCAACTGAGCTAGGTTATGGGCCGCCTTATTTGCGTTCCGATGGGCGTAGCTACACCAACACCGGGAGAAACGATCTCTCAAGAGCTTCGCCCGGTGAATAATCGAACCGATTTCTGATGTATCCTGTGAAGACGAATCAACACGCTGGATGACAGATCTGGAGTCGCTTTCAACGACTACCGAATGAAGACCCACCTCTGCCGCGAAAACCAAACCGTCCACGACCGCGAGAGCCTCCGCTGCGAACGCCGATTGAACCCGCTCCTTCCGCCGGTGACATGCACCCAACAGGTAACCTTCTGTGTTCCTAATTACAACCCCTAAAATTGAAATTTTATCTTTCTTCTAAACTATTATGTATAGATACAACACATAATCGCGATACAAATATAAATATTATATTTTAACGAACAAATACGAGCAAACATATTTCTTAACAAACAACAAAAAATTATGTTCGTTTAATTGTTCTTATCAGTTTTATAGTCTATGTTCGGGATGTGAGACTGACATTCTCAACAATATTGCCTCTAAAATTTAAACTCGCGTTCTCTTTTTGGAAGTGCAATGTGTCTTACCAATGCACTCATTACTTATTTGCAATATTAATTTAATTTTACTATATAATAATATGAGATAAATAAAGGTTGGGAATAGAAATGTGAAAGAATGGTGAGGAGAGGAAGTGAGCAACTTGTGTTTTGGTTGTGAAAAAAAAAATACAGAGTCGAATCTAATCTAAGCCGCGGAATTCAATTCAATCATTAATTTGGTGATGTACTTCACGTTTGCTGGTGCTATTATTGTTGATATAATAATACCTTTTCAAATTAAGTATAGTAGTAGTTTTCCATTTCTTAAATTTGACCAAATTAATAGGTTCACACGCCTACTGATTTTTTAAGCAATATCATCTAAATTTTTTGAAAAAAAAAATATAAAATATATTACAAATATAAAAGAGAAAAATGGAGATTACGTTTATTAAAAATTTCATATATCTAAACGAAACGTTTTATGAGGTGAAAATGAGTTGTGAGCGAACCAAATTATCAGGCAGATTGTTCTGCTATACAATTCTGATTACATCATCAAACAACTACCAAAGGGGATCAAACTTTCTGTGACCAACTATTAAAGGTGGCAAACATGTTGTTCGGGTCATTTCGGGTCTGATTACATTTGGTTTCGGTTTGGGTCTGGTTTGGTTTTAGTTTAGGTCTATGGTGATTTGGGTCAATTGATTTTCGAGTTGTTTGATTTTTGGTTCGGTTAATATTGGGTCGGTTAGTTTCGGTTCAGGTTATATCAGGTCGACCTTTGGATTGGTAGGGTTTTCAGGTCGGATCAATTTTTTACACCAATATATATAACTTTTTGGTGAGTTATGCCATAATTCACATCTCATTTTTTATTTCTTTTAATATTTTTTATTTATTTCGAGTTGCTTTCGGTTTGGGTGAAATCAGTTCGGGTCCATTCAATTCGATTGAAAATCGACTCAAATTCATTTCGATTCAACTAAACTTTGATTTATGGAGGTTTTTTAACAAGCCATATTGATATGGTAGTACTCCCCGCTTTTCAATAATAAAAAAATACACTTACTTTATTTTAGTATATTATATCATGTAAAAGTTATATTATTTACACTGTAAATATTATAAAATATAATTAGTTATTCATATATAAAATAGTAAAAATAAATTTAATAAAATAAAAACATATAAATTTAAATATAATAAATATTAGTGGACATGAAATATAATAATTCAATACATAAATGGGTAAATTACAATGAAGGTCACCAAAATTATGGGTATGCTTATATTTGGGTTACTCAATTATTAAAAATTACATTTAGTTCACTTAATTATGAGTAAGATTACATTCGGGTCACTCAATTATGGGTAAGGTTACGTTTGGATCACCCTTCATATTTAAAAAAGTATACAAATTTAGTCATTTTTTTCTTCTAAATCACTTGTATACCCTTGTTAACATTAGAGTACTTCACTTGAAATCGTTAATTAATCTAATACACAAATTGGTAAGCTTTTTTTTTAAAAAAAATATGATGGGTGACTCAAATGTAACCTTACCCATAATTGAGTGATTCAAATGTAACCTTTAATAATTGGGTGGCCCAAATATAATCTTATCCATAATTGAGTGACCCAAATGTAACTTTTAATAATTGAGTGACCCAAATGTAACATTACCTATAATTAAGTGGCCTCTATTGTAGTTGACCCTACATAAATTTGATCAAACCCACAAATACCTCTAGCTCTGAGTGGTGAAGGGAATTCCAAACCAAAGGAAAGGAGAAGTTGGTGATTAAGCTTGAAGGGTTGATCTAGATTATGTAAATAGCTTGGAAGGTAGGAGAGCGTCCTTAGGTTTAATTGTTGAAATTAAATTTTAGAATTGACAAAAAGACCAAATATGCAATTAAATTTGAGGGAACTCAGGGAAGGAAGATTCCTGCACTACATGTCTTCGGCTTCGTCCTGATTATGAACTGTATACATCTATAGTTACTAGAAAGTATTTATCACCGCGTTTTGAAAAATTATTTCAATGTTCTAAAATTAACATTTATATTAATTAATTACAATTATAGTTATACAATAATACATGGTATATAAATGAAAAAGGCTTAACTACAAAATAAATATTTGAATTATATATTTTTTTGTAACAGGTGCCTAAAATAATTTTTAACGGAAATAGATGCATAAAGTTTTATTTTTGGTTGAAATATGTGTTTAAGATTTATTTTTCTGGCCAAAGTATGTGCCTCAGTTGACTTTAAAACAAGCCAAATATGAAATTTTATGCACCTATTTTAGCCAAAAAAATATTTTAAGCGTTTATTTCAGTAAAAGAAATACTTTGAGCACCTATTGCAGAAAAAGAGAGACACTTTTAAGTACTTATTTTGTAGTTAAGCGATGAAAAATATAAATGGGATATGAATACAAAAGTGTATTAATATCAATATAAAACAAATAAATGTATGTATAAAACAGATTATTGATGTATAAAATTTATAATACTAACTATCATAAAAAATTATAATACTAATTAAGAAAATATGGATATGGAGTCAATAGACACAAATACATATTTTTGAAATTTGACCACCGAAAATATTTTCTTTTTTACGTTTTTCTGTCTGATAAAAAAATGTGCACCGAAATGAATTATGTAAAATATATAATGAATTTCAACCCAACATTAGTACACCATTTTCTTTAAAATGAATTAGAATAACAATTAGAGTTATTGTAGCTATTAAATTATGACTTTTATTTTAAATTTGTTTTTAATTTTAATTTTATCCTTAAATTCTAATTCAATTCTAAACCGATCATCATACTTTTGAACTTTTCAATTCTATCCTCAAACTATGATCCTCATTTTGAATTAATTTTTAAACTTTTGAACATTATAGTTTCATCCTCAAACTATTGATATATACTAATCGTGTCCATTGTTAATAAAACTATTAAAAATTATTAATTGTCATGTAAGCACTAACGCGTATTATATGATAATATGATGTGGCATAAACGATAATTAATATTGTATCACATCTCCCGAAATCATTATTTAGAATGAAATCAGAAGGTTCTTTGTTTATATTTTTCTTATCTGAATTTGTTTATAATTCTTTATATGTTCCAAAGTTAAATCATTATTTTATTTAAATTTAACATCAATTATCATTTATGCCGCATCATACACTTTATTGTTCACATGGCGGTTAACCATTTTTATAACGGTTTTATTAACATGGGATATAATTAACATATACTGAAATTTTGAAGATGAAATTAGAATGTTAAAAGTTTATGATCAATTTAGAATGAGAATCATAGTTTGAGGATGGAATAGGAATGTTCAAAAGTTTGAGGACCAAATTAAAATAAATATCATAATTTGAAAACAATATAAAAACAATTAAAATAGACATAAAATTAATATGAATACAATACAAATATATGAACATGAGGAGTAGGGATGAACCCGTGGCTTAAGAAGATGTTGAAAAAAGAGAAGTAAAAAATCTGCTACAAGCATGCCAAATGGAGACAGTAGCGAGGAGGGGTTGAGGGGTAGAGTGGGTGGTTTTGACTTGAGGCAAAAAATGAGGTAAGGTGGGCAGTCACTGGGATAAAATATTGGGAGAGATAAATTATATAACTTTAAAATAATGATTCATTAAGTATTTATTCTTAAAAAAAATGAAGACAAAAGTTTAATTTAACATAAGTTTAGACCGATAAGGATCTAAAATGTTATTAGACAAAAAATTTAAGAAAAACAAGCTTCTCTTAGTCGACTCTCTACATACGTCCCTGAAGGTAGAACGAGCTTCATAGGTTTGGGTCTACACAGATGATTTTGATGGAGGGAGAGTTGGTGTGGTTTCGGATGGAAGAACAATATAAGTACCCGTTTAGGACCCCACCTTTTACCATTAAACTTTTAATAATTTCTCAAGTAATAATGTTGTAAGCCGGTGATTGTTTCTTAATTTTTTTAATTATATATATTTTCTAAACAAAACGATAAAAATAATATAATATTAATAAAATATTAAATTAATTGTTAAATAATAAAATATACTTTTATTCCACAATAATCTATTTTTAATTTTTCACTCAAAATTTTTAAAATGTCTAAAACAACTCTGAATAACCAAATTCGTCAATAATAGATATACTTAAACTGCGAGTCTGCGAGATTCTGTGAACTCGTGAGCGTATCTCCCTTATCTTTTCCTGTTTCATTTTTCATTATGTTTTCTTTTCCCCTCACTTTTGGTTACTCTCCTTTTAGGCTCCAATCTCCAACGGCTTGTTGGCCGGTCGTTTCTCCATCGATGCTTCCTCTGACGGATGAAGTTAAGAATTTTTTCAGGGGTAATAGTAAATTAGAAATTTTTAAGGGTTAAAATGTAAGATTATTATTGATTGACACTGTTTTTAAAAAGTGCAATAGATAAGAGTTTTTAAATTATTTGGTTTAAAATTTTAGTGTTTAAAATTACTGTTAAAATGTGTTTTTGAGTAAATAAAATCTATTTCAAACACAATGTTCTAAAATAAAATAAAAAATTAATGTAATGATATATAAAATATATCAGTTTAAAGTATAATAATAATAATAATAATATTTTTTATAATTTAAAATATTTCAAGTACTTAATATAATTTATTTGTGGTGAAAGTTTGAAATAAAATTTAATGAATGTAATTATAAACAACAATTATATAAACATTGGATTAAAAATAATCTTTTATTGAGGGCCCAATTCTTTCCTAAGTTGGTGATGAAATTTATAGATAAAAGCTTAAGATATTTTCATTCCTTTTCTCTCTTTTTTTCTCTCGGCATTTTCATCATCATTACGAAAATTTTCCAATTCTTTCATAAGTTGGTGATGGAATTTTAATACCACCAACTTAGCAAATAATTGAAAATTTTTCTGTATTGATGATGAAGTTTAATGAAAATATCTTAAGTTTTCATCTATAAATTTTGATTTTTGAGGTGTGCATTTATTTTTTGTTTTAATATTTTTAAATAAAGTTAGAATAATAAATTAAAATAGTTATTTTTAAATGATTAAAATTTTATATTTTATTTAACTAAAATTATATAATTTTTACTTTTTAAAATAATTTACTATTAATTTTTAAAAAATAAAAAATAGTTATTTAACTAATTTATTTTATTCTCAAATGAATTGAAAAAATCTTATATTTCGGCAGTAAGTAGATAACTGCATGGGCAGTTCAAAGATTTTGGGGAGCCTGTGTAATTTATTAAAATGAGGCTTTTAATTTATAATCAGTAAGAGATATAAGTTTTTTTTCCTTCAAAATTATCTTAATAGAAAATATAGGCAAAATGTCAAAAGTAGCCCACAACGTTTGACCTCTTGGTCACTTTAACCTCTATTTTTTTGGTCCAAACAACCATCTAACGTTTCATTTTTCGTTCAAGTTTCATCCTCGTTGGATGGAAATCGTTAGTCAACTAACGGTCAACGCCTATTTTTTTTAAAAAATATTTTTTTAATATTTTAACCAATAGGATGATGTCACCTGGCACTTTACTGACATGACATCATATGATTGGTTAAAATATATATTTTAAAAATAATTATTTTTTTAAAAAATAACCCCAAAATTTCCAAATTTCACAAAATAGCCCTCAAATTTCAAAATCCCTAACTCCCCAAACCCAAATCCCGATTTGAGCCAATTTTGGTGCATATTGCCACGTCGTTTCCCACCATACCAGTCGTCGGATCATCACGATCATTTACCCCAACATCCCGTCGCCGAAAGTCGACTGACGTCGTGCGAAACGCTGGGCGAAGGCAAAATCGTTGAATGATTCATTTCAACGATTCACGACGAACAGTGGCAGAACGGACGACGAACAAGATGTGGGTCATTCAGCGTGGGGAGGATGCTTCATTCTGTCGCCAGCAACGCAGCCAACACCGACTGGAGTGGTTGAATTTGGGGTTTAGGGTTTTGAGGACTATTTTGAAAATATTTAAAAATTATAGGAATTTTTTAATTATATATAATTATTTTTGAAATATATATTTTTAGCCAATCAGATGATGCTATGTTAGCAAAGTACCACGTAGCATCATCTGATTGGTTAAAAATATTTAAAAAATATTTTTTTAATTATTATTTTTTTGGCTTAATACACCTTTTCCCCCTAAACTTTACTCGTTTTCCCAACTTGCCCCCTAAACTACATTTTGCCCACTTTTCCCCCCTAAACTTTTCGTCATTACTCATATAACCCCAAAAAGTTAACACCGTTAAAAAATTCTTTTGACCAATCAAAACGTGCCACGTTATTTTTTTTATTTTTTTAATTTTAAAATATAATAAAAATAAATATTTTAAACTACGCAAAACACCCATCTTCATCCCATCATCTCCTCCAAAAAAACCCCATCTTCATCCCAAAACACCCAAAACGTCATCTTCTATCACCATCATCGATCCAACAACACCAAACAAGAACTCGGATTGGCAAAAAACCATTACCGATCATCGATTAAAGGGTTGTCAAAAAACCAAACAAGAACTCGGATTGGCCAAAAAACACCATCGACCCAACAACATCACCTCGGTAGTCCTCTTTCATTACCGATCTTTTAATCCCACTCTAAACTAAAAAACCATTCATCACCCGTTTTACTCTAAAAAATCAGTCACCAAACCTTCCATTTCAATACTCAAAACTCAGTGCAAAGAACTCGGATTGGCAACCCACATTTAACAATCAGAGATTTAAGAAAAGAAAAAAGAAGCTTACCCATTTTGGCCATGGTGGTTCCCGACGGCTAGAGTCTTTGACCGACGATCCCAACGGTGGGGATGTTTTCCATGGAAATGAGAACCATATATCTCAAAACCAAATCCATCCAACGGTGGACTATACAGATCCGACACCGGTAAGGTTCGAACATTGGAATTATTTCCATGAAATTTATGAGAGTTTTGAGAAAATCTAAACTGAGAGAAAGGAGAAGGAGGCCGAGAGGAGCTTGTTGGTGGCACCGACGACCAGAGAGGGATGAGATATGGCGGCTCTGCGAATGGCGAAATGGGGAAGTTGGTGGCACCGACGAACTAAATTTGTGAAGAATAAGAGAAAATGGAAAACAAAATATGGGTGTTTTGGGTATTTTAGGAGTTATAATTAAATTAATAAATATTTTAATATATTTATTTTATTTTAAAATTTATAAATAAATAAATAAAATGACTTGGCACGATCTGATTGGTCAAAAGAATTTTTTTAACGGTAGGGGGCAATATGGGTAACGGCGAAAAATGTTAGGGGACAAAAGTGGTCAAAATGAACTTTAGGGGCAAGTTGGGAAAACAGGTACAATTTAGGGGGAAAAGTGTATTAAGCTCTCTTTTTTTAATTCCACGTTAGCAAAATGCTACGTGGAATTGCCATGTCATCCCCCATGCCATGCAGATATGCCACGTCAGTCTCAAGGTTGACCATTAGTTACTAACAGTTTTCATCCAACAGGGTCAAATTTGAACCAAAATGAATCGTTAGGTGGTTGTTTTGACAAAAAAAAAAAGAATAGGGGCCAAAGTGACCAAAAGGTCAAACGTTAGGGGCTACTTTTGACCTTTTGCCAAAAATATATGATTAGATTATCCTCTTGAGCAATAAAAATTGACTTATAAACATCTAAAAATTAAACTGTAACCCCCTAGACCTACCTATGCGTTACAACGGATCCTAGGAAGTCACATTAGGGTCACAAGAGCGACCCACAGTAAAAATACACGTAAAAACATTTTTTTTGCTCAAAACATTTATTAAATTGTAAAACCAACTTCTGTTTAAAAATAACATTTCAAGAAGTCATTTAAATACTTAACAGAAATTTCAAAAAGTGATTTATAGACTCTATCATAAAACAATACATGGCAAACATGCCCGCTAACTAGACATCACCGTACTCCAAAAGAAACACCGAGAGAACCCCGAACACTGATGTCACACGTTATACCATGATATATTCTTTTAACATGCGATGGTAAAAATAACGTGAGCTTGGAAAAGCTCAGTAATACAAAACTACCAAAAGATGCTATAAGCTCATGCAGATATATGGTAGGCATAACATTTTTATGATGTCTCAGGTAGTAACAATATTTATTTCCTTTCCTCTATTTCAGGATAACGTTACTTGAGAATAACAGTACTTGTTCTTTATTCGAACGCTGAGTAACAAACAAGAATTATACAAGCTGATATGTTACGAAGATGGAACAAAGAGTTTAGTGCTTAGTGTGTTCCAATAAGTGCATATCAAACAGACATAAAAACATACCAATCATATCATAAGAACACATAACAGTTCAATACAAATACTCGAGTGCATGCAAGAGTTTACTAGTGTCTACTCTCCAACCTTACACCAAATGCAGTCCCCCAGAACTCCATTCATAAGGACTTACCCTAGGCCCGATGGGCATAGGTGCCACCTAAGGGGCTGCCTTAGGTCCATAAGGATTTACCCGTGCTAAAGTATCGGTACCTACTCAAGGGGAGACCTTGAGTCCATAAGGATTTACCAGCTGGATCAGGGCTGTACCTGCAGAAACTTCATAACATAACCCAACAGTATACCCAGACAGTAATCGGTGTTCATATTCCAGACATGAATAACAGAATACATGTGACAGACATTCTATTCAGAGTATCAGAAACAAAAAGTTCATGCTTTTGACAGATGAATGGTCATACCATTGAGCAAAGCAGACATTTTCATCATTCATCATGCAAACAAATTGTACCATCATAGGTCAAGCTAACAGATCATACTATCAAGTTCATCAGTCAGTCAGACAATTCCATCACAGATCAAGCAATCACATAACAAGTATACAGATTGAGCAGACATATATCAAGTAGGCAGAGAATGTCATCATATATCCAGTTCATCATTTCATCTCATTTTCTAACATAGTGATGCACTCTCAATAACAATTAAAATATTAATCAAACATAACATTGTTTATTATTAAATCATTATGCAATTTGTAGAACTAATGTTTTGATATAATAATTGAAAAATGTTTTGGACTGATTTAAAAAGTATTTAAAACATTTCCAAAGTCCAAACAAGTTTAGGGATGTCTTTAAAAAGGTTTTCTTATGTTTTCAAAGGCCAATTTTCACAAAACTGTCCCAGTGTTTCGAAACACCTTAGGGCGTTTCGAAACAGGTGCCTCCAGTAGCCAAAACGTTTCGAAACGTGTTTCGAAACGGGCTCTCTATGGACAGCATTTTTGCCTAGCGTTTCGAAACGGGCTAGGCCGTTTCGATACGCCCACGTGGCACTGACCACAACGGTCATAAACCCCAACGGCTATTTTCCCAACCAACTTTTAAATGCAGGCGTTTCGATACGGGACTATAGCGTTTCGATACGAGTTTCGAAACGGCCAGGAGGCGTTCCGAAACGGACATGAGGTGTTCCGAAACGGCTAGAAGGCGTTCTGAAACGGATGCCCTGACAGACTGCAACGGCTCTTTCTACATTGAGAGTGTTTCGAAACAACATCGAGCATTTCGAAACGGGGAGCTGCAGAATGCATTTATGGTGGGAATTAAAGTCCCCAACGGCTCCAATTTGATCCCAACGGCTAGTAACGGCTACAAACTCAATTGGGAGTATAAAAGGGACCTCCAAGCATCAAGAGAAGGCTAATGCTTCAATTGTCAATCAACAAATGATCAAGAATTGTCTTAGAGCCTAAAGTGTCAATTATTGTATAGACAAACACTAGTGAGCCAAAATTCTCAAATTTGCTCAAGTGTTTTAGGTTTGGGTGAGTGCTTATTTGTGCAAACAAACTCCTATTAGAGGATTACAAGTTTGCTTTGTTTATCTCTTGTAAAGAGGGTTTCAATCAAGGCTTTGGGTAGAAAGCTTGATTGGTTGTAAGGGTTTCCTCCTAAGCCTAGAAAAGGGGACGGATCAATTAGTGGATTCATTGTGAAATCCTTAGTGGGGAGCTAAGGTAGTGGATGTAGGTGCTTGTTAGAAGGCCGAACCACTCTAAAATCATTGTGTCTTTATTCTTTCTAGCTTCCTAAACCCTTCCACCCAAATATCCACCTCTCCACCACTTGGTGAGCATAATCGGTTGAACGAATCGAGCACCACACAACTCAACAATTGGTATCAGAGCTTGGCTCAATCGAAGGGGATTCACATCCTATTGAGAAGATCCGGCAAGCTCGATCACTAGTTCATCAACCGGCTCAAATGGCACAATCAATCGACAAACCGCCTTTCTTTGACGGAGACCACTATGCCCATTGGAAGACAAAGATGAAATTCTTCTTGAAGTCAAGAGATTACAAGCTATGGGACATAGTTGAAGATGGTCCGTTCGTGCCTCAAAGAAGTAAAGCGGAGTGGAGTGCCGACGATCGCAAGAAGATGGAGCTCAATTACAAGGCCTTGCACATCTTGTTTTGTGCTTTTGGCCCATCCATCTATGAGAAGATGTCTTCTTGTGAGAGTGCCAAGGAGGTATGGGACAAGCTTGAAGTCACATACGAGGGGACAAATGAAGTCAAGGAGACCAAGATTGGGCTCCTAACCTTGGAGTATGAGAACTTCAAAATGGATCCGGAAGAGAACATCGAGAAGATGTTTGATAGGTTCTCCACCATCACCAATGGTCTTAAAGGTTTTGGAGAAGCCATCCCGGAAGAAAAGCTTGTTCGAAAGCTCATCTACTCACTTCCCGAGTCTTGGGACTCAAAGAGGACCGCCATCATCGAAGCCAAAAATTTGAAGACTTTGAAGCTTGATGAACTTATGGGGTCTCTCCTCACTCACCAAATCATGAAGAAGAACAAGGAAGAGGAGAAGAAAAGGGAAGAAATTAGAGCGATGGGAGAGAAGAAAATCAAAGGGCTTGGCATCAATGCTAGTGCCATGGCTCTCAAATCCTCCACTTGCCATCATGTCTACTCAAGTGAAGAGGAGGATGAAGATGAAGAGATAGTTCATCTCTTCAAGAAGTGTGCCCCGTTCATGAAGAAAGCCTTGAGAGAGCTTGAACGAGAACCTAAGAGAAAGGAGAGGGCAAGCACTTCAAGCCATAAGAAGAAGGCACATTTGGCTACTTGGAGTGATGAAGACTCCACCGACGATGAACAAGCCAACCTTTGCCTTATGGCCATCGAAGAAGATTCAAGGGTAACTTCTAATTCATCTACTTTATGTTCTTATTCCTTTGATGAATTACAAGATGCCTATGATGATTTGGTTTTAGATTTTAAAAGCCACATTTTGAAAAACAAAAAATTGGTTTCAAAGTTAAAAATTCAAAATGATTTGCTTTCTAAAACCAAACTTGAACTTGAAGCAAAACTCGAAGAGTTTGAATTAAAATGTTTTGATTTACAAAAATTGCTTTAAAATGTTCAAGAAGAAAAAGATTTGATTTCCAAAGAGCTTGAAAAGAAAAACAATTTTGGAAAATCAAATTTTTATGTTAGACAATCTAGTGCCCCTAGATTTAAAAATGGTAAATGTTTTAGAAGTGTTTGGGTCCCAAAAGGACTAACCACTTCAATTAAAAAGGATGACATTGAAAAATGGATTCCTAAGGGGTCAAAAATTTGTGCTACTAACGTTTATGGATCCAAAGCAATTTGGATACCAAAAGTTACTTGATTGTCTATTGTAGGTGTGATGGAGATGTTCAACAAGTCAAACATTGAAGGGGAGCTCCATACACACAAGGAAGAACACTTGAAGAAGGAAGGCTTCACATCCTACCTTTGGGTTCAAGTGTTGGTAAAAATCTAGTTGTTTTGCTTTTATTTGTTTTTTTTTATTTATTCAACTAGATGATCATATATGTTGGACTAACATTTCAATGATGCTTTGAGTAAGGGGGAGCCATTTTTTAAAACCAAAATTCATATTTCTTGTCAAATTTTACCTCTAGTGTTATTTTTAAGCTTAAATGTTTTAAATCTTTTTGATATAACAAAAAGGGGGAGAAATGGTTTGAAAAATTGAATTTTCAATTGAATAAGGGGGAGCTTTATTTGATTTCATATCTTTAGTCTCTTATTCACATTTTTAAAGTTAAAGGGGGAGAATCCCAAACAATTTTTCAAGAGAGTTTTATTATATCAAAAAGGGGGAGATTGTAGAACTAATGTTTTGATATAATAATTGAAAAATGTTTTGGACTGATTTAAAAAGTATTTAAAACATTTCCAAAGTCCAAACAAGTTTAGGGATGTCTTTAAAAAGGTTTTCTTATGTTTTCAAAGGCTAATTTTCACAAAACTGTCCCAGTGTTTCGAAACACCTTAGGGCGTTTCGAAACAGGTGCCTCTAGTAGCCAAAACGTTTCGAAACGTGTTTCGAAACGGGCTCTCTATGGACAGCATTTTTGCCCAGCGTTTCGAAACGGGCTAGGCCGTTTCGATACGCCTACGTGGCACTGACCACAACGGTCATAAACCCCAACGGCTATTTTCCCAACCAACTTTTAAATGCAGGCGTTTCGATACGGGACTATAGCGTTTCGATACGAGTTTCGAAACGGCCAGGAGGCGTTCCGAAACGGACATGAGGTGTTCCGAAACGGCCAGAAGGCGTTCCGAAACGGATGCCCTGACAGACTGCAACGGCTCTTTCTACATTGAGAGTGTTTCGAAACAGCATCGAGCGTTTCGAAACGGGGAGCTGCAGAATGCATTTATGGTGGGAATTAAAGTCCTCAACGGCTCCAATTTGATCCCAACGGCTAGTAACGGCTACAAACTCAATTGGGAGTATAAAAGGGACCTCCAAGCATCAAGAGAAGGCTAATGCTTCAATTGTCAATCAACAAATGATCAAGAATTGTCTTAGAGCCTAAAGTGTCAATTATTGTATAGACAAACACTAGTGAGCCAAAATTCTCAAATTTGCTCAAGTGTTTTAGGTTTGGGTGAGTGCTTATTTGTGCAAACAAACTCCTATTAGAGGATTACAAGTTTGCTTTGTTTATCTCTTGTAAAGAGGGTTTCAATCAAGGCTTTGGGTAGAAAGCTTGATTGGTTGTAAGGGTTTCCTCCTAAGCCTAGAAAAGGGGACGGATCAATTAGTGGATTCATTGTGAAATCCTTAGTGGGGAGCTAAGGTAGTGGATGTAGGTGCTTGTTAGAAGGCCGAATCACTCTAAAATCATTGTGTCTTTATTCTTTCTAGCTTCCTAAACCCTTCCACCCAAATATCCACCTCTCCACCACTTGGTGAGCATAATCGGTTGAACGAATCGAGCACCACACAACTCAACACAATTCATCAACAGAATATAGCACACATGGAACACACTAGATAGATCAGTTTATTTCTTAAAGATACTCAGTACTTACAGAAGGGGACACATTGAACTTTTGACAATTGGACGAATTTCAAGAACGAGGTCCTTATTAGAAAAGGTTTGTAAAACAATTCATATCATGCATTCAAGAATTGGTACATCAAGATCTTAGAAAGTTCAGATATAGTATGAGTATTTTAGTCATTTAAGCATACAAGGGCATTATGGTCATTTTATCATACATGGTGTGTTGGTAATTTATACTAACGGGGCATGAACAGTTGCTCAAAAAATTCTATTTGCTCATCAGGTTTTCAACCAGGCATTCAAAGATTTCTATGTCAAGATTTTTTATTTTACGATACCGGATACATTCAAGGCTATTTTTAATTACTTTGGCTAACGAGAGCATTTTGTTCAATTAACTAACAGGGGTAATTTTGTAATTTAGCCCAAAATGATAAAATGACGATTTACAATATTTAAGATTTCCAGACATTTTTCGAGGCTCCAAAACCATTCAAACTAACGTATCTCAACCTTGCAGTATTAACCAATCCTACTAATGTATCCAGTTGTATCGTATATCTGAACGATTGTTTTCATATTTTACCACAAGACTCGTCACGGAGTAGTCAAACTTATATTATGTGCGGAAAAACTTACATCCTTACATTAATATCAGGAGTGATTGACATACATGAGTCATGCTTCAACCCTTGGGGGCATTTTAGTCATTTTTTGCTTTATTGACATTTCCATAATTTTATCAAAGGCAATTTACTTCCAGCCAAGGGGTATTTTCAGTTATCTTGAAGCTCGTGATATCCATCATTTTTGTCAAATTTTACTATATAGCACCTCCATCGTTTACGTACTCGGTAGAAATTAAGTCGTTCTAATCCTTTCGGCCCTTACAGACGGTTTACTCATTCAGAACTTAAGGGTATAATTGTCATTCTGATTAATTAAGAATTTCGGTGCTCGAAGGCACTACAGTCTTTTTGGTCATTACAATCATTCCAATTAATTCATCCATTATTGTCGTAAGGATCAACTCAAGAATACAACGATATTTTCAGTAAATTCATTTTCATGTGTTATACAGAGCTTGGGGGAAAATCCAAGTTTCTTTTAACATCACACACATTTTAATAATGATGTCGAAGTCTTTTCCAATAGAACATACATCTTAGGTAGGGTAATTTTTCAATCAGGTCGAATGCAGATTTCGGGTCACTTCCCTTATTAGGGGTAATTTAGTCATTCTTATACCTCAAGGGCATTTATGTAATCTCATATCCAATATCCTTTACTCCATATTATGGGCATTGAATCTTAGACATCATTGATCGAGTTGCGGATTTAATTGTATTATTTATTATTATTAACTTTCGATACTTCTGGTCTACTAGTATTCCTATTCGAATATTTTGGGTTTTAATAATTCTCATACTTATTTCTCGTATCTGATTCGGCTTAAGCAGAGTTTACAAAACACTTCACCATAAGCATGCATGCGTTAACCGGATATCAACATGTACATAAAGCATACAAGGGGTAGTATTGTATTACCTTCACTCCGAGTTATATCTGTCAATTCATGATACGACATTCGAACACCCTCGAACCCAAATTCGACATTCCTCAACATCGTATTCAAGAAACAGAGAATACCTTAAAAAAACAATACCCTTAATCAGTCCTCAACTACATTGCTCTTATACTAAATATTTAACTCATGCACTCTCAGGTTCAAAGTAAAATTTGGAGGCTTTCGGGTTATAATTTTGCGAAACGGGCTTCAAAAACGGACTTGGGACGTCAAAAAACATAAAAAGATGAGTTTTCAGAAAATTTTGACTTTTGGTCAACGATCAAAGTCAACGGGTCAAAGTCAACGCTGACGTCAGCATGACGTCAACAGTCAACAAAGGGTCAACTGAGTTGACTTGATGGGTTAACTCACTGAGTCAACTCGGGCGAGTTGACTCACTAAGTTGACTCAACGAGTTGACTCAGTCGGGTCGGATATGGGGCAGAGCGGGTCGGGTTGAACCCGGGTCGGGACGGTTTGGTCTGGTTCATGGGCTGACCGGTTTAATCGGTCTAGCCGGTTCAGACCGGTCCACTTACCATTCGAATTAGCTTCGAAGGCCGGTCACCTGAGATAGTCGTCGGAGACTCAAGATGACACCAAAACTGCCGGAAAAATAAAGGTCACAATTAGAAAAATTCAATCATCTACAAAACCCATCGAAAACACGTCGGAAAAGCACACAACTGACCTAAAACGAAAGAATGACGGCCAAAAAGGGCGAAGCTCCGGCGACGATCGAGAAGGTGAAGGTTCGACGGTCGATGATGTGGGTTTTACTCGCCCTGAAGTAAGGAACTCCTTTCTAACAACGGAGCAACCAACCGACCACGGACGGCGCCGAAAAACAGAAATGAAAGCGTGGAGGCAAACTAGGTTTCTGGTCGAAACTTCAAACAAGATTTTCCGGTGAACGGTGGCTCAAAAAAGCGCGTGGAGGCCATGGGTATGGTCGGAATGCGGCGACGCCCCCAACGGTGACGACGGTGATGATCACCGACGAGTGGTGGTGCAGATCGGAGTTGGGATGATGGGAGGTTAGGTTAGGGATTTTCTGGGATTGAAAAAAATCTTGATAGATTCAAATGGTCATTTGGGTAGGTGGAGAGTCAGATCGAATTTTTATTATCTTTGGTAAAACCGTACTAAATGTTTAAGATTAATTTGTGGTAAAACATAACCAAGTTATCACCTTAGCCCAAATGGTTAAAACACTACTCCCTTAGTAGCCAAGGTTCCGGGTTCAAACCCCTTGGCTGCAAATTCCTTTTTTTGTATGCCGAAACTTGGAGTGTTACATAAACATTTTCACTTAAAAGGTGTAATCCTTTTTGTATATTTTAAGTTTTAGATAATTGATACATATACACATAATTGTATATATAAATTTATAGTTTTTTTTACAAATATTTAATTAAAGTTCTCTATTTTTAGGCCCCTCTCCCTCGGCGATCATGTGCAGTCGCTCCTATCGCACATGTCTAGAACCCTACTGGATAACCGAGTCTTACCCAGCACTCTCTTATGGTTTGGCATCGACCTTTGACTAGTTGGGTGAAAGCAAATACTAACAGTGTAGTTGGTGGATCGCAGAACATGACTCCAACTAGAGGGGTTTTGAGGAATGACGAGGGCAAATGCGTGTTTGGTTTCTTCTCCCATAGTCTGGGTTTTTGTTCATTTATATTTTTTGAACTTTGGGTCGCTCATGATGCTCTTTCGAATGCCTGGAGGCTCTGATTTCGCTAAGTGAAACTAGAATCGAATAACACAAAGGTGGTAGAGATACTCAATAATAAGTACCCAAAAGTTTTAGGTTTTGACCCATTTTTCATGGCAATTATCACTCAACCTACACTTATTTGACCTGAATTATAGTCTTTCATACATAGATTTTATTGTTTATGCCTTTGAACGTATTATTCTGTTTATATGCGACCACGACGAGTACGCTCAAAGTTTGTCATCAGTCGCTGCCTAAGAATAAGCCACAAGAAGGTTCTGATGCGTTGAGTGACCGGTAAAGACCAAATATGCGACCATTTAGGGTCAGTCTGATCCCACGATGGCGCGACAATGAGCTCATAGGCATAGGCGACGGTAAAGTCACCAGTCGATGTAGATTGTCAGGCCACCGTATCACGCGTCGCCCCCAACATCGGAGGCAGCACCCCAACCACACGTGGGATCGTAGTTGGATGCAAGAAACCTGAGAGTATCCCAATGCCCATAAGCTTGAACAAGATCCCCAAATTGAATATTATCAAAATTTTGAGTTGATAATATTATATATATATATTTAAAACAAATCAAGTTAACTATTATTTTGGTAAAAAATATAATGGTTGTATAATTTCCTTTATGTTGTGAATAAAATAACAAAGAACAATAATAAGAACAAAGAACAAGAATGGAAGAACAAAGATATGAGAGAAAGAGAGAGATTTGTATTATTCTCAAATATAGACTTGTGTATACAATGCCTTCAATGAATCATCTATTTATAGGCATAAGAAGTACATAATACATTAAACTCTAATTAATAGAGATAATATTCCTAATAATAAATAAATCAAACTCCTTAGATAAAGTTTTAATCAAGATAGACATCCACATAGATAAATATTCATAACACTCCCCCTTGGATGTCTATGAAGATAATGTGTCTCGTTAAAACCTTACTAAGATAAAAATCCAGTGGGAAAAAATTCATTAGTAAAGGAAAAAAAGTACACATATCTTTAATATGCATAACATGTTGCCTCATTAAAAACCTTACCAGAAAAACCCATTGGGACAAAACCTCGGTTAAGGGAAAAAGAGTGCAACACGTATTTACTCCCCCTCATGAAAATATCACAGAAGATCTTTGAATCTTCATAATTCAATCTTGAATATTATTTTTCTAAAGATATCGAGGGATGAAACTTTGGAGTAATATTTTTCATGATGTATCCACCTTCCATTATCTCTACACAAGATAGCATTTGTATCATATCTCGTGAAAGTAAATCACATATCTTCTGGATATGTTGGGTCAATGGTCTTAGCCAAACACATTTTTGGCTTGCCTTGTGCATAACAATTATTTCTACAAGATTTGATGAGGCATCGACGAATGTTTGAAGATCTAAATGTAATGATCTTTGTATTTTCATAGATATTTCTTGACCAACTAATATATAGTGTTTCAAGACTAAAAAAAGATATAATTATCTTTATTCACATCCAACAATCTTACAACTATTGGGATACTCAATAGATATGCTCTATTCATATTGAATCTTCTTTAAGATTCTTTCAGCTTATGTCTATTCATAGACAAAAAGAAATATATAAAAATGCTCGATCTTCAGGTCGAAATAAACTTGATGTCAAGATTCAAGTACTTGTATTGAAAGTACTTCACGAGTTTCCAATTTGAAGCTATTTAGAAGTTCTAAAATTATCATAATGGATCTTGATCCAAACTCCTTTATAAAATACATAAGGAAATCTGATCATTCTTATAGTATTTTCTCAATTAGTATTCACTAAGGCGATTATACCAAATGCGCCAAAATATTCATGATACATTTCTAAATAAATTTCCTCAGAAATTTTCAAATGCTTCTAGCATTTTAAATCCTTCAAGGATAAATATGGATCCACAAATAATTAAACACATGCAAATTTTTTTTATAACTGTCAAAGTAATTGCATCCACCATGAAGTAATTAAAACTTTGGGTAAACTATCTGTTTGACCACCAATCTATTGAGAAAGTTTTAAAATGACCACCAAAGAAAAAAACGCGTCATTTGACTACCCAAACTATTAAAATGGGATCAATTTGGCCACCTGCCGTTAAGAGGCTAACGGAAGGTGACATGGCAGTTAAAAAATTAAAGGTATAATTACACATTTCGTCCTTACTATTTACACATTCTTTCAATTTACTCCTAATTTTAATCTAATAAAATAAATTAATTAGGTGGTGACACGTGTCAACACCTTATTGGAGGAATTTAATTATTTATATTTAATTAATAAATTATTTTCCTCCTCCAATCAGGTGGTGACACGTGTCACCACCTATTTAGAGGAGGAAAACGAAATTAAGCACAAATGCCACCCAGGGGAATCGAACCTGGGTGGTGTGGGTGGAAAGGTAATGGTTAAGCCACTGCACCAAGCCCAACATTGTGCTTTAAAACACCCAACTTAATATATAACTCTTATTGTTTTCTACATTTATAACCCAAAAGCTCAAACCCTAAACACTAATTTCACATATATAACCTTAAGCCTTAAACCCTAAATATTTCAAATTAATTTTACACTAAAATTTTCAAATTAAATTCACATATATAAACCCTAAACCCTAAACCTTAAACCCTAAATATTTCAACTTAATTTTACACTAAACATTTCAAATTAATTTCACATATATAAACCCTAAACCCAAACCCTAAATATTTCAAGCTTAATTTCAATTAATTTCAATTAATTTCACATATATAAACCTTAAAACCTAACCATTAAATATTTCAAATTAATTTCACACCAAATATTTTAAATTGGGCTTTAGAGTTTAGGGTTTGAGTTTAGGATTTATATATGTAAAATTAATTTGAAATGTTGAGTGTAAAATTAATTTGAAATATTTAGGGTTTAAGGCTTAAGGTTATATATGTGAAATTAGTGTTTATGGTTTGAGCTTTTGGGTTATAAATGTAGAAACCAATAAGAGTTATATATTAAGTTGGGTGTTTTAAAGCACAATGTTGGGCTTGGTGCAGTGGCTTAACCATTGCCTTTCCACCCACACCACCCAGGTTTGATTCCCCTGGGTGGCATTTGCACTTAATTTCATTTTCCTCCTCTAAATAGGTGTTGACACGTGTCACCACCTAATTAATTTATTTTATTAGATTAAAATTAGGACTAAATTGAAAGAATGTGTAAATAGTAAGGACGAAATGTGTAATTATACCTTTAATTTTTTAACTGCCACGTCACCTTCC
The DNA here is from genome assembly GCA_030270665.1 of Hibiscus trionum. Lineage (NCBI taxonomy): Eukaryota > Viridiplantae > Streptophyta > Magnoliopsida > Malvales > Malvaceae > Hibiscus > Hibiscus trionum. The sequence continues at coordinate 1,399,132 of BSYR01000045.1, forward strand.
GTTAGCCTCTTAACGGCAGGTGGCCAAATTGATCCCATTTTAATAGTTTGGGTAGTCAAATGACGCATTTTTTTCTTTGGTGGTCATTTTAAAACTTTCCCAATAGATTGGTGGTCAAACAGATAGTTTACCCTAAAACTTTTCATAAATCATAGTTCAAGTCGTATTTACGACTACTTATTTGTGCCTCACTTGCATTACACCTTTAGGTGTTTGGACTGCTTGTCCAAATACTTCTATTTTAGAAGTTCAAAGCGTCTTTCAACATAGACCAATTCAATATCTATACTTATGGATAGATTTTATACAAGATCCCCGATTTCTTTCTTTACTTCTATAGAAGTATTTTATTTAAAATTGTTTGTAAAATCGTTGTCGACAACTTTCCAATTTTCTGGTTCCATTCTCGTAATGACATAACTCATCGAGATCTCTTCAAGATTTCAATCTTTATTTCAGGTACCTGAAACTCTTCAAGAGTTTTATTATTAGTTATGTCTTGGGTCTCTTTAGGAGCACCCGCCTCCAATATATAACCATCTCATAATACTTTTCATTTACGAGAATTTTGATCATTGAAACCATTTCAACTATCATGCTTCAAGCATGATTTACATCCACTTGATCTAACATGTAATTTAAACTTAGAGCATTTTAGCTGGTATATGAGACTTAATTACTCTCATTAGGTCAGTAAATATGTCTGGCAGTTGACATGTAATAACATGAATTATTTTATGAACTTCTAGTTCATATACGAGGATCTAGATAATGATAATTCATTTTCCTCTATCCAGCTGATTATTATCTCCCCCTGATGTTGAGAAAAATCATGTCATAAATGATTCTCCAAGTAATGTTTAAGAATTTAAACATAAAAGGAGACTCATACTCAATATATATTCTCAACCCTTTTTACTTGCCCATTTTGTGGGTTATGGTGGAGCAATTCAACTATATATCGCACATTCAAAAATGAGAAAAATGACTTCTGACTAAAAGTCAAATCATAATGGGAAGTTTATTATAACTCGTTGGCTTGATGCGTATAAGTGTTGCTATATGAAAATACCATATAAATAATAAATGTTTCGTTCTCACAGTTTAGCTATTAAATAAGAGGCATCCAATTAAAAATTTGCTAAACCGTATTTTTCATAATCAATAGGCTTTGTAACAACCGATATAATCTAAAATATAAACCCACTAGTTTTTCAAGACGAATAGTCTAACTGCATAATCTGAATCTTTTTAGAATCAATCTCACAAACTTCTGGTTGTAAGTCGATAAAACAATGTAGATGCATCTACTAAAATCATATAAAACTTTCAACATTTGTGGATATATGGGCCCATATTTCGTTCATGTATGTAAGACATACAGTCTCAACTTCAGTACAAGAACTTTAAGTTCTAATTCTTTTGATAAGTGAGATCATCTATATCCTTTGAGAACAAACAACATAAGAACTTCAAGTTCTTTTAGTAAGTGAAATATAATCAATTCCATTAAGTAACACAAGAACTTCATGTTCTTTAATAAGTGGAATTTAATCAATTCCTTTGAGAATAAGCACCACAAGAACTACAGGTTCTTTTAATACATGTGCATGTAAATCTCAATAATTTCTGCACCATTATTGATCAGGATGGTCTAACCGATCATGCCAACTATATATATGTGTGTATATATCTCTGAATTTGTAAACTTCTTGTTTACCATAACATGTAATTCAATCTCACTCGTACATGTCTAGTACTACCATTAAAATTGTTCCTTTAAATAGGAATATATTTAGCTCTTTCGGAGCTTTCAATTGAAATTATCTTTTGGTAGCAATATATAGCTCTTCTAGAGCTTTCAACTGACTTTTTAGCTACCAAAACTTATATCTATATTGGCTTATTTCAAATGCCAATTGATAACATATGTTATATATAATTCCCAAATGGATATTTTGAGAACTCATATCGCTCTCTTAAAATTTCCACTTATAGTAGTGACGATATTATTACCATTAGCGGTAATTATTGCAATATTTGTAATTCTGCATTTTTCATAATGTGCTTTCTCTCAAGAATTTATTGCTCTTCTAGAGCATCAATATTTTCAGTACTTTGAGATATAGTACTCACATTATTCCCTTGCATTTAGATGGGAAAATATATCTTATGCTTATGTTGAGCATAAATCGTCACCATAGATTATATTTGACAAGTAATCATGTTAAATAAAATAAATAAATACCATAATATATAAATATAAATATAAAACGTAAATAATTAATGTGTGTAAAATAAATTAACGTAAAGTAAAATAAATAAAAATAAATAAATAACTCTTTTCAAAGTTATGAGAATAATTAGAAGATGATTTATTCCTTTCGAGGGTTATAAGAAAATCAACAACATCCAAAAGAGTTAGACCAACAATGTCCAAATAAAGTTGGACCAGTATCATATTCGTCATGTTTTGCAAACAAAATTTGCTTCTATTCTCTTTCCTTTATCATTCAATGATTCTTGATTTTTCAACGTACAACACGTACGAGAGCAATGGTTTATAACATCGCATTGGTAATAAGAAGAGTTTTACTTCAATAGAATGATTTTTATCACTCTTGTCATCCTTATAACCTCACTACCGGTGGGTAGAAGTATTCTTAAAATGACCATATTTTTCATGTCTATATTCATAGCCTCGACCACGACCACAACTTCTAATGTGGTTTTTATTCCTTCCATAATATAATCTCACATTCACTTTAAGGAATGGAGTAGAGCCAGTGAGCCTTTAAAACCTTTTTCACATATCCTTATCACAGAGAACAAAGATTTAATCCTCATTCGCGGCATTGTTAAACATGTCTACAAAATCCTTTAAAAACCTCCTTTGAGACCAGTAGCCTCGCAGAACAGGATGTCCAGCCAATATACTTGGATTATATTGAAATTATATCTCTAATTGAATAATAATTTATCATGTTTGCATTCACTTCAGGGAATGAAACAGTTCCAATAATCGCATGGAATAAACAACATGCTTGCATTCGCTTCAGGGAATGCCTCATCATTGATAATCGCATGGAATAAACATTATGCTTTGCATTCACTTTAGGGAATGCCTCCCATAAAACTTTTTGGATCAAGACGGATTTTCGTAACTTGAAATTAGGAGAAGTCTATGGTCGAGTTTTTCGACGAAGAAGAAATATTGCTTTCGAGCAAATATAGACTTTATAATAATCTTCTTGAAAATTCAAAATCATCATGATTTATCGCACTTTAAAATGATAATATAAAGAATAAAAATAAAACCAAAATTTACCGATATTGATTTTTCTCTCGTGGACAATGGAGACATAGCATATGACCGAGATAGCTTCTCATAGTCCCTTTATATCACATCTCTTTCCAAGCCATTTAAGCATATCATGTAAAACTCAAAACACGGTTAAAAATACTAACTTTTACCAAATAAAATAACATAAATAATAATATGAAAAATATCAAATATAATCATATAAGTAAAAATATGAATAAGCATACCGCTAATTAACCCTTTTAGGAACAAGAGAAAACACACGTAATTTACACCAAACGCAACCTCTTCGTCTCTGTCGACTCGTCTTTTGGTTTGTGAGAAGCTAGAAATTTATCTCTTTCCAATGTTCGAATAAAATCAAACATACTTCCAAACTTTTCAATAAAAAATAAAAAAAAATAAGTTAAAATAACTTAAAAAATAAGACAATCGGTAATTTAAAAGAATGAAGAGAGAAAAAAAAACTCATCTTTGGTTTATCTTAGAATCGAATTCTTTCCAATAACTTCTTTTAGATTCAAACAATGAAGAACTCAGTTGATTAGAGTCGTGCTGATAACGTGTTGTGAATAAAATAACAAAGAACAATAATAAGAACAAAGAACAATAATGGAAAAACAAAGATATGAGAGAAAGAGAGATTTATATTATTCTCAAATATAGACTTGTGTATACAATGTCTTCAATGAATCATCTATTTATAAGCATAAGAAGTACATAATACATTAAACTCTAATTAATAGAGATAATATTCCTAATAATAAATAAATCAAACTCCTTAAATAAAGTTATAATCATGATAGACATTCACATAGATAAATATTCATAACACTTTAATGACTAAACATTGGATTCTTTTTGAAGGGGTTTCATGTTTAATCCATGCTATTTGTGTTTTTGATATAATTTTAAGGTAATAATACATTATAACTAATATTTAATATTTAATGAAATTTTGACAATTATCCAGCCAAGCTGGGTGGCTGGGTCCAAGTTTGAGTCCCTTCTCTAGTCGCAAATTCATCTATATTTTATTTGATTTTATGTAACTAATAAGGCGATGACATAATTCATCATTGTATTCATCGAATAAAATTATTAAAAAAATATATGAGATGCTAATGAGAATAAATAAAATGAAGTGAAAATAAAAAAATAAAACAAATCACGTCATAGTTGTTAGGGGTGGGCAAGACCGGGTACCCGGCCAATTTGTCTAGAATTGGTCCCGGTCCCGGTAACCACCGGTTCTTAAAAATTAGAACCAGTCCCGATCCCGATTAGAGCGGGTCCAAGATTTCAGGAACTGGTCCCGGTACTAGTGGGAACCGGTACCAATACCGGGTACCCGGTCAATTAGTCTATTATTAATAAAAATTGAGCAGTAGGGGAAAAAAATTTCAACCATCAATAATAATATTAAATAACAAAGTCAGAATATTGTAGGCTTGAAGGTTGAAGTCTTAAAACGAGTCATACTCATAATATTTATACACAAAGAGAAATAAAAGAGTGGCTTCAGTTGCTTTCAACATGTTCAACGCCATTCGGTACCAGACCAGTACCGGGTACCTGGTACAAGTCCCGGTCCCATTAGGTACCCACCGGGTACCGAGTCCAAAAAAGCAGGATCCAGTCCCGGTCCCGGTTGCAATCGAGACCTAAATTTTGGATCCAGTCCCGGTCCCACCGAAACCAATACCGGGTAAAAATTCACCAGGTCCGGGTAATCGGGTTTTTTGCCCACCCCTAATAGTTGTAATTAAAATTGTTTAAGATCAAATAACCAATGTAGAAACACTATAATTTTTAATGCGAGACATAAATAATAGCACCGAAAATGGGAAGATAATTTTTATTCTAATATTAAAGGGTAAGGTGTAAGCGACAAAGGCTTGGGTTGGTTACCAGTACCACTGCGGAGTGCGGAGAAGACGCTTTGGTGAAAGTTCAACATCACGCTGACAAACGAAGTTATAAAGTTGGGTTAGATAAGAAATCCGATTGCATTCCTTGCATGTTTGTGGTGTATAACCCTGCAGAGAAAGGGAGATGATGGCCTTGAATATCATGGAAAGCAAAGAATGGTACTTAGCTTCGTACGCGGCGGAAGGCGTGCCGACCACCGAGCACCTAAAGCTCCGCACTGTGCCGCTATCTCTGTCCCTTGATTCCATACCCGACGCCCATGTTGCCCTTCAACCACTCTTCATCTCCGTTGATCCTTATATTCGTACCAGAATGAGCGGCAGCCGCGATGGTTTATATTCCCCCCAGTACCCCCTTAACCAGGTCGATTTCATTTACTTGTAAACTAATCACTTATGAATACTGTTTTTGTAATGAATAAACCCTACATGCAGGTGATTACTGCTTTTGGTGTAGGAAGAGTGTTGAGATCCAATGATGACAAGTACGGTGAGGGTGATATTGTGTTGAGTCCTTTCCTCCCTGTAGCTGAATACTGCTTGGTGCCTTCCGGTGTCGTCATAAGAAAGCTTGACCCCGCCGCGGCGGGAATTCCCTTGCCGGAGTATCTTAGTTGCCTCGGTAACTATTCATAGTTTCAAGTTTCAACTAGTGAAGTTGGGGTAAAGTTTCGTTTAGTTTTCTCAGTGTGTGGTAATCCTGTAGGGATTCCTGGGTTTGCTGCGTGGGTGGGGATACATTTGCTGGGGGATCCAAAGCCGGGCTCCAACGTTTTCATATCAGCGGCGGCAGGTGGTGTTGGAATGGTTGCCGGACAATTGGCTAAGCTCAAGGGTTGTCGAGTCATTGGAAGCACCGGATCTGATGCCAAGGTACCCCCCGCTATTTTGTTTTTCTTGGCTATTTCCTCCGTTGAACCCATCTCGATTGACGTTGAAAAAGGCAATGTGAAATGTGAATTCAAAGTTCAATTGGAAAATGACGAGCCCGGCTTCCAATGACACTCTATCCTAAATTATTAAAAAATCCAAAGCCGGCTCAACGGATATCCGGATTTTAATAATTAGGAAAATTATTAAAAAATTAAATTTTAAGCTCTAACTTTAAATTTTAAAATCTAAACTCTACACCATATATTCTAAAAATAACATTCTATCCTAAATTTCTAAAACTATAACCACAAATTTTTAAAAATAACACCACTAACGATGAACATCGATGAATACCATTAATTTTTTTAAAATTTTAAAAATCAAAAGGACTAAAATTATAATTAAAATTATCTCTTAAAAAATAAAAATTAAATTTAATAGTTACTTTATAATGTTTTTTAATAGGTTAGAATCAAATATACTCAATTCTTCTAAAACTTAACAAAATTAATCTCTTAAAAAAATAGAAATCAGTTTATAATTTTTTAATAGATTAGAATCAATAATATGAGATTTGGGTATATTTGATTCTAATTTATTAAAAACTTATAAACTGATTTCTATTTTTTAAGAGATTGATTTTGTTAGCGTTTAGGAGAATTTGGTATATTTGATTCTAACCTATTAAAAAAATATTATAAAGTAATTATTAAATTTGATTTTTATTTTTTCAAGAGATAATTTTAATTATAATTTTAGTCCTTTAGATTTTTAAAATTTAAAAAAAATAATGGTATTCACCGTTAGTGATGTCCATCAATGTTCGTCGCACGTGGTATACTCATCTTTTAATATTTCATAAATAAAATTCATAAAAGATTTTTTTATATAAAAAAATTTGGAAGTCAAATTGACGTACTTTTTTTTACATGGTTCAGCTCAGAGAATTGAATAGTTTTTTTAAAAAATTAAGTTCTAACTTCTAACTGTTTAAGTGCGCATTATCCTTTGATTCATGGACGCATAGATTTGAACTGTTTAAGTGTGCATTATCAATGATTGACCTAGAGGGGCCGCAAGGGACGGTCGCTCCCCTAAAAATTTAAAATTCTTATATAATTTAAAAAAAATTAATTTTTTATATATTTCCTATTAAAAATTTATTTTCGCTCCCTTTAAATTTTATAAGTTCAACCCTCATAAATTCTTATATAGCTTCAAACGATGATGCTGAAAATGACGAGACATGATAGGTTAAATTTTGTTTACAAAAGGGAATGGTGGGCAGACCCCACTTCCAGGGATAAAAATCTTCTCGACATACTGACTATTTCTATACCCCAACACTAAAAATTATTAAAAAATTAAATTCTAAACACTACACTATATACCCTAAAAATAACACTCTATCTTAAATTTTCTAAACTCTAACCTTAAACTCTAAATCATAAACCCTAAATCTAATTTTTAATGGGAGGGCATAAATAAAGACACCGAAAAGGGGCTGGAGATTTCTATTCCTTCCCGTATCACACGTTGGTTGTTAGTGGAGATGGAAATCATCTGCCCCAAACCATACCTGCTTTAGTGCCCCACTTTAAAAAAAGTGGGTTTAAAGTGTAAAGTTAGGGGTTGTTGTTAGGGTTTAGGAATTATGGATATGGTCTATTTTTAGAGTTTAGGCTTTAGGATGTGGAAATTAGGGTTAGAGTTTAGAATTTAATTTTTAAGTTTTTAGTGTGGGGATAGAAAAGGGGCATGGTTAGGGGCAGAGGATTTTTGTTCGTCAGTGGGCGGGCTTATGCGATCTGCTTCGCTTTGCATTTAATTGAGCAAAAATTAATACAAGTTTCATGGGTAGTTTCAAAAATATCCGACTCAGTTGATTCTGTTCGTCGATCAAAACCTTAAAAATTCAAGTAATTCTTTTAAAAAATTATCCGATTGGGCTGGGTACCCCGAAATTTTTTTCTAGGTAGTTGGGCCGGGCCTAGGCCGATTTTTTTGTAATCGGGTACCCAACCTGGTACTTTTAATATATATTTTTTAATTTCTAAATTCTTTCTATGTTTGGTTTATATACTTTTAAGTTTTAAACCTTTTAAAAATATTTTTATTAATTTGTTAATACACGATTCGAAAGAAAAAAATAAGATTAATATTTTTAATTTTTTGTGTGATAAACTTTAATATATATATATATATATATATATATATATATATATATATATCCAAATATTTCTATCTTAAAACTAACTCCAAATCATTAATTTTTGTGTTTAGATTATGTATTATGAACTTTTACATTTTATGTGTTTACTATGCGATTTTATTAAATTTTTAAATTTAAAAATAAATAAATAGAAAAAGTGAACCTTGTACCTGATTTTGTGGGTACTCGATAGTTACAACCTGATATTGGGCCAAAAAAATTAATACCCGAAAGATAGGGTACCCGAAAATAAACACCCTTAAATAGTCGGATAAAAATAAGGGCAAAAAGTAGATTTACTATGGGGATGACATGCGTGAATATGACCTTGTTTGTACTTGTCACATCCCCTCGTCTCACCACATCTTCACCTGCCGCACATTATCTCCGCACACTTATTATACATTATAAGTATATTTAAAAAATTAAAAAAAATTGACGTTGAAAAAGGCAATGTGAATTCAAAGTTCAATTGGGAAAATGATGATGCTGAAAATGACGGGAGGGAATGATGGGCAGACCCACTTCGAGGTATAAAAATCTTCTCCATGTAGTGAAATTTTTTTTTATGTTTAAACACTAAAAATATTAAAAAATTAATTTTTAAATTCTAATTTTAAATTTTAAATCTTAAACTCTACACCATGTACCCTAAAAATAACACTTTATCCTAGATTTCCTAAACCATAACCACAAACTCTAACCTTAAATTTTAAATCATAAATCCTAAATCTAACTTTTAATGTGAGGGCATAAATAAGGGCACCGAAAAGGGGCTAGAGATTTTTATTCCTCCTCGTATCACATGTTGGGTGTTAGTGGAGGATAGAAATCATCTGCCCCAAACTATACCTCCTTTGGTGCCTTCACTTTAAAAATGGTGGGTTTAAAGTGTAAGGTTAGGGGTTGTTGTTAAGGTTTAGGGATTATGGATATGATCTATTTTTAGAGTTTAGGCTTTAGGATGTAGGAATTAGAGTTAGGGTTTAGAATTTAATTTTTAAATTTTTAGTGTGGGGATATAAGGGGCATGATTAGGGGCAGAAGATTTTTGTTCGTCAGTGGGAGGGTTTATGCGATCTTCTTCGCTTTGCATTTAATTGAGCATAAATTAATACAAGTTTCATGGGTAGTTTCAAAAATATATGACTCAGTTGATTCGGTTAGTTGATCAAAACCTTAAAAAATCAAGTAATATTTTTTAAAAATTATCCGATTGGGTTGGGTACCCCGAAATTTTTTTCTAGGTAGTTGGGTCGGGCCTAGGCTGAATTTTTTTGTAATCGGGTACCCGACGTGGTACTTTTAATATTTTATTTTTAATTTCTAAATTCTTTCTATGTTTGGTTTATTTACTTTTTCATTTTAAACTTTTTAAAAATATTTGTATTAATTTGTTAATACAAGATTCGAAAGAAAAAAATGAGATTAATATTTTTAATTTTTGTGTGATAAGCTTTAATATATATATATATATATATATATATATATCTAAATATTTTTATCTTAAAACTAACTCCAAATCACTAATTTTTGTATTTAAATTATGTATTTAATATCCGAAAGATAGGGAACCCGAGAATGAACACCCCTAAATGGTCGGGTAGAAATGGGGACAAAAAGTAGATTCGCTGTGGGGATGGCATGCGTGGATATGACCTTGTACTTGTCTCATCCCCCTCGTCTCACCCCATCTTCACCTGCCCCACATTATCTCCACACACATATTATACATTATAAGCATATTTAAAAAATAAATTTTTTAAAAATTACTCATCAATCCATCCAATTTTTAGTGAACTCCCATGTCTAGTTCTTTTAGTTTCTCACTTGGCTTAATACATGTTCCCCTAAACTTTACTTGTTTTCTCAACTTGCCCCACAAACTACGTTTTGTCACTTTTGCCCCCTAAACTTTCTCACCGTTATTCGTTTCTCCCATTTCTGTTATCTTCGCCGTTAAAAAAATTCCAGCCAATAAGAACATGTCACATCATCTCTTAATTGACTAAGTCAATCCGCCTGGTCTTATTTAAAGGATAAATGACATGTCAAGTCTGCTAGGTTTGTTTTTTGTTCAATTTAGTCACTGAAAAGTTTATTTTTACCTAAAATTGACTCCTATTTATTTCTAATTTTTATAATTCAGTCTAATCTTTATTATTAATAATAATATTATTGTATTTAACTGTTAATATTTTAAAAAATAAATAAAATCAATATTTTAATTTTAAATTAGTAATTTTTTAATTAAATTAAATTACCTAAAATTTAGCCCAACAATTACTTATTCGAATTATATTCTTTTTTGAGAAAATTTCGAATCATATTCCAATTATATTCTAACTTTGCTAAACTTGAATTGTATTTTTGAGCAAAATTCAAATTATATTCGAATCATATTTCAATTATATTCTAATTATTATTTCAGATTTTGCTATATTCGAAATATATTTTTTTGAGTAAAATTTAAATTATATTCGAATCATGTTCGTATTACATTCCAATCATATTCAAATTATATTCGAATCATGTTCGTATTACATTATAATCATAATCAAATTATATTCGAATCATATTCTAATCATATTCTAATTATTAATTCGAATTTTGCTATATTTGAAATATATTTTTTGAGCAAAATTTAAATTATATTAGAATTATATTTATATTATATTCGAATTATATTGAAACTATATTCAAAATATAATTTGAATATAATACGAACATGATTCGAATATAATTCTAATATAATACATGTTTTCCCAACTATTATATTCGAATCATGTTCATATTATGTTCGAATCATGTTTAACATGTAATTATATTCGTATCATATTCAAATCATTTTTGTATTAGATTCGAATCATGTTCAAATTATAATTCTAATCATGCTCATTTTATATTCGAATCATGTTCGTATTATATTCAAATTATATTTCGAATATAATTTCAATATGATTCGAATATAATTTGAATATGATTCTAATATAATATGAATATAATTCTAATATAATTTGAATTTTGTTCAAAAAATATATTTACAATATAGCAAAATTTGAATTAATAATTGGAATATAATTAGAGTATGATTCAAATATAATACGAACATGATTAGAATAGAATATAAATATGATTCGAATATAATTTGAATATGATTCGAATATAATATGAATATAATTCTAATATAATTTGAATTTTGTTCAAAAAATATATTTCCAATATAGCAAAATTTGAATTAATAATTGGAATATAATTAGAGTATGATTCGAATATAATACGAACATGATTAGAATAGAATATAAATATGATTCGAATATAATTTAAATTTTACTCAAAAAATATATTTCGAATATAGCAAAATTCGAAATAATAATTAGAACATAATTGAAATATGATTCGAATATAATTTGAATTTTGCTCAAAAATACAATTTAAGTTTAGCAAAATTCGAATATAATTGGAATATGATTCGAATTTTTTCTCAAAAAAGAATATAATTCGAAAAAGTAATTGTTGGGGTAAATTTTAGGTAATTTAACTTATTTAAAAATTTCTAATTTAGAATTAAAATATTTGATTTTATTTATTTATTTATTAAATATTAACATTTAATTAAAATAATATTATTATTAATAATAAAGATTGGACTGAGTTATAAAAATTAGAAATAAATAAGGCTCAATTTTAGGTGAAAATAAATTTTTTAGTGACTAAATTGAACAAAAACAAATCTGACAGACTTGACATGTCATTTACCCTTTAAATAAGACTAGGCAGATTGACTTAGTCAATGAGGAGATGACATGGCACGCTCTTATTGGCTGATTTTTTTTAACGGTGAGGATAACAGAAATGAGAAAAAAATGAGTAACCACGATAAAATTTATGGGGCAAAAATGGGCAAAACGTAGTTTAAGGGGCAAGTTGAGAAAACATGTAAAGTTTAGGGGGAAAACATGTATTAAGCCTTCTCACTTTTATCTCTTTTATATGAGAACTAAAATTACTCGCCATTTTTTAATTCCTTCATTTTTCACTTTATTTCTTTTACACGAAACTCTAAAATTACTCATTATTAGTCCACGTCGCAACTCGCAAACTCCTGCTTCATGCCATATAATCCTATTCTCTTTCAATTCTCTCTCATTTTGCGAAATTCATCTATAGCAGATCTATCCAATATGTTTTCTATACTAAGTAAATGTTAGTTGTTGGGGTCTTTTTTGTTCTTGTTTTATCAAAGGCATAATGTGAAAGAATGCCCATAATGTTTGATTGAATAGTATTTTGGCCCTTATTATTTTTCGAATCAATTTAATCTTTAATATTTTATTTTGGGTCAAAATGACACCTCTACAGATGAAAATTGTTAGTCAACTGACAATAAACAACTTGAAATGACATTACAAACCTACATGGCAGTGCACGTCGTGATAGTAGTATCATATAATCAAATATGTTGACTTTACAAAATGACACATCAATCAATTTTTTTTTATAAAATTGTATAAAATATATAAAAAATGTCATTATGTCAAGTCATTTCAACTTGTTTATTGTCAGTTGACTAACAATTTTCATCCGTAGAGGAGATATTTTGACCCAAAATAAAACGCTAGGGGTTAAATTGGTTCAAAAAAGAATATAGGCCATAATGACTATTTAGTCGAACATTAGGGGTACTTTTTGGTTATGCCTTTATCAAATCACAATCTTGTTTTGTATTTATTTTATCTTGTTCAATTGAGTGACAGTTGGAATAATGTCACATACGTAGGAGTCTAAATGACAAATATTTCATACTTTTATCATAAAAAATATTCTATATTTATTTAACTAACACTTAACCGGTGTTGGTTGCAATGGCAAGACACATTGCATTCCTAAGAAGAGAATTTATGTACGAACTTTGGAGACGACATTGTTAGGAGAGAGAACCACGAATTTCGAACATGAACTACAAAATGTACATGAACTATACACACACAAAAAATTAACACTTGTAAATATATTATATAAGGTGAGTTGTAGGGTGGGATTAGCGGAAATTAGTTGGGTCTGACCCACAAATCAGGGGTCGGAGATAGGTAAGAAAATTCTTGGTCGGGAAGAGTGCTGGAAGAGCACCCTCACACCACTCTCCTAATTTACATTCCTAATCACATGTAATAAGGTTTGTGATTTAAAATTTTAATAAAAAAACTTGATCAATAAATTAATAAAAGAAAATTACATGAGGAGGATCGAGTCTCGACTGTCACAATTCACAATGGAATCTGAAGTAGGGATTGATATTTTATCTAAACTCGACGGATTTCGATCTTACCAGATTTTACGGGGTCAAATTTTTTATTTTGAAATTTGAGTTCATGTCGTGTTTTATGAAGAAAAAAGTTAGGTCGAGTTCGGATTTTGAGTGAAAATTTTCTGACCTGAAATAATAATAAAAGAATTTCTCTATATATTTAGGGATTATTGCTATAATGTCATTCCTCAATATTTTTTCAGTAACGTCACTAGTTTGCCTAATAAAAAATGAGTTTTTATTTGTGTCTGGTCAGGTTGGAGTCGGTTTTTTATCCTAATATTTAAGTCGGGTGATACATTTTCGGTTTTCGATCAAATTCGGGTGGAAGCTTTCAATTTTCGGGTCGACCGAAAACTTGACCCTACAAAACCCGTGTCCATCCATAATCCAAATATTTAAATTGAAAATAATATTTTAATATTTCCTAAATAAATTTCATAAAAGATTTTTATATAAAATAAACTTGGAAGTCAAATTGACGTCCTTTTTTACATGGTTTCGCTCAGAGATTTGAATAGTTTTAAAAAAAAATTAAGTTTGAAATGTTTAAGTGTGCATTATCCTTTGATTCATGGACGCATAGATTTGAACTGTTTAAGTGTGCATTATCAGGGATTGACTTAGATGGATTGAGGGGACGGTCGTTCCCTAAAAATTTAAAATTTTTATATGGTTTAGAAAAAAATTAAAAATTTTATTTGTATTTCTTATTAAAATTCTATTTTCGCTCCCTTTAAATTTTATAGGTTTGACCCTCATAAAATTTTATAAATTTACTCTCTTAACATAAAGTTTTGCGTCCGTCCCTGGCATTATTCTTTACTTTTCTTGTCGGTTTAGTTTCCAGTTCATTTGTTGCTACATTTGATTTCTGTTTCTTTATTTTCTCACGTGTCTCGGTTTTTATTTATTATTAATAAAAGGCAGCCATACCGGTTCAAAAAAAAAGTTTGCAAGTCAAAAATACTTTTTAGAAAATTAAAATTTGTATTTGCCAAAAGCACCCGTAAGCAATTTATGTACACAAATATTAAAGAATTAAGAAATAAATATTTTGTATTTAAAAATACCTTCCACAACAAATTTTAAATATAATGTTAAACAATCTCTTAATTAAGACAAAGGGTTGTCCTAACCTCAACATCTCTCTTGTTCCTTTTTAAAGGTACAACTGTTAAAGGAGGAATTCGGGTACGATGACGCATTCAACTACAACAAAGAAGCAGATTTTGATGCAGCTTTGAGCAAGTAATTTCTCAGTATTTTTTTTTTCACTTTTTCCCTTCATTTTACCTTGTAAATAGAAATATGATACATGTAAAGAAGTGTGATACAAATTAATATACAGGTACTTCCCTAATGGTATTGATGTATACCTTGACAATGTTGGTGGCAAAATGCTCGAGGCTGTCCTAAATCACGTCAACCTTCATGCAAGGATTCCCATATGTGGAATGATTTCCCAGTATAACCAGGTCTATGTCTTAATTTTTCATGAAGTATCCATGTCCGACACTTATATATACAGAGATACATGAATTCCAATATTTTGCATGCAGACATGGACAGAAAGGGATGGGGTCAGAAATCTGCTGAATATTGTGGGAAAGGAGGTAAGAATGGAGGGTTATCTTCTGGGTTCGTATGTGGACAGGTTTGAGGAATTTGCAGCGGAGATGGGGAACTACATAAAACAGGGCAAGATAAGTTCCAAAATCAAAATCTATGAAGGAATCGAAAGGTTTGCAGAGAGTATAGGATCCCTTTTCTCAAGCTCTAATACCGGGAAGGTCATAATTGAAGTAAAGCCCCAGCCTGCGTAGCCACATCAACTGTTAAGATGTCTGGTCCGTATATTGTAATTCCAGGTTTCAACTGCAATAAAGATGGCACTCAGATGTACTGTTATCTGTGCAATCAGTAGTTAGCAATAATATATGCCGATCCTGGTGTTCTTTTGTTTGTCCAAACTGCTTATCTTGTGCTTATCAATTTATTGATCTAACATTATATATATATATATATATATATATATATATATATATATATTTGTATATTTTCGTCGTGTTTAAATTATTTTTGTTCATTTATTCTAGTGATTTGTCTCGAACATTTCGAAATAATAAGTTTTAACTTTGTTTATTTGAAATAATGACACAAATACTTCATACTTTGTCAATTCTTCCAATGTGGTGCTTGTATTGTATAGATGTACAATGTATACTTATATTTTGCTTTTGTCTTCTGAAATGTCATATGAGGCTAACACCATTAACTGATGATATGGTATGAATATGTGACACTTTTTTATGCTAGTACTTATTATTTTTTTGGGTAAACTACACAGTTGACCACCGAACTATGGGGTTGGTGTCAAAATGACCACTATATTATTTTTCGTCGCAAATACACCACACAACTATTTAAATGGTGCCACGTTAGCCACACGCCGTTAAAAAAAACGAAATAGTTGACGGAACTGTTAAAAAAATTGGTATAATTACACATTTGGTCCTCTATATTTATACAATATATCAATTTAGTCCTAATTTTAATCTAATAAAATAAATAAATTAATTTAATTAATTTTCCACCTCCAATCAGGTGGTGACACGTGTCACCCAATTGGAGGTGGAAAAATGAAAGGAATAAAATCCCCCCTTACCAAGACTCGAACCCAGGACCTCTAGGTACACAAGCAGCGTGCTTGCCACTGAACCAAGCACACTTTCGTGCTATGGTGTCATTAATATATGTATTTAATGATTGTTAATGCCCAGAAAAATTAAAGAGAAGAAAATGCAATTGCAAGGATTCGAATTTCGAACCAAGGACCTCATGGTCCAAAGCACATGTGCTTGCCACTGCACCAAATGTATGTCTTGTGATTTAAAGTACAACATTTAATATATGTCTTATATAGATTTTAATGCTTGAGAAAAGGAATGAAATGTGGTTTTAAGAAATTCGAATGTAATATTTTTATGATCCATAATAAAATCTAACTCAATTAAATAAATCTAATAACTAAATTAAAGTTAACAATATTAAATTGTGTTTGTGAGTTTGAACGGTAAATGAATTTAATATAATTTGGAGTAGTTTAAGATAATTATATATAATAATTTAATTAATTTTTTAATAAATATTAAAATTATTAATTAAGTAAAAAAATCAATTCAACGATTATATACGTGGAATTATAAAAATAAATCTAAAATTGAAAAATATATTAAATTTAGTTTAAAATATAAAAATTTTAAAATGATATTTATATTGAAAATAATATTATTTTTTTTAAATCGTGCACTAACTATAGTTTAAAATATATTAAATTTAGTTATTAGATTTATTTAATTGAGTTAGATTTTTTTATGGATCATAAAAATATTACATTCGAATTTCTTAAAACCACATTTCATTCCTTTTCTCAAGCATTAAAATCTATATAAGACATATATTAAATGTTGTACTTCAATTCACAGGACATATATTTGGTGCAGTGGCAAGCACATGTGCTTTGGGCCATAAGGTCTTTGGTTTGAATCTTCGCAATTGCATTTTTTTCTCTTTAATTTTTCTGGGCATTAACAATCATTAAATACATATATTAATGACACCATAGCACGAAAGTGTGCTTGGTTCAGTGGCTAGCACGCTGCTTGTGTACCTAGAGGTCTTGGGTTCGAGTCTTGGTAAGGGGGGATTTTATTCCTTTCATTTTTCCACCTCCAATTGGGTGACACGTTTAAATTAATTAAATAAAAATAATTAAAGACTTCCAATAAAGTGGTGACACGTGTCACCATCTTATTGAATAATTAATTTATTTTATTAGATTAAAATTAGGACTAAATTGATATATTGTATAAATATAGAGGATCAAATGTGTAATTATACCAATTTTTTTAACAGTTCCGTCAACTTTTTCGTTTTTTTTTAACGGCGTGTGGCTAACGTGGCACCATTTAAATAGTTGTGTGGTGCATTTGCGACGAAAAATAATATAGTGGTCATTTTGACACCAACCCCATAGTTCGGTGGTCAACTGTGTAGTTTACCCTATTTTTTCAGAAAAAATGTGTAAAGTTAAAGAGACTTTGAAGCGATTTTATCTTTTTTTTTAAATGACAGAAAAAAGTAAGGGCAAACTACAACACATGTCACTTAATTATGGGTAAGATTACATTTGGGTCATTCAAGTATTAAAAGTTACATTTGGATCACTAAGTTATGGGTAAGGTTACATTTGGGTCACCCAATTATTAAAGATTACATTTAGATCACTCAATTATGGGTAAGGTTACATTTGGGCCACCATTCATATTTAAAAAAAGTATATCAATTTGTGTATTAAATTAATTAATGATTTCAAATGAAATAATCTAATGTTAACGAGGGTATACAAGTGATTTGAAAGAAAAATGACTAAATTGATGTACTTTTTTAAATATGAAGGGTGACTCAAATGTAACATTACCCATAATTGGGTGACCCAAATGTAACATTTAATAAATAGGTGACCCAAATATAACCTTACCCATAATTGAGTGATCCAAATGTAACTTTTAATAATTGGATGATCTAAATGTAACATTACCCATAATTGAGTGACATCCATTGTAGTTTACCCAAAAAGTAATGGGCATGAAAACAATTTTATTCTTTTTCCTTCGGAATTAACTTAAACATTTTTCATTCCTTTAACCAAAAACTTTCTTCTTTTTTTCATTGTGACCACCACCGCCACCTGAGGTTTAAAATGGTGGTGCCGAGGGAGGCGGACTGGTGAGAGACAAGGCGCATGTAGAGAACAAGAGAATGAGAGAACAATAAAACCCAAATATTTTGTTATCATGAAACCTTATTATGTCACATGTGTATGTCTTAGTCTATGTTATTATCGTTTTAGTTCTTTTGTCGTATACCAAATCTCTAACATTTTCTATTAATTGTTTGGTAGGATTCGAGTTTAGGCTACATGAATTGAAAGGGGACTTTTTTTTAATAATTAAGTTTAAGGATTATTTTTAATTAATTATTAAAAAGAGAATACTTATATAAAATTGCCACGGAAGAAGTTTTTTTTTTTACATTTGTTTTTATATATAACTTTATTTATAAAAAATTTCAAAAAAATAATATTTTTTGAAAATTAAGTTATTTACCAATTTATCTCGTCTCATCTACAAGTACACGTAAAAAAGGAATTTAAACCGATAAAAGTCGAACAGATAAATAGCTTGTGAGTGTGGATTTGCTGGTTTTGGAATTTGGAAGCCACGTGATGAAATAGTAGCTATTGTCACGGGCCAATTTTTTCGACCCGATCAAGCCCCGCATCAAGGGGCCAAGGAGCCCAATTCCAACAATCACCTCCCCAAACTCGAAGCACCAGGCCACACCAAGGCACTGGGCTCACCAAGGGACAACAACCGAGGGGTGTAGCTCGGGGCAAATTGAGAGGGTCACGCTCACACATCGTGCGTACATGCCACCACACTGACGGGACGCATCCGCAACCCATGGGGCTGGGTGTGTGGACCATGGGACTAGACGTACGGACCAAGGAGCCGAGCAGCCTGAGACTGTCGCACCCCAAGGATCCGACAACAGCACGCACCAAGGAGCCGACCCCGTCGCACCCCAAGGGCACGACAGTAGCGCACGCCAAGGGATCGAGCAGGCCAACGCACTCCAGGGGGCCAGCACCAAGGGTGCACACTGAAGGGCCTAAGGGCCGGCACCAAAGGTGCATACCGAGGGGCCTAAGGGCCGACACCAAGGGTGCACACCGAGGGGCCTAGGGCCGCACCCTAGGGTACACACCGAGGGTCTGGACAAGCCCTCCTCACCGAATTGGGCTTAAAACCCAACCTAAAGGAGCCTTGGAGGTTAAGGAGTACAAATCCTTGTAGGATAAGGAATACCACTCCCCAAGGGATTAGAACAAGTGTAATCCTAGTTAAAGAATGATTAAGTATGATTATCCTTGTTAGGATATGATTAGGATTGAGGGGGATATTTAAAGAGGCTTACCCCCACCTCATTATTCATCTTTTCAGTTGTTCTTTGGCCTTAAGCCTTATTTTCATTAAGCATCATAATAAAAGGTGGCGGGCATCCGCCCGGCTTTTCCCCACATCACTTTTCTTTGGCCGTCACCCTCTTAGTATGAATCCGTTTCCGCGTGGATCTAGGCACTCTCGCCTAGATCGTCAGGCTGACTTAGGCTCCACACAGACACAAAGGTGCCTAAGGCCGCATGTCCGACTAGTCAGGATTTTAGGGACGTGACAAGTGGTATTAGAGCAAAGGAGTTTGCTCGAGATGGCCAAGAAAGACGAAGCCAGGGCAACATCAAAAGTCACAGAGACCCAAGTAACTGACAAGGCAATCGACAAAGCAACTGACAAGACAACCGATAAAGTTATCAACAAGAAAAAGGGATACTTCAAAAGATCGGTTAACAACACTCGAGGATAAGATAGAACGACTCGAAGCCAAAACAAAGGAGATGGTAGAGTCCCTCGATGTTGTCGACGATCGTCTCAAAAAGCTAGAAACCAAAGTCGGCCCACTCAAAGATGAAGTCACAAAAGAGGTTGAAAAACTTCTCGATATGAAGCATACGAGAGATTGAACCGGCAAGACGTTTCCCTTCAAGTTGTGATGGAGGAAACGAGAGGGGAGTTGTTAGGGGAAATTAAGAAACTCGGTGTTGAATTATCCCTCTATAAGAATACCGTGCTGACTGACATGGTGGGCAAAACAATAGAAACCAAACCCATGATCGACGTGCCAAAATCGAAGGAGTTCAAAGGCGCAAGGGACGCTCAAGAAGTGGACAACTTCATTTGGAACTTGGAGAATTACTTCTGACTCTCCGGCATCAATGACGAGGACACCAAGGTAAATACCACTTCCGTTTACTTAGTTGATGCGGCTCTTCTATGGTGGCGCCATAAGTGTTACCAATCCAAAGGTGGGACAATCCCAATCAAGACGTGGAAAGAATTCCAATTCGAATTCAAAGAGCACTTTTACCTAAAGAATGCTCAAGAAGAAGCTCGAGAGAAGCTTCATCAATTAAAGCACGACGACTCAATTCGGGAGTACGTCAACAAATTCATCGAACTCAAGCTCTAGATTCACAACATGAGTGAAGCCGACGCTCTCTTTATCTTCAAAAGCGGGTTACAACGTTGGGCAAAAATGGAGTTACACCGAATGGGGATCCAGGATCTTTGCAAGGCATTGGACGCAGCCGACTCCCTTGTAGAATTTGAACATAAGAAGTCAGATAAGCCAAGACAAAAGTCGAAGTACGAAGACAACGACGAGGAAGATCAGGATGGACATCCCAAGGATGAACCCAAAAAACCATCAAACGGAGATTTCAAACTCCGTAAGCCGTGGGTAAAGAACAACGACAATTTTAGTTGTTACAATTGCGGAGGCAATCACATGAAAAAGGATTGCCCCAAACTCGGGAAAGCGGCAGCCATCCAAGGAGATGATAGTGAAGACGAACCAGAACCCACGAAACTAAATGCCATTATCAGTTCCATGGAGACTAAGAAGGGTTCCAAAGAGAAGGGACTGATGTTCGCAGACATCACCTTGGCAGGCCAAGAACTGAACGCACTAATAGACACATGCGCCTCAGAATTGTTTGTGTCAGAATACATTGCCGAAAGACTTGGCCTTCGGGTCGAGAAGGCAAAAGGGTTCATTAAAACCGTGAATTGTCCGTCGACTCCTATCACCGGGATAACAAAAGGAGTCAAACTCAACATCGGCGACTGGTCCGACAAAGAAACCATCAAAGTAATTCCACTTGATGACTTTGACGTAGTAATTGGCATTGATTTCCTTGACCGAATCAAGGCATTCCCTGTTCCGTTTTGCAATTACTTGTACATACTTGACCCTAAGTGCCCATGCGCGGTGAAGACGAAGAGAAGTCCCGAAGTTAGGGCCAAGATGGTATCAACTATTCAATTCAACGAAGGGGGACGAGAGGAAGTACAAACGCCCTTGAGAACGAGGGCACACAACAAGCCGAC
This sequence comes from Hibiscus trionum, assembly GCA_030270665.1. Taxonomy (NCBI): domain Eukaryota; kingdom Viridiplantae; phylum Streptophyta; class Magnoliopsida; order Malvales; family Malvaceae; genus Hibiscus; species Hibiscus trionum. Next base: position 1,420,850 of record BSYR01000045.1, read on the forward strand.
CAGGTCCAGAGAAGTCACAACAGAGACGGGAGGAGTTCAATCCGAGTCTCGTGATTCGATGTCATCTGAATCACCTAAGACTGTCCCACTAAAGCGGGAAGTCGAGCACAAGATCGAGCTTGTGCCAATAACAGAGTCACCCACTCGGGCTTGTTTACACAAGCGAACCAAGAAGCGGGAAAACAAAAAGTGTAGGGACAGAAACTTCCAAGTTGGAGACTTAGTCCTTGCCAGGTTGATCGGAATATCACACCACCCAACCGCCCACAAAAGGCTTGTACGAGGGTACGAGGGTCCATTCAAAGTATCTAAGCAAGTAGGTAAGAAGACCTACCAAGTGGAGTTGCCATCGACCATTCGGGCTCATCGAGAGTTCAATGTTAGTTCACTCAAGCCATACCATCGAGGAAAGATGGGCAATGTTCAGGGCAAGCCACACCAAACACCCAACAAAATGAAAATCTCCTATGTCGATAAAATTGGAGACATATAAGCGGAAATGGTCATACAACGATCGAGACAATAGCCAAGGCATGAGTACTTTGTCCAATGGAAAGGACTTCCCGACAACAAAGGGATTTGGGAACCAGCCAAGGTCGTATGTCAGTTCAAAAGACAAGTAAGTCGATGCCATCTTAACCGAGCGACGAGGGCGTCGCTAACTCCAGTGGGGGAGAATGTCACGGGCTAATTTTTTCGACCCGATCAAGCCCCTCATCAAGGGGCCAAGGGGCCCAATTCCAACAATCACCTCCCCAAACCTGAAGCACCAGGCCACACTAGGGCACTGGGCTCACCGAAGGAACAGAGCAACACATTGAGGAGCCAAGAGTGTACTCACCAAGGGATGACAACCGAGGGGCGTAGCTTAGGGCAGACCGAGAGGGTCACGCCCACACATCGTGCGTACATGCTACCACACCGACGGGATGCGTCTGCAACCCACGGGGCTGGGTGTGCGGACCATGGGACTAGACGTACGGACCAAGGAGCCGAGCAGGCCGAGACTGTCGCACCCCAAGGGCACGATAGTAACGCACGCCAAGGGATCGAGCAAGCCAACGCACCCCAGGGGGCAGCACCAAGGGTGCACGCCGAGGTGCCTAAGGGCCGGCACCAAGGGTGCACATCGAGGGGCCTAAGGGTCGGCACCAAGAGTGCACACCGAGGGGCCTAGGGCCGCATCCTAGGGTGCACACTGAGGGTTTGGACAAGCCCTCCTCACCGAATTGGGCTTAAAGCCCAACCTAAAGGAGCCTTGGAGGTTAAGGAGTACACATCCTTGTAGGATAAGGAATACCACTCCCCAAGGGATTAGAACAAGTGTAATCCTAGTTAAAGAAAGATTAAGTATGGTTATCCTTGTTAGAATAGGATTAAGATTGATGAGGCTATTTAAAGAGGCTTACCCCACCTCATTATTCATCTTTTCAGTTGTTCTTTGGCCTTGAGCCTTATTTTCGTTAAGCATCATAATAAAAGGTGTCGGGTATACGCCCGACTTTTCCTCACATCACTTTTCTTTGGCCGTCACCTTTTTAGTGTTAATCTGTTTCCGCGTGGATCTAGACACTCTCGCCTAGATCGTCAGACTGACTTAACCTCCACATACGCACAAAGGTGCCTAAGGCTGCACGTCCGACAAGTCAGGATTTTAGAGACATTACACTATGGATAGGGTAGCATACGATTTACATGTGTGGTGGAATACGAAAATGAAATACCAAACATAATAAAGGCAAACCCAAGGGATAGTGAGATCAGAGCTAGAAGTAGAACTATTGCCTCTTTTATCTTTCCAGATTCCTCTCTTCATTTCCTATTCCATTCTCAGCCTTAGGCCACGCTCCTCGCTGCTGAATTTGCATTTGCTGATTGCTAATTTGATCAGGCCCCGATGATCATTAAGGGAGTGTTCCGGAGATACGAAAGATGGAACCCAGTGCATCCCACAATGGGTGCGTTCTGGGGCATGGGAATAGGCATCGGATGTGGCGTTGGATGGGGTCCTGGGTTTGGCCCCGAGGTCATTGGTTATGTCGGCGCCGGCTGTGGGGTTGGCTTCAGTGTGGGTTTTACCCTCGCCGGTGTTGGCATTGGTCTTCCTGCAAATTTCATCTTTCAAATTCCGTACAACGGTACCTATACTCTCTTTCCCTATTCCCTATTGTCTATTGGCTCGAATTCATATATTTTCACTTCCAAATTTCCAGCTTTTCAAACAACCAGGAGTGGGGCAGTGAATTTCGTCCCTTCCAAAATTACACCTGCTGTTGCCTGGAATAGATTTGCACCTCAACTCTCCGATCTTCAAAGAGAAGCCACTGCGAGATTGTCGACCATGGTGCCTTCCAGCTCTATTTGGGAACGTGTAGAAAGATTTAACACTCGCTTTTTCCATCCTCGTAAAGGTATGTTCCAAGATTTCTCTCCATTCTTCTGAAAAAGGATGACCAAATTAATTGCTTTAGATAATTATGTTATGAATCTCAGCTTCATTTTTGTAGAATCCATCATCTGCTGTTGTTTTCCGTTCTGTATGTTACTTCTTTTCTCTGTTAGACCATGTTTGCTAAGCTGCTCTCTGATTTGTTGCCGTCCGGTTTTAGACCGTCTCCATTGGCAAATTATCATTCCTTTCTGCTAAAGTGTCAGTTTTTAACATCAGTCGCTTTTTTGTTTGCCATTTGATTCCATCTACTGCTTAATGCTCAGAGTTACTGATTTGAACTTTATTATTCTCTAACACTCAACTGAAATTCTTATTTAGTTGTTTTTGTCATCTAAGTTTCTGACATACTATGAATGAAACAATCCAAAACACTAAGACTTTGCTTGGTAAGGTGGAAAGAAGATTGTAAGAGAGGGGGGGGGGTGCAAAAAGATAGGAAATGCTAGATTCTCTTTCTATTGGTATGTTTGGTTCGAAAGATGAAAAATGGAAAGAAAAAATAATTTACCCCCATTTCATTGCTTGATGGAATTGAGAAATGAGAGGAAAGAAAATGAAAGTTTTAAAAATGCTTAATCTAGTAAATATAGTCTTAACTTACATCTCTCTCATATTCTCTCCTCCTATCATTCCAAATTGAAATGATTTGTTTTTATGCAGGAAAATATTCATCTTTCCTGTTTTCTTTCTTACCTTTCACACTCAAAATTTATTTTCTTTCTACTTTTCCACTCCATCCTTCTATCCTTCCACTTTTCCACTCAACCAAGCACACCATAAGCCTTCATTCTTGAAGGATCAAGATAACTTCAATTTATGAATCAAATCCTACCAAGGCTAGAAGACTTGGTTGTTATTTTGATATTTGACCATTAGAAGCAGAAATGCTTAACTTTTATTGTCTTGCTCATTCTCCTCCTCACTTAATGTCCAAATCAAGCATGTTGAAGCATGGAATAAGTCGGTGATAAAATTATAAGTGAAGACCTAAAAATACTAAAACCAGTGACAATTTGATTGTACCTTATGTTATATAAGGACTTCGACCTATCATTTTTGGAATTAATGCTGTCATGGTTTTTCATGCCTAACTTGGACATAACATAATGATTTAGGTCTAAGAGGGAACTTAAATTGAATGAAGCACTGAACTTTGGGTGTTTTTGGATTAGTCTATTGCTTATCTCTTTTCTTGTTCTTACTTTGAGTTGGATGAAGTGTTGAACTTTCATATTGTTTAATGATAATAGCTGGTTTGTTTTCCTCAGAATCTATCCATGGTAAAATTGTACTATTGAAGCAAAAAGAGCTTGATAAAAGTAACTAGACACAGTCATACACATTAAACATAATCTTATTTATCTCTGAGAAAGATAAAATATCAGTAACCAAACCAAGTATCTTCACAGCTTTTAAGAGACTACTTAAAATTCTCTAGAGTGTAGACCATTCAAATTCAATAGATTGCATAGGCTTGAAATCAGATCAGATATTCTTATGGAAGCATTGACTGATTGGTTTTCAAATTTAGAATTTCAGCAGAAACCAGTAGGTGATAAAACTCGACTGACATTTGAAGTTATGTTTCCATGCATAGTTTTGTTGCCTCTTTATGCTTTGTATGTCCAATTATGTGCATTATCACATTTCCTAAAGCAAGATTCTTCAAATAACTCAATGGGATGAAAGAAAGGTGCTTACTTTTGCGAATGCGTTCCAAGATGTCATGTTATGAATCCGGTTCAATAACATAGGATATTAGAAACATGCAGAAATTTTCCTTTAGATTACTTAAGAGTAGACCTTGTTGTTTAATGCGCATGATTCATGCCTAGTTGCTTCTATCATACTTTTTTTTTGCTTCCATGGTGAAAAGGCTAGAAGGTTTGTCTGGTTGTCTCTTACATGATTGATTTTCTTTGTGTGAGTCAAAGGTCATGTCTGCATTACAATCCGATAAATTTTTACACCATTGTTGATTTAACTGAATTTTTCAATCGATAAAAATAGAGGGATTCAATACAAACCCAATCCTCCATTTGCATAAATGCAGGGATTAATAATACAATTCAACCTTTATTTTAATAAATTTCTGGAATTAAGGCTGCATTATTCCTCTTATGTTTCTCAGTTTTGAGCACGATTAAGTAACTTAGTCTTGCGCATGGTTTTCATTCTGTTGAGTTCCAGAGTTTCTACTTCATTTTCTTATAATTATTTGTGGAAGTCATCACAGTTTGTCGGCAGCTTACTTTTCCCTTAGCTTATGTATTCTGTGACTGTGACGAAGCACTGCAGGCAACTTCTATTTGCAATTAAAGTTTGTCTGCATTTGTCTAAGTATGCTGGTTCAACCCTAGGTCTGAATTCTTGTTTGAAATTTGGATTTTTGCTACCTTGGCTACAAAACTGCATCCTGTATATAAATGACCTACGGACAAGGCATCACGTCTGTATGATTGGTTCCAATGCATTGAAATGATATTGGATATGGTGTGATAGATGCTATTAATAAATATACTTTAAATAACATTTTAATAATTATCAGTTCTTTACATTGCTGCAGGTTCAAAAGATTAGGTGCTTTATGTATGCTATGTGAATGTGAGAGATTACAAATGATATGATCAAGAAAATGGCAGTGCATGCAGGCATGGGAGACCATGAGCTGATAGATGGTAATGATGCCAATCCCATATGGAGGAAGTTCCAGTCCGAAATATAATCCACTAGAAATAGAAAGTAATCGTTTCCGGTGGCCCAAGGCCAAGATAAGATTTTGCTTTCTTTTCTTTTCACTCTCCCTCTCCCTCTCCCCGGCAGGAACTGTATTTTTGAGACGAAAGATGATTTCATTTTAGTTTCATGGTTGAGTTTCAAGTTGTAACCATAACCATATGTTAGGTTGTCCTCGGCGACGTTCATTTGTGATTTTCTACTCTGATATGGGGAATACAGAAATCTTGATGGAATCAAAGGAAAACCGACAAGCTTAAATGTACCTTCAATATAGCATCTTTTCGCAGAAGCAAGAATCATGCAAGCCTCTTATAAACCGAATTCATCTTCTTCACAAGACATCGTAGGCATGGATCGGATACCAGACGACACAATCCGCTGCTCCAGCTCTAGAGGAAGCTTCCGTCCGCCTCTAGCGGCTTCTAGAAGTACCAAGGCCAGCGAACCGCCATCCAAAGCAGGTAAAGGGAGAATAGGGAGAGCTGCAAACTCATAGAGATCATCCACAGTGGACCTTGCAACTTCAGCACCCACCCAAAATGCCGCGTTATATTAGTTTGCGTCACTACTCACTGTACTTTTTCAGGCTTAATATCTCGTATAATTTCTTTACTATAACTTAATTTTCACTTAAAAGTTTTAAGTCATTGATTTTATTTTTAAAAAATATAATTAAAATTTTTATATTCAATTAAGTTTTTATATTTGAGAAATTGAATTAATTAAACCTCAAATTGATAGAATGAATTAATTAAATATTTTGATTAATTTTAATCATTAAATATTAACTTCTTTTCAAAAAAAAATTCATGTGAAAAATTATAAGAGAAGGTTATCAGAAAAAACTATAATGTTAGATGCGAAAAACTATAATTTATCGCCTGACATTTACCTATTTAAAAAATAAAAGTTTATTAAAATATTCATATTTTTAAATAAAATAAAAAATTTCTGAAAATGTTACATAATAACACTATGATGCGATACATGGCATCAATTAATCTAAAAAAAATAGTTAGATTTAACTGTCAACGTTGGTGAAAGAGGTTAATTGATGAAATTTCAAAATATAATAATTTAACAGGTGCAAAAAAATTCGAGAGCTTAAGACACCCTTAAACCTTCTCTCTTTATTGATAAATGATAGTACACGAGATAATTGACAAAAAAATGTACCAAGGGCAAATTGATAATTAAACTAAAGTACAAAGGTAATGTGATATTAAACTTTTTTTAATAATAATTATATTAATTTATTAAATGACTAATTCAGATCATATATTATAAAAGACTTATTATATGAGTGTTACTCTCGATCCGGCTTGTTCCATTTACAAAATTAAAATTTAAACATTCAACGTTATTTAAGAACCTAACGTCTAATCTGCCAAATCAATTGGTAGATGGTCACTTGTCATTATATTTATTTCTATAGTAATTGTATAAGAAGTCTTCAAATAATAGATTAAATTTTAAATTGGTTTGTAGATCTTAAAACGTTCTAAGAGAGCTTTTAACGTATCAATAGTTATTTAACCATATTCTTTTAACAAATTTAATCGTTAATTTGAGTGCTAATACCAGCTCAATTTTACTTCAAATATATGAATAAATTGTAAATACGTACGCATTTATATTTATTGCATGGGAAAATTTGGTATAGCATATTAAAAATAAAGAAATGATAAATCTAAATTTTAAAGATATTATTTTTTTAATGTGTCATATACCCAAGTGATAGGTAATTGGTGTATTTTAAATATGTTATAATATTGATGGTTTGAGACTCAAATTGAATCGTCCATGATTGTGATTTGCATTACATCCAAACTAAACACAAAAGTAGGGTTTGTGCCGCTCGTAGATCACTGCATCTTCTTCTTCTTCTTTTTTAGTCGATAAAGGCATCGGTTACAATGCTGGTCATCTATCGTCGATTTTTTTTATTTTAATAAGAATAATTTTATTTAGACAATTCTAAAAACATGCGACTTAAATACCAACTAAATACCGATCATTAATTTAGGCCATTGGATGAAGCCATTTTTATAGTGGCCGTTGGATTAAAAATAAATAAATAAAAGGTTACCCGATAAACCGGTAACCTTTATGTTTTTCTCTCTATCTTTCACAAAAGCATTGGCTCTTCTTCACCAACGCTTCATTTCTTTTTCCTTTACCCTTTTCTACTTCTCTTTCCAGAAATCTCTTGAATAATTCTCATTTTGAGGAAAAAATTTCGGAATCTAAGGTTATAAGAGAAGAAACGATGGGGTCTTCGGTGAATTCTAACTCGCATGGGAACCTGGACGAGCAGATTGTGCTGCTAAAGAAAACAAAAAACCCCGCCATTGACGCGTCTGTCCATTCTTCTTGAGCACGGCCTAAAGAAATTGCAGAGATTATTTTAAGTTAATTAAGAAAAAGAAAAAGAAAACCTATCATTGGAAGTCTGCAGAAGAACAGAAATAGCCCAAGAAAAATTCTCGAAAAAAAATGATCCGTAGATGAAAGGGAAATCGAAGAACAGAAATGTACCAATTTTTTCATGTTTGCCATACCAGCATCGATACCACCTAAAGGTGGTACCGATACCCCCTTGGTGAAATAGCATATTGTTTCATGTCTGCCAAACCAGCATCAATACCACCTAAAGGTGGTATGGATGCCCCCTTGGTGAAATAGCATATTAAAAAAGGTATATATTTTTTTCTCTTACAAAATTGTTACAATTTGTGTACATTTTGTACTCATTTGTGTATATGCACATTGTGTAATATTTTGTGTACATACACATTTTGTATGACAAATGTACTAATTTTTTTATGTCTGTCAAACCAATATCGATGCCCCCTTGATGAAAATTCATAGTAAAAAAGTATATACCGTTTTCTCTTACAAAGTTGTAACAATTTGTGTACATTTTGTACTAATTTGTGTATCGATGCCCCTTTGGTGTACAATTCGTAATATTTTGTGTACATACACATTTTGTATAACAAATATACCAATTTTTTCATGTTTGTCATACCAGCATCGATACCACCTAAAGGTGGTATCGATGCCCCTTGGTGAAATAGCTTTTTTATCATGTCTGCCAAACCAGCATCAATACCACCTAAAGGTGGTATGGATGCCCCCTTTGTGAAATAGTTTTTTTTTTCATGTCCGCCAAACCAGCATCAATACCACCTAAAAGTGGTATGGATGCCCCTTGGTGAAATAGCATATTAAAAAAAGTATATACCTTTTTCTCTTACAAAATTGTTACAATTGTGTACATTTTGTACTCATTTGTGTATATACACATTTCCTTACAAGTTCATGAGCCATTTTAAACCCTGGAGAAATTGTATAATAAAAAAGGTATATACCATTTTCTCTTACAAAATTGTACCATTTTGTGTATATTTGTTACTAATAAGTGTATATACACAAATCCTAATAAAACTTGTACCAAAGTATGCTTGTAACACCTGGGTTCGGGGGTCGGGCGAAAAATAATAATTTAATAATGGTTCAGGTTTCGGTTTCTAATTTTTAAATAATAAAACAATGGTTTGGGCCTCGAGTTTTAAGACAAATAAAATTAAGTTGGACCATTTTCAAAACAAGCCCAAATAGCCATGGGTGTCACCTATTGTGATTTCCTTAATTCATTAAGGGTGTTTTGGTCTTTTGACTTCCCAATTTTAAACAAACATAAAATATTTGACTTTGGCTCATCTTCTTCTCTCCACACCATCCTCTTCCAACGACAAACCCCCCTCCTTAGGTTACTATTCCATCCCATAACTTGCTCATTTTGAAGGGTTTCGCAAAGGTAATCACGTTTTTGACTTACCCTCGTTATTCTCTACGAGTTAATACCTTTTATTTTCATTTTTGTACATGTTTTAAATTTTGAAGTTTGGAGGATTTTAGATTAAAATGTTGTCTTTGAAGCCTTTAACTTAAGTTTTCGATTTGTTAAAGTTATATGAGTTGTCTACAACCTAAAAGGTCCAACAAAACTGATTTTTACAAGGTTTTATGGAATTTTCTCGGATTTGGGTTTTGTGAGGTTTTTAGAAGGGTTTTAAGTTGGGTATTGAGGGTGTTTTATGTAGAAATAAGAGGGCTGATGGATAGGCTATATGTGGGGGCTGTTTTGGAGGCTTTAGGGAGTAATTTAAGGGTTGGAATCATTGGTTTTAGGGTGAGTTTAGGGGCTGCTCGGGATTATGGATTTTAGGTTTGTTTTCAATGGAAAATTTGATGTCTTGTGCTTGGTATGTAATCCGGGTTGACTATTTTGAAATATGGACTGATTTGGGATTGTTTAAATTTGTGTTGGAATGTTTAGAAGTAAGAGTTTTGGTTGGTGAAGCTTCGGGGACAAATCCGGGGATTTCGGAGTCTTGAGCTTGGTCTTCGGCCTTCTCTTGAGTAACAACGGTGAGTAGAATTGTTGATTCTTGCATTGTGCTCGATATGGACCCTTTTGGGGTTTGGGTGGGACCTTGAGGGGTCACCTAAACCCGAGTGTAAGCCTCTCTACTCCTATGTTGTTGTGATGGATGAATGGTCATGTGTTATGATTATCATGTGCATGTTAATGTTGTTTATGTGTAGTCGAGTTGGAGTCGTGCCTCACGTGATGGTGGTCTAAACTACGGTGATGTGTAGTCCCACCGGTAGTGACTAGTAGGAAAGTACCTTGATGTGTAGTCTCATGGGAAATCTACTAGTCGAAACGGTGATGTGTAGTCCCACCGTATGTGTATGTTGGTTGTGCTTGTGCAAACCATGTGTTGTTGATAAGATAGATATTTCGTGCATCCATTGCTTTTCTTGCATATAAAATGTGCTTTGGAAAACTGCATATTGTGAATTGTAGAGCCTCTCTCACTAAGCTAGTTGGCTTATGCTCTTCGTGTTTCCAACGTGCAGATCGTTAGAACTCGGGAGACAAGCGGGCAAGGGAGGAGCTTTTGGAGTTCTCAAGCTAGTTCAAGTATGGTTTGCGTTTTGTAATAATGCCTAAACGATGGGGTATAGTGTTTTAGGAGTTGGTGTCAAACTCCTTAGGTGGTTATGTTTGAGCATGCTAAACTCATGGATGTGTTATGCTTTTGTTTCATGGATTGTGGACCATGCTTATCTTGTTGTTTATTTGAATATGCCTAAATGTGCATGTTGTTGGCCTATGTATGCTCTATGTTTACTTGGCTTGTGTATGAGGCCTTATGATTGCTAAGTATGCTCTTTTTGTGGAATTGCATGAAATCTTTGATTTGTATGATTCTTGTTAGATTAAATGCCTCGTATACTAAATTTCGATTGTAGTCTGCATGTATGTATGTTAGAATGAGTCTAGGAAAATCCCAAAATGCATATTAAGTTGAGTCTTGTTTGGTTTGGTTGGCTTTTGGAGAGTTGCAGTGCGGGGCGTATCGATACGCCTAAGGGCCGTATCGATACGGTCTTGCCTGCAGAGCTCGTTTTAGGCTGGGCATATCGATACACGGGTCCGTATCGATACGGTTTTTGCTCACTGGAATTCTGAGTTTTTGGGGAGTTTTTGGCGTATCGGTACGATGTTGGGCGTATCGGTACGGGTTTATCTCGTTGACCATGAGATGTTGACCGAGAGGGGTGTATCGATACGCTCAAGGGCTGTATCGATACGGTCTCCTCTGCATTGACTGATCGCGTTGACCTGGTCAGGGAGTATCGATACCCTTGACTGGTGTATCGATACGGCCTGCCCTGAAGGCTAAAAATGAATTGCTTGTAAATGTGGATGTGGATCGCATGCATTTATTTATCGATGTTTCCGCTGTTGTGAATTATTTAGGAATTAATACGCCTTTAGATAAGATTAAAATGAAAGAAAATTTTAGGGTTGCTAACCGAGGGGAAGCCTTAACGGGTTTCGCTTCGGTTTTCTCCGTGTGGCCCACTCGGACCGGTCATCCGGCCAGACCGGGACGAGGGGGTTACAATGCTTTTGGGTAAGAAATTGTGTATGTACACATTTCCTAACAAGTACAAGAGCCATTTTGAACCTTCGTGAAATTGTGTAATAAAAAAGGTATATATTGTTTTCTCTTACAAATTTGTACTAATTTGTGTACATTTGCTACTAATATGTGTATATACACAAATCCTTATAAAACTTGTACCAAAATATGCTTTTGCGTAAGAAATTATGTATGTACACATTTCCGTACAAGTACAAGAGCCATTTGAACCTTCGTGAAACTGTGTAATAAAAAAGGTATATACCGTTTTCTCTTACAAATTTGTACTAATTTGTGTATATCTGTTGTAACCATTTGTGTACCACTTTTTACCCGGTAAACATGTCTGTCGTTTTTTAGCCTGTATTTAAAGGTTGTTCCCTAGAAGTCTCCATTTTACTTTTGTAGCACGTTTTTTGGCCTTTGTGACACGTTTATCTCTGTCTTTTGGTATGTTTCTCGATTTCTTTCTCGGTAATTTGGTCGTTCTTTTTATTTTATGTTTTTTTTTCAGGGTTGAATTTGATGACGGTACAACTGATCAAGATGGCGCTTATTTGTAATCCGACTAATCTTCCATGCTTTGGACTCTCGAATTGTATTTGGATACGCGGTTTGCGTTCGTGGGTAGTTTCTCTCAACGCCCCGCTCTGATTTGCGGTTCTTAGTGGTCTTTCAATTGTTTAATCCCTTTTGTGGTTCATTTGCGGATACAATCAGATTTGTTTGTATCCATTTTTCGTTCGAATTTTTTGGTTGAGTTTTAAACTTTTTCCGTGCATGGTCCTCGTATTGTTTAAAGTGACTATTTTATTGAGTCAATATTATAAGAAAATGTCTAAATTATATATCTAGTTTACGAAATTAATTGTAAACTCTTAATATAATTTTAGATATTTTCTTTTTATGATAAGACTTACGGCTGAAATTATGAATACGGTATATATTTTAAGGTTTAAAATTTGAAGATATAATTTAAAATTTAAATTTTTAATATTGTGACATAAAAAAGTTACACTAAAAAAATTACATAAGATTTTGTCCATTAAAAAGCATGCATTACATCATGACGGGAAGTTTGTTTCTATTTTGCGGCCAATAGAGTTCTGTTTTCTTCAATAATTCGAGTATGTCAATTATTTGAAAAACTCGAATTAAACAGTTTAATTCAAATTATTTGTTTAATTTAATTTAAAATTCGAACTAATTCAATAGAAAATTATAAAAACAATTGTTTTTTTTTAAATTAAGCGGATATGGACAGTTTTGTCAAGTTGAATAAAACAAAGTAAATAAAGGTACATGGGCAGAGCAAAAGTCTTTCGGAATTGTTGCAGCACTGTTAACACTTAACAGTATAGTATACAGTACAGATTATGCATTTTGAGGGCACTAGAGTGACTCTGTTAATGATTTCCGGTTGGCGGCGTGTGTCGCCCTATTGCCCGGCCGCATAGAAGAGCATTCCTTGGGATCGGATACTCATCCCTCCACGAACTTACGGCGGAGAACACGCGGAGATAGAATTGTTGGCCTAGGTACTGCCTACTCCAGTTCTCCGACCTTACGTTCCACATCCCCACATTATCCACTGCCATGTAAACTGCGCTCCATGACTTTGGATACACCTGCAACTCTCAACTCTTTTAGTTCATGCATACATACATGCATGCATGCATGCATACATACATACATACATTTGTTACTTTACCTGAACAGTGCAACGTGAAATTGTGTCTCTCAAGTTGTAAGCTAACCGGCTTGCAGGCGTCCATTGCCCCCTATCCATCCTGCAACACCCAAAATGTAAGGGACAGTATATGTAAGATGACTTTACACGTGTATATTAGTTATACATACCCGACAACGAAGAAGCTGTGACCGTCAATGTGCCATGATTGCACTATGTCTTCCGGATTCTCGAAAACTATCTCGACATAACTTCTGTGATCAGCAGCCATGACAGAAGTTTGCAAGTAGGCACCACCTCCGGTTGGAGCATACGGAATGCTTCCAAGGGAAAATACTCCGGGGATGTTGAAATAGTCGGCAAGTTTAAGTGGGGTGTCAGCTGGGATGAAGGAAACACCATTCACAGCATACCTCTGCTTGCCATTGATAATAGAAGCAGAGCTTGCGAGTCTAATCGTGTGTGTGGTTTTGATCAGTCCATAGTGGTATGTACCTTGCGGATTAGGTCTCGGTCCACTAGCCGTCAGATTCTGCCTAATTTTGGTACGTAGCCTAAGTTAACTACATGATCAAGAGTATTCAACTATATGTTGATAGGAAACGGAAGCTAATTGGAATTGTTGAGGCAATACCTGATGGATCGAGCTTGTTCGAGAGACCAATCGATTTGAGTAGTTGGTCCCTCAGGAGGAGAACCAGAAATGGATAGTTTCGAGTTACTATAATGAAGAACTGCAGTTGTGGCCAGCACCTGGGAGGTGAAACGGGTTGAGGCCACAATGTAGTAATCTCGGGCCGGTTGATCGGCGGTAACCAACACAGACAAGGACTGCCCTAAGTGAATATCAAGGGAATCATAAGTGTTCTGTAGTGTGTGAGTTCCTTCAACCTCTACTAACAGCAACTTGTGCCCCTGGATTCTGAAATTTATGGATGTTGTAATCCCAACATTCGATATTCGAAATCTGTAGGTTTTGCCTGCTCACAAGCTCAGAGAATCATTCCATCGGTCCAACTAGAGGACTATGTGCCCAAATCCCTACCAAAATACAGCTTACCTTGATCAACTGTGAATGTGTACCCATTAGCACCACGGCCATTAATAACTAGGCCATCGGGGAATGGAAGATCGTGACCGTTATCTAAAATCGCTTTCAAGTCCTGTATTGCTCCAAGTTTAAAATCATGAAACCAAAGAAAGAGCAACCGCTATGGCAATCGAATATATAGACATAAAACATACAGTGTGGTTTTTGTTGTACCAGTCACCAACCAAAATGGTGTAATCAGCAGCAGGAGCCGGGAAAGGAACTGGAATGACGGAGCGGCTTTGAATCCTCAAGCCACCGTACCCTCCCGCGGCCTTATGTAGAGCGAGCGACGGGAAGTAAAAGTAGCTGCCAATCTGATCCTTCACTTGAATAGTGTAGGTGAAGTTTCCCCCAGGAGGGATGGGGCAATTGGTGCCATATACTCCATCCTGCCAAGAGTTCCTTCTTTGCTGCACGCCATTCCTATATTCAATCTGTGTGTGTTACAAAATGCAATCAGAGCATAATAAAGCAGTCTAGGATAGGACAAAGAAACCTACCAAGACATGAGGAAGGGTTGATCCAAGCTATTGAAAACATTAATGATCAAGTTTTCGTTGGTGACAGATTCGATTAGCGGTCCCGGAAACTGGCCATTTATCAATATCCCCTGCCATGATCAGACCACATTACATCAGATGCAGATATGAAAAAGGAGCTTAACAGTAATCAAAACACAAATATGAAGAAAAAAAAGAACCTGTCGTTTGAGTCCAAGAGGATAGATATCACCATAAGTGACATTCCAAGTATAGAACCTGTATGGATCTTCACCATTGGTGCAGCAGCTCACAAGCAGAATAAGCAGCATAATACAACAAGATGCTCCTCTTAGTTTTACTCCCCTACAACTACAATCCCCCATATTGGATTTGAGAAGAATGTTTGAGACAATGGGATTAATTGAAATTGGCCCAATCAATGTGTCCTTTTTTATATTATTATTATTTGGGCTAAGTAATGAATCTTTTACTTTAGATGACATCTTTTATTTTCTCTTTTGGTGCTTTAGATTTAGAGCTGGAGCTTTGTCGGGTGGGAATGAGTTGAAAGGAAAAGATATACTTGGTAGTCTAGTATGACCTTTTCTCTTTAAATTTGTCTTGAAGAAGAAGCCATTTTCAGGGGGTATGAGTTGAGCTGAGGTGTACTTGCTGCTTTTGCACAGCTGCTGGAAGAAAACTAAAAGCAAAAGAGGTTTCCTCAATCACTCGTCTTCATTACAACTTTGCTTCATCTTTGGGGCAACAGAATCCCACACTACCATCCCTTGTTGGACTACAATTTTCACTTCTAAAAGGAAAATTTTGTCTTGAGCTAAGTTGACAAATGGAATTAGATGTTGCGAGACTCCTTAGAGAAATGCTCCAAACACTAAGAATGCATAGGCTGTTGATGGCTCAGATAGGGAGGATCAAAAGTAAAGGGAAATCCAAGCATTGCATAGAAGCTGCTTAGATAAAAGGGTTCTTTTTCTCCTCAAATAGGGTAATGTTGATTAGGATGGCAAATAGTTTGTTATCTAAAACAGTGAATAAATTATATAGCCTTCATAACTAATAAATAAAATTATTTAAACTTTTCTTTTAAAATTAAAATAACAATGAGTTGTGGTGTTTTGCTTGTTCGATTGAAGTTCTTGTTAAAAGTAAACAAGTTCTTTGGGGACATTGAATCAATTACTTCTAATTACATGATGAATCATATTTATCCCCCCCTTCCCCCCAACCAAAAAATGCAATCCATTCATTACATCATGTCACTTGGGACCAAAAATGCCTTGCCCAATTTTGCTTAGGCAGGGGGGATAGCTTCAATAAGGAATCAATCTACCATTACACAAACAAATCGGTTATTACATACATCAACCACCATCCTTTTCAGCACAGATCTACAAAAGAATGTGTCACAATCTTTATGAACAGCTTGCACCACAAAGAAACAAACGGAGCAAGTAATGCTTACAACATCATCAGAGCTCTGAAAGAATCGCGGGGATGTAATGAGATAGCTCTGCTGTGAGGGACTGAAATCCATTCACTAGTTGTGTGTGGAAATCCTGGTCTTCTTCTCCTATTAGTCTGAAGTGTACTCGGATTGCGCGTTTGCAAACAGCCATGAATTCAAGGAGTGCAGCAATAAGTTGCTGTAGCTCCTGAGAACGCAACCTGGTGGCAGGTTCACCAGACAAGAAGGCTGTGCACACGCTCAGAACACCACTATTCACCTGCATATGTGCAGCTGTCTTTGTAAGTATGGAAATCACTCCTATCTAGATAATTACTTCAAAGGGAAAAACAAAATGAACAAGGAATTGAAGAAAGAAAGGGAAAAAAATATTGAGCTCACTTGAACCGCAACACTGCCTTGAAGTATTCTCTGCAAACTCTGGAGACGTGGCAGTTGATCTCCTTCAGAACTACGAGGCTCTTCAAGCTCATTTCGTAAGGCTGCTGTTCGAGTTTCAATCATTCCGATTGCATTCTCGACCGGGGAAAATTCAAGTGATTCAGATTTTATCACCAAGAGCCTATTGACAAGAGCAGGGAATGAGCCCTCAGTCTGAAGAACAGTCCTCCTTTTCCATTGGTCTTCCAATCCACCTTGGGTCTTGCCATTTTTTGTGAATGGGGTGTCAAATAAGAAGCGGTCGAAGACACGTGCACGGACAGTTCCAGTAGAAAGAGAAAAGATCCTCTCCCTTCTGCTTCCCAAATCTTCATCTTCCATGACTGGATCAACAGCCGTTATTTGCAGGTAACATGTTCCCGGCTGCAACTCCTCTGCCTTCACTTGTCTGGAATCAGGAATAATGTGCAAAGTATGATTACCATCCATCCTAGATTCATATATATGACTGAGTTTTTCCATTATATCACCCAAGCGCACATCACGAGGTTCTCGGTAAACATATTCTTTCCGGTCCAGCTTACCAAATCTCTCACCATAAAATCCAACCCTATAGTAAGTAGCATCAGTGAAAGGAATAGGGCTTGACTCCTGCTCAAGGATTGATTCGTAGATATTTGTGAGCAATGTATGACATTTAGCCAGTTGTCCATATGCCCTTCTGCTCTTATAAACTGGAATAACAAGTTCCAAAATGCTGGCACAGAAATGATAGAGTTCAGCTTGAGAGAAAAGCTTATTTGCAAGTTGTAAGTACTTCACAGCAGAATCAACAGTGAGCTTCGAAGCACCGTATCCCTCAACCTCGGCTGCTGATGCCTCAGACGTTATTTCACTGCTGACCATGGGACAAATTTTACGCAAGGCTGTGACATGATCCTTGCTCCAAACACCGTCGTTTCTAGCAACAAGGGCCTACAACATAGAGATTATATGAACAAATTTCCAATGAATAGAAATCTTAATTTTAACTCCATTTTTAATTTCTTATTTATTGACAGCCTTTTTCCCTTCTATCTGTTTAATTCTAGAGCAAGGACTTTATGTACTTTAAAAGGTAATCCTCCCATTTTCTGAAATTAATAGAAAATACAGAGAGTTCCTGCTTTTCGCTCATGAGATTTCATTTCTATAACATGCAAATTCATGATTTCCCAACATTTAATAATCCCAAGTGAGAAAATGGTCAAAGTTCCAAAATTAGATAGTCATGTTTCTTAGAAGCCTGTTAATGTCTGCCTGAAAACATGTTTCTAGGACTTTCTAACCTGCATTACAACACCAGCAACAGCCACAGCACACTGCGCAGCTTCAGCCCAAGACTGCATTTCTTGATGTGCATCACATAAATGCAGCAACCACATTATGTGTAGATCAGGGACAGGGGCAAATGCCATTCCAAGCTTGTAAAAGCTTTCTGCCGCAGCATATCTATCCATAGACATTACTGAGGACTGCAAACAGAATACCATTTAGATGTTAATGCAACAACATTTTTTCTAATCAGATCATCAGCAGATACAGATGCCGAAACAGTTAACAGCTCCTACTATTGAACCAAAAAATGTAAGCCGCAAACAACATAGTTTTCATTGATTTTAAATTAAACTAGCTTAATCATTTAAGGGACTGTTCGCTTATGGTCAGCCAAAGCCCATCTATGCATGATTTCACACTAAAACACCATCATCAACTGTTGTAGTTACCATCCCTAACAAATGCAGTAGAAAGAATCCAGGTCCTTGACCTCAAAAGATGACAGTATGTATCTGTTATCATTTCATATGGGGCATGCTCCTGTCATGATGCTTAACTGCATACTTTAACAATTCCACCTTTTTTGTGTGTTAGGATGTAGTTTGTCTTAGTTGAACTGTACCTTTTAGTGAATTTTCTGATCTAACACAGATTGCATGAAGATCATACCGGAAACTTAAGGCACATATAAGATGTGAACCACAATAAGCTCTCTGTACCTCACACAAAAACATGTATCAACAACAACA
Source organism: Hibiscus trionum (assembly GCA_030270665.1). NCBI lineage: Eukaryota > Viridiplantae > Streptophyta > Magnoliopsida > Malvales > Malvaceae > Hibiscus > Hibiscus trionum. The sequence continues at coordinate 1,439,244 of BSYR01000045.1, forward strand.
AAACTTCTTAAAAATACAGTCTCGCCACGATCCCTAGAAGAAACTGACATATCTTTTAGACTTACCAACAGTGCATGCTCCAGACTAGCATCAAGGGCCAGAAGAAGGCTTCCAGAGAGAGATTGTACTTCTGACCAGGACCACCGATTCTCTTTAAAACTTTCTGGAGTCACCAATAGAGCATTCTCAGGAAGCCCGCATTCCTTCAAAAGGCCAGAGCTCTTGACTTCATCTGCCATTTCCTCTAAAGATTTACTAAGCCGCCGTGCTTCACCACTTTCTTCTAGTGTCCCATCAGACTTCATTTGAGTCACTTGCATGTCAGACATTAGCTCGGACAAGGTGATAGTCAGCATTACCCTTAACCTTGCAGTCTGCATGAAGTAGAATGAACTCTGCAAGAACGAAGAAATAATTGATGTCAGATTGAACAATAAAAGCAAGCCAACGGAAATGTCCTAGGAATGCCGAAGGGCCTACCCTCACGAGTATCTGAAGCCCAATAACAGCTCGTTTTCTAATATTATCATTTCGAAAGACAGCAAGCCGAAGAAGATGAAAGGCAACTTGTTTTAAGAAACGATCATTCTCCCTAGCCATTAGTGTTGCCCCATGAAGATCAAATACATGATTGAAGACAGGTAACAAAGCTTTCCAGAAAACCAGTGGCTGATTTCGGGAAAAGAAGCTCGTAATTATAGATGATAAACAATCGAGTTTTCCATAATCAGTTGCAATGCTATGGGATGCTGCCATTGCAGAAAATTTCTCAGTTATTTCCAAAACCTGAAGACTAACAGCAGCGCTCAAGTTTTCTTCCCAAAGCTCCTGAAATAAGCAAGAAAACCATGAGCTACCCAGGCCAAATCCAGACCGAGACTAAATAGGTCGTGGGAATATCTTCTTTTTATTTTTATTTTTGAGAAAAGCATGACATTCTGAAACAACTGTACCAGTTTTTGACGCAAAATTGGATGCAAAGATTCTCTAAGTGCTTGGGCTGAAGCTCCAATCCTAGAAGATTGGGCCTGGGCCAGAGCTTCTCTCAAGGAATATGGCTGACTTGGGGAGCTCAGCTGAGAATTCACCCTCTGCCATAAGTAACCATCTTCAGGAGTTCCCTGAGGCTGCAATAGAACAATCAAACAGTGTACAAAATAATTAGCACATGCAGTTCTGTATCTCTAAAATTAAGAATCTACACTAACAAACAAATGGACTTCTCGATTTACGAGCAATAGATAAAAGGATAATAATATAACTCACTCTAACTTCTTGTCTTGATGCCTCAGATAAATAAGTGTTGATTGCAGGAGAAAGCTTATCAGAATATTTCGGGGATGTAGGTCCATCACTCACCGTATTGCGAGAACTACTGCCTATAAGCATACCATCAGCAGGCTTTTTGTGCTGTAAGCATATGCAAAGTTTAGCATGACTCGAAGGTTATGAAGTGAAAGGCTCATACATTCAAAAGAATTGACCAGAATAAAAGAGAGTCTAGGAAGGCTAGGAAAGCAAAATTTGGAACGCAATTGATATGCTACAGCATGAAGTTCCCTTCTCTATGGCAACAAGATTTTTTTTCCAGATAAACTTTTCATATAACAGCTAATACATGTTATAGGAACATACATTCAAAAGTATTGACCAGAATAAAAGAGAGTCTAGGAAGGCTAGGCAAGCAAAACTTGGAACATAATTAACGTTCAATAACAGCTAATACGTGTTATAAGGGACAACAAATTTCAAATAATTTAAGTTTTACACATTTTTTGGATCGTTGGATGGATGAAATGAATGGCTAAGATTAACAGCAGGATATGTAAAGATTATCACTTGGAAAAAAAGGTAAGGAGTTAATCTCAGCCATCCATTTCACCCATCCAATGATCCAAAATACGTGTGAGTTTTACATTGTGTGTAAGTGGATCCTAACCCTATATATATAGGAACATAAGCATACAAAAGCTTATTTGTCCATTACACACATGCAATATAGGATAGCTGGTGGCAATCCAGTATCATAGAGATCACGGAATGATCCCATGGAGAATGATGCCACTAACCCAATTTAAACTGCAAAAAACGTTAAGCCAATCAAAGTTTCCCTACATATTTTAATCCCGATAATAACAGAGTTTAATATCAAGACACCAACAAAGGCTAAGATTTTGCACAATAAAAAAAGGTGACTAAACACAAACAAATAAAACCTTAATACCAAAATGAAGCTACCTAAACCAATAAAATAACTGAACCAACATATAATTTTGCACAATGAGAAAAAGGAAATTGAATGTTTAGCTGTAATAGCAACCTCAAAATGAACCAGGCATTCCTCCATGAGTTTGAAAAATAATCTAGTCCGAGCAATGCTCTGCTGCCAAGCCTTGACAACTGACGCATCATCCAGATTCCGCACGATTTGCAAGATAACAATCAGAACTTCACGCTTTTCTGCGGCATTTAAGTTGTAAAATACAGGCATTTCATCTAGAATCTGCAGAGAGGATAAATTCACTTGAGAAAATATTGGAATAAATGCAGTCTTATAATGCAGGTCATCTTTAACAAAATACCACTCCAAATTTTAGACTACAAAATCATATCCCGTTTTCTATTTCTAATAAAGAAGATTTGAGAAAAGATTTATGTCAAAGCTGTATTCTGTTTAGTAGTAAGACTAAAATTCTAAAAACATACATGCCTCATCCCTCAGTTTTCTTGCTAAACAACTTATTTTTGGTCAGCTCAGAAATTTTAAAGAATATATAGTTCTTCATTCATACTAAATTACATTTCATGAAAGATTCTATAAATTCAAGAAGCAAAAACAGTATCATATATCATATATGTGGATTTTTTTTTTGGATTATACAAATATGACGCCAAACAGCTATGTAAGTGGACACTTACCATTAATTTGTCTCAACTTCAAGCTCATTTAGGTGTAGACAATTATAATACTATTTACACAATATCATTAAGATGCAAAATCAGCAATGTTATAATCCATGCCTAATCCTTAATCATTGTCAGGCCATAAAATTACTGAAGTACAATTTACCTGGCCAATGAGAGGGAAATATAGTTGAGCAATATACAACTTGTCTTCAGGTTTTTGATACCGAGCATCAAACTCATGCTTACATAAAACCACCACCAAAATTCTAGCTGCCTAATCACACAAAAAGCAAAAGTTATTTTCACAACAAAAGTTTTATATAGGAAAATGATTTTTTGAACCAGTTGACCATATTTTATCCAAACTCACCTTAGCACGCTGAGATAAATCATCATGATCCCAAGTAAGGAAAAGCTCTTGAATCAAGACAGATGAAAGATAGTTCCTAAATAACAATATTCACTTAGTCAAATGAGTGATCCTAGCATTTCAGCTGCTAATTAATTGAGATTTTGTTGGACAAACACAATGCCAAAAAAATAAAACTCGATTTACAAGAAATCAGAGAGAGAGAGAGAGAGAGAGAGAACAGAAATACTGTTAGTGTATCTTTTTTCTATATTAAGGTAAATTTATAAGATTACTGGAAACAAACTATCATCACTAATTGACCTCTATACAATGTCAGATAAACATCTAGATTTTGACCATTTACACACAGATTACATGGATAACAATAACGTGAAAGCAAGCCAAGGTTAACTGCCAAGATAATTTAAGATTATGGTCTTTATTTTCTATTTTTAGGACCTTATTTAAGCTGAAACGATGCCATTAAGTCATTTTTATGTTTAAAGTATAAAAAATTGTTGGCTTTATTTTCATGAGTTTGGTAAGATCTAACAATAATTTCCAGATTTCTGGCAGATATAAGTCTCTGGGTTTATTTTGATCTATTTTTCTTTTATATTTTAGGCATTGTTTTAAGTCAATCTTGGAACTTTATTATTTTGGATCTCAGGTACATGAAAGATATGAATGCTAGAACTGTACAAGAAATCATGTAACTTCTTGCATTAAATGAAGAATTAGTCATGTAGAGTTACTTCTCATGATTTAGTTCACCACACCAACCCCCACCCCCTCCATCAACGGTCTCCTATTTACGAGATTTTTTTGGTTTACAAAATATCCTTAAACACTGTACTCTAATTAACTTGGAACACACAATAAAATTCCTTCATGCACATATGTATCATCCACTTAAATTGAAGCCTTTATGCCAGCTTTGCAACAGGAAGGAAATTTTGTTACAATTGATGATGGTGATAGAGAAACAAGAAAACATTGTTACAATAAAATATATCCCAATTATATAAGCTCACCTATATAGAGGGATGTTCTCCATTAAGACATGACATAAAGCAGAAATGATCTATTTACATCATGAAAGTAGTGAAAATAGAAACAGAGGAAAAAGTACCTATCTGAGGGGTCTCTCCCAGGCATTTCCACAAAAAGATCATGATCACATATTATCTGCAGAAATATTAGTTTGCAATCATGCAGAACTGATTGGCATACCCCAGAAAACTTGTCCAGGTACAAGGACACCTGCAACACATAGAAAGTGATCATCAAAACTGCAATAACATGATTAATATTCAGTGTCACATGCACCACTAAAACATTGGAAGTAATTATTTTCCCTTTTCTATCTCTCATACATAAAACAAAACAACTCCTCATGCCAAAAAATGCAAACACTGGATGGAGTAAATATAAGTTGGAATAAAAAAGCATAAGACATGCTTCCAACCAGTGGCATAACTCATTCAAAAGGCATAAGACATGCACCAACCTCAATTACTTTTGTTGATTCTAAAACAGAGAAGTAAGATCTAAATTAACAAAAGAATGCTTATCACACTAGTGATAAGTGTCATAACTCACAATAGCTTGTAGACACCTGAGATCCCTAAATTATGTAACACATCTATAAGCTCCCTAAATCATGTAACACATCAATAAGCTCCCTAATTGCATTCCATCATTTGTGCCCAGTCACGGGTCCTATCTACACTTGACTGCGCTTTAGTTTGATATTTAGTTGAACTTTTATTATAAAGCTTTTACTAGGATTTGCTAGTGCTGGTTCTATTTTAATAGGAATGCTTATTTTCATCTTGCTCTTTTGTCTACTCTGCCTTCTAATTAACGATAACCTTCTTTCTCAGTTCTTCCCATGTTGCTACACTTTTGTTGTCTACGCGTAGCCTTCAGCTTTTACATGTTTCACTCAATCAAGATTTCCTTTATACAATTGAAAGATCAATACTAGAGTTTGTAGGCATTGAATTGCTTTTTTATCATAAAGAGAGGGAAATAGTGATTGACAGTTAGAAGGTATCAGTTCCTTTAATCTGAAATGTGTTATTCTTTGTATATTTTACAGTTTTATTTTTTATGTAGACATTTTTCTAGATCAATAATTTTCTGAAACATGCATCCATATAATTCCTTTTTGGCCCACTATTGAAGGAATTCATTAACATTAACCATTTCTGTTGTTCGGTAATGAAAAGTTTTAGTTGTTATTGTCTTACACGCCCTATATCTAAATTAGGTTTTCTTTTGCACTCATGAGGTATTTGGCAAAGCAAGGACTTGGACTGTTTTCAGTTCTTTCTTTGTTGAAACTTGTAGGATATTGCGGCTTGTACATAGATTAGGATTAAATCTCCTAAGAGTTAGTGTTTATCTGTACTTATTGTATTATGTAAAGAGATTAGAATTAAAGTCCTAATTAGTCTAGAGTTATCTCTAATTTAGTATAGAGTTAGAAGTTATTTTGTACTAGGAGTCCTTATTCTAGTCGAACTCCTAAAGACTCTATAAGAGAGTCTCTTGTTGTAATCTTTTCAGATAATCGAATAACAGAAAAGCCTTCTGTTTTCATCTATTTCTACATGGTATCAGCTGGGGTTTCGGTTCCTCAACCCTAAATCGACTTCCACATCACCCAAAATAAATAAAAAAATTCCCTTCTCGATGGCTACATCTAGGAGGATTGGTGCACACAGTTCAATGTTAGGCAGATGGAATTTTTATCTTTGGGCTTTCAATGAGGGTTATGGCATTTGGACAAACATTTAACTATTATAGAATTAAGTGATTTCTTAACTTCTTAAAAATTTCTTGTTTATTATACTCCATATCTTGGTTGCCATAGTGCTGATTAGATTGATTCAAAAGCAGACAAAGGTAATCTATGACTAAAAATTCTGATACTATAGATGAGATGTTGATGACTACCAGTAGTGATAAATGATAATTATCAACTTTGTCATTGATTTTTCCAATTTGCTTCTAGATTATAATTCACCTTTTTTCTTAAGGATGTTAAGCAGTTTAGGAACAGCTTCTGTTAACCTTTTTGTAAGTTTACTCGAACTAGAATTGTAAGTCTAGTTGAACTAGATTAGTTATTATAATCTAACTATATTGTATAAGTTTAGTTAAAGTCAAACTCCTAAGACTAGAGTTAGAAGTTAATAATTAGTAGGACTCCTAATGTAACTAAAAGTCCTAGTCTATAAAAGTCTGCAAACCTTTGTAAGTTTATCAATCAATTTAATCGAAAGAAACAGAAATACATTCTGTTTTTCTTCATGGTATCAGTCTAAATTCGATCCTATCGGATTTTTTTTTTCTCTTTTCCTCTTCAATGGAGAATCCGACTTCATCTAGAGGCTTCACCAACCAACAGATGGTACAACTGCAGCAACTGTTCGGCAGATTCATTAAGAGCAGTGCAGGAAATCTGGCTTTCGCAAACAATGATGGTACACAGACCAACTCTTCTTCCGCTGCACTTCTTTCTACTACGAATACATCAGCATGGATTGTGGACTCTGGTGCTTCTGAGCACATGACTGGTAACAGGGAATTGTTTTTTCAATTTAAAAATTCCTCCTCTCAGAATTCTATCAAATTAGCAGATGGTTCTTTCTCACCAATTCAAGGCAGTGGTTCTGTATTTCTTACTGATGACTTAGTCCTTCGAGACGTGCTTTTTGTGCCTAGCCTGAACTGCAATTTGTTGTCAGTTCGCAAGCTCTGCAAGGATTTAAATTGTGTTTTCCAGTTCACTGATTCTGAATGTTTTTTACAGGCACTGGACTTCAAAAAGAGGATTGGCAATGCTCGCTTGCAGAATGATTTATATGTTCTTCACAGTACAGGAAATTCTAAACCTTTATCTTCTAAATTTTGTCTTACTTCCTTAGGTCAGTCTGATGTTATGTTATGGCATTTTAGTTTAGGCCACCCAAATTTCACCTATCTTGCAAAAAAATTTCCTCAATTATTTGTTAATCAAAAACCTTCTTCCTTTAAATGCCATATCTGTCAACTTGCTAAACAAACAAGACAATCTTACTTACCCTCTACTTACAAACCCTCACATCCTTTTTCTCTTATCCACAGTGATGTTTGGGGTCCTTCTAAAGTGAAGAATATTACTGGTAGCAGATGGTTTGTGACCTTTATTGATGACCATAGTAGAACCACTTGGACTTACCTCTTGAAAGAAAAATCTGAAGTGACTAGTGTTTTTGAGAGATTTTACAACATGGTCGAGACCCAATTTCATTCTAAAATTCAAATCTTTAAATCGGATAATGGAGGGGAATTCTTTACTAAATCTTTAGGTGATTTTTTCAAGGAGAAAGGGATAGTACAGATTAGTTCTTGTGTTGATACTCCCCAACAGAATGGAGTCGCATAAAGGAAAAATAGGCATCTACTAGAGGTAACTCGAGCCTTATTGTTTACCCACAATGTTCCTAAATATCTATGGGGAGAAGCCTTATTAACTGCTACATATCTTATTAATCGCATGCCCAGTAGAGTTTTAAATTTCCAAACACCTAGAGATGTTCTTTTATCTTGTTTTCCTCACTTTAAGCCTTTGTCCTCTACACTTCCTTTGAAAACTTTTGGGTGTATCGTGTTTGTTACAAACCATGATCCTTCTAGGTCTAAACTTGATCCTAAATCTCTACAATGTGTGTTCGTAGGATATTCTTCACTAAAGAAGGGCTACAAATGTTACCATCCACCTTCTTGTAAATTTCTTGTTTCTTTGGATCTTAACTTTTTTGAACAGGAACCATATTTTCCCACGACTGAAATTCAGGGGGAGAGTTTTGATGATTTCCAGCCCTCTCTAAAACAGGTTCCTTCTTTTCCTTTACCACCTCCTACCTATTCCTCATCACTTGAGCCTCAGACTTCTCTTTCTCCACCTAATATTTTACCTATTTCCTCACCTAATACCTTATCTACACCACATACTTCACCTATTGTCACGCCTGCAGGAACCCGAAATTTAATTGAACCTTCTTCACAGCCCCCTAAACAACTGCAGGTTTACACCAGGAAGAGGAGAACCATTCCAGAAACCATTCTGCAATCTAGTACTTGCCAAGAATTGGATTTTAGTCCAGTTGCTTGTAAAGAAAGTGGAGGTAATGATTCTGCTAGTATTCCTTCTCATCTTCTTGAATTTGAACACTTACTGTTAGTTATGTAGGAATATACGTGTAGAGTAAATTAAGGATTACGAGAATATTTCTTGTATTTACAATCCCTAACTTTAAGGGATTATATCTTTTCCTAGAATTAGGCTCTTTCCTAACTTAAAGTTTCCTAAGATAGAGATATAGCTTGTATATAAATATGTAATAGATCTTTCTAATAAAATAAGAGAATTACTCTGATTTACTACATGGTATCAGATGCGGGTCGATCCTCTCTTCCAAATTTCAATTTTTTTCTTTTTTCCCTCTTCTCTCGACCTTTCTTCCCTATTTAGAAAAAATGGGTACAGCAAAACCTGCTGCTTCTGCAATTAGCTCTCCAGTGAGCCCTCGTCCATCTAATTTTACCCTTTCGGATGCGTCTCTTTCTCCCATTCCGTCTCAATCAGCGAGACCAGCAAATGTTACTACACATGACAGTCCTTCCAGCAATTTCAGTAAGCAACAGATTGTGGAGCTCCAACAGATGTTTGGTCCAATTTCCTCCCAATCAGATTCTACTGCATTTCCTGCTACAGAAGGTAGAATTTCCTGTTTGGCCACTTCTAATCCTCTCTCCTGGATTATAGATTCTGGTGCCTCTGACCATATGACAGGCAACCTTCAGCTATTTCGCACCTTTAACCATTGCAACTCTAAAACCTCCATCAAAGTTGCAGATGGGTCTCTCTCCCAAGTAAAAGGAAGTGGCACTATTCAAGTGGGTGATAAACTGGTTTTGCCTAATGTGCTATATGTTCCTAATCTTGCCTGTAACTTGTTATCAGTTAGTAAGTTAGTTCAAGATATTAAATGTGATGCTCACTTTGGAATTAATGGGTGTGTATTTCAGGAACAGGGCTCGAAGAAGGTGATTGGCAGTGCTAGGCTATCCAATGGTCTCTATATCCTTGATGAATTACCAACTCAGATTTTTTCAGTTTCACGTTGTTTTAAGACTTCATCTTCTTCTTCTTTAAGTAACCCTGATGAGATTATGTTGTGGCATCGTAGGCTAGGACATCCAAATTTTGTGTATCTTTCAAAATTGTTTCCCAATTTATTTAGCCATAAAAAGCCTCATTCTTTTAAGTGTGAAGTATGTCAAATTGCTAAACATACCAGGCAAACATATTCTCCTTCCTCATTTACACCCACATCTCCTTTTTCTATAATCCACAGTGATATTTGGGGTCCGTCTAAGGTCAGAAGCTTATCTGGGTCTAGGTGGTTTATTACCTTTATTGATGACTATTCTAGGACTACTTGGACTTTTTTAATGAGGGAAAAGACGAAAGTTGAGTCAATTTTCAAAACTTTTTATCAAATGATTGAAAATCAGTTTGAAAAACGTATTAAGGTTGTGAGGAGTGATAATGGGCGTGAATACCTTAGTCAATCTCTTAGGTGTTATTTTCGGGAAAAAGGTATTGTCCATCTTACTTCCAGTGTCAACACTCCACAACAAAATGGAGTTGCCGAAAGAAAAAACAGACATCTACTAGAGGTTACGAGGTCTCTTCTTTTTTCAGCCAAAGCACCTAAATATCTTTGGGGGGAAGCCTTACTTACTGCCACCTACCTTATCAACAGAATGCCCAGCAAAACCTTGGGTTTTGTAGCACCAACAGAAGCCTTATTCAAACATTTTCCTCACTTTAAACCATTGTCATCTGTTCTTCCTCTTAGGGTATTTGGCAGCACAGCTTTTGTTCATGTGCATGATAAAAATAGAAGTAAGTTGGACCCTAAATCAATCAGGTGTGTGTTTATAGGATATTCCTCTAGTCAAAAGGGTTACAAATGCTATTCTCCTATTTCTAAAAAGACCTATGTCTCTTTCGATGTCACTTTCTTTGAGGATAACCCATATTTTGCAGGGACTGAACTTCAGGGGGAGAAAAATGAGGAATTTCAGCCCTTTGTTTTTCCACCTTCCATCATTTCAGCCCTATCAAAGGTTAGTTGGAAAACTGATTTATCTTTCTCTAACAAGGCCAGACATTGCATACTCAGTGAGTGTTATAAGCCAGCACATGAGTGATCCTCGAGAAGAACATTTGGAGGTTGTTAACAGAATTCTGAGGTACCTAAAATTCACCCCTGGTGCTGGGCTAATTTTCAAGAAAAATTCAGACAGAACAGTGAAGGTATTCACGGATTCAAGCTGGGCAGGAGAGCTCACTGATAGAAGGTCAGTTAGTGGATATTGTGCTTATGTTTGGGGCAACTTGGTTACTTGGAGAAGCAAAAAACAGGCTGTGGTGTCAAGGAGCAGTGCTGAGGCAGAATTTAGAGCATTAGCTCTTGGAATATGTGAAGGAATGTGGATAAAGAGGCTTCTCAAAGAGCTGGGGTTGGATGAAAAGACTGAGTTCGAGGTTCGAGGTCTATAGTGATAGCCAGTCAGCAATGAGTATTGCTAAGAATCCAGTGCAACATGACAGAACCAAACACATTGAAATAGATAGGCACTTTATCTATGAGAAAGTGAATGGTGGTATTGCACAACTAAATTATATTCCTACCAGGAGCCAGATAGCTGACATCTTTACTAAAGCACTTCCAAGAGTTATTTTTGATGAGTTTACATCCAAACTGGGTATATACAACATATACACAGTTTGAGGGGGAGTGTTAGTTATGTAGGAATATACGTGTAGAGTAAATTAAGGATTACGAGAATATTTCTTGTATTTACAATCCCTTACTTTAAGGGATTATATCTTTTCCTAGAATTAGGCTCTTTCCTAACTTAAAGTTTCCTAAGATAGAGATATAGCTTGTATATAAATATGTAATAGATCTTTCTAATAAAATAAGAGAATTACTCTGATTTACTACACTTACCTATTGCTAAAAGAAAAGGGGTGAGACAGTGTACTAAGCATCCTATTTAAAAGTATGCTGCTTATGGGAATTTGATGCCATCTTTTAAAGCAGTTACAGCAAAGCTAGATGAAGAACGTATTCCTAAGACTATTGAAGAAGCTTTGCAGAATCCAAAGTGGAAGGAAGCAATTGATGAAGAAATTGAGGCACTTGAAAAGAATGGTACATGGACCATTACAAATCTTCCCCAAGGTAAAAAACCAGTTGGATGCAAATGGGTGTTCGCCATTAAGTACAATTCAGATGGCAGTATACAGAGATATAAAGCCAGATTGGTTGCCAAGGGGTTCACACAGACCTATGGACCTGTTGCTAAATTAAATTCAATTAGAGTTTTGTTAAGCCTAGCTGTAAACTGTGATTGGCAACTGCATCAACTTGACATTAAAAATGCTTTTCTTAATGGTAACCTTGAGGAAGAAGTATACATGCAGATTCCACCTGGACTAGAAGGTGCTGGACAAAATCAAAAGGTGTGCAAGCTTGACAAATCTCTCTATGGCCTTAAGCAGTCTCCAAGAGCATGGTTCGACAGATTTACCAGGGTTATTTTGGAGAATGGATACAAACAGTCACTGGCAGACCATACCTTGTTCTCTAAGGTAACCTCATTGAATAAAATGGTTATTCTTATTGTTTATGTGGATGATATAATATTGACAGGAGATGATGAAGTGGAATCGAGTCGATTAAAGACCTTGTTGAGCAAAGAATTTGAAATCAAGGATCTAGGAAAACTCAGATATTTCCTAGGTATGGAGATAGCAAGGTCTAGCAAAGGTTTGGTGATCAATCAGAGGAAGTATGTTCTGGATTTGTTGACAGAAACAGGAATGTTGGGTTGCAAACCAGCAGATACACCCATGGATGCAAACTTAAAGTTCAACAAAGTCGATCCAAGTCCAAAGGCAGATAAAGGACTCTACCAGAGGCTAGTAGGGAAATTGATCTATCTATCACTAACAAGACCAGATATCTCTTTTCCAGTGAATATTGTGAGTCAGCACATGACAGATCCGAGGCAGGAACACATGGAAGCAGCAAAGAGGATTCTGAGATACTTGAAAGGTACACCTGGACATGGTTTAATATTCAAGAAAAGTTCTGATAAAACTGTTAGAGTATTCACAGATGCAAGTTGGGCCAGTGAACTAATAGACAGGAGGTCAACCAGTGGATATTGCTCTTATGTATGGGGTAATTTGGTGACTTGGAAAAGCAAAAAGCAGACAGTTGTTTCCAGAAGCAGTGCAGAAGCGGAATACAGAGCATTGGCCTTGGGAATGTGTGAAGGAATCTGGTTAATAAAGTTGCTTAACGAACTAGGAATGACCAAAGATGAAAATTTCCAGATCTTTTGTGATAATCAATCGACCATTCAAATTGCCAAGAACCCTATTCAACACGACAGAACAAAGCATGTTGAAATAGATAGGCAATTTATCGCAGAGAAGTTGACAAGTGGAATGGCTTCATTAGAGTATGTTCCAGCCGAGGAGCAAGTGGCAGATGTACTAACAAAAGCACTGCCAAAAGCCTTATTCGACAAATTTTTATTCAAGTTGGGATTATACAATGTATATTCTCCAACTTGAGGGGGAGTGTAAGTTTACTCGAACTAGAATTGTAAGTCTAGTTGAACTAGATTAGTTATTGCAATCTAACTATATTGTATAAGTTTAGTTAAAGTCAAACTCCTAAGACTAGAGTTAGAAGTTAATAATTAGTAGGACTCCTAATGTAACTAAAAGTCCTAGTCTATAAAAGTCTGCAAACCTTTGTAAGTTTATCAATCAATTTAATCGAAAGAAACAGAAATACATTCTGTTTTTTCTTCAATTCTGTTTTTCTTCATCGCAAATATATAAATAATCTATGTGAACTAGGAAAACGTATCTCCTATTCCTATGTTTGACTCCTTTTAATCTTTCAGATAGATTCCAGTTTTCAGTTAACTGTGATTGTTTTTTTAGAGTTCATCAAAAATAAGAAGATAGGCTTTATTCAGATACAAATGATGGTAATCACCGGCAGGCATGAGATCTGTTGGTAGAGTTTGGACTCTTAGTTTTACTAATCAGAGATCAAAACTTAGCAATCTCAAGTATAAAAAGAAATAGCAGTAATCATGATTCCTAGAACAGATATAGCAGTAATTTTTTAATCATGTTAATACTTTGGTTGTTTCTGAAAAAAAAAATGACAGAATTGTAGAATATAAACAAACAAGAAAATTGAAAAATTAAACTTCAAATCGAAGAAGTTTTGTTAATATGCAATGGTATAGGGACATACTAGACTCTGAAACTAATAAGTGTATGAAGCATTATGTCCGAGTTAGTAGCATTCAAACCCAAGCACAAACATAGACTATTGAATCAAATAAAAACTTACCAATTCAAACACTTGGCGAGGCTCAATGATAGACAAAAGATCGTAACAAAAGAATGCTAGACTGCTGTTCAACCGTTTTGCCAAGCCTAGCCCTTTCTTACAACGCTCATGAACTTCAGTTAGAAGGCAATCATACAGCTGGATGATACATCTGAACACACCCTCTTTCAACTGCATTGGGGGAACATCTTCATCTATATTAAAAGAAAAAAGCTGATTTAATTTGATGGTAGAAAACATAAGCTATTTTCAATTTTCTCCAACTGAACTCATTTAAGAATTAACATTTAACAGAATCAGGTCTGAGTATCGGAGAGCATGCATGTATGAGGGTGTTTTTGAATGTGAGGTATTAACTTATGCCAATTTAATCTTATATACCTTAATCCGACGCTAAATTCCATGATGTATTCGTGTAATCATGTGAACTAAAATTTCAAGTAATTAAAAATACAGAGCTGACTTTTGACATCATAAGAGTTTCAAGCAGTAATACATGTGCTCTAAGGATGTAACAGCATGAATATAATGTTAAAACCAACATTGACCTAAAATTTACATCATGATGAGTTGATAGAATGTAATGTAAAAATATGAATAAAACGTTAAATCATACAAGTACACAATAGATATCTTAGTAATTTAAAAAGTGAACACATGACAGGTATGAATATTATGTTAAATCCAATACTGACTTGTTAAACCATCAATTATATTGAAAGTGACAGAAAGATGTAGCAGTAGGCAATTGCTATAACATATAGAGAGATTATATACACATGCACACATATACCTACCTGTATGCGTACATCAGTGTGTGTGTGCATTTAAATACTTCAAGAAAAATAAACCTACCTAATGGAAGGCTATGATAGAAAAGACGTGTTTGCTCCAATGCCATTGATTTAACAATTAGCTCAAGAAAAAACCAAGCCATTGCCAACACATCATCATATACTGGTCCAACACGATAACCCTTAGCCTGCAGAACAACAACAAATTACAAACTATTGAAGGAAAAAAGTACTAAAACGTTACAGTTTCTAAGCCAAGGCCATCAAAGAATTAAAAATAGCAATGACTCAGGATTACTATAAAAAGTTTTCAAATCAGCAAAATTTTAACTTTCAAGAATTTATATATTTTTCCAATGAATTTCTCAATGAAATAACATTCAACAAGTTGAAGTTTTTTATATCATTTTTTGAAATTCTGAAACAGAATATTATATGACTACAATATAGCATCTCTCTTTTATGAAATTATTCAAACAAACACTTGTCAGGTACTTTAATTTCGACATTGCAATTATTAATTTGATATGGACCTTTGCTAGCTTATGGGGTAGGGTTCTCCAAAGGTCTATATCAATTGGTATCAAAGCCAGCCACCATATCTCTCAGTTGCAATAGTGCAGCATGAATGGTGATGTCGGTATTGCAGTGTTCGCACAAGGCCAGATTTGTCGGGCACAAAGCTAGACTAAGCAATGCAAGTGATGACATTGGTATTAAAGTGTTTGCCCAAGACTGGAAAAGAAAAATAAGGCAAAGCCAACTTGTAGCTGAGATGGTGACAACAATATTGCAGTGTTGACCTGGAGCTAGATTAATCTACTGCAAAGCCAAAGCTAACCTGCATGCGGGCACCAGGCCCAACAGTGCTAAGTGTGGAGCATTGATATGTGCCTAATTGCAAGTATTAGACTTGGAGTCCACATAGGAAAGTATGTGATTTCTTTGTGGGGATTACATGGAACTACACTCTCCAACCTCAACAGCTAGTTTTTGGAGTGTAAATCTCCAAAGATCCATATCTTAATCATTCAGCACTTAAAATTTTAACATTAATGTTGAGTTCTTCAATTTCAATTTATTAAACACCGCAAGTGCTTTCATAAATAGGCTTGTCATCATCTATTACAGTTTCTTTCTTCCTTCCTTTTTGTTGTGTGTGGTAAGGGGTGTTTAGAAATCAACTATTACTACTTTTCTAAGTTTCAATATAATTCTAGAGGTCGTGAGTTTTCTCCAGTTCAATGATGCTGCACATCTTGAGTTTTTAACAAGTTTCTATAAGTTGATTTCTTGAGACTCCAATGGTCAATTACAAGAAATTTGAAAGGAAAATGTTACGATCATGTGTTTGGGATAGACAGTTCAGCTCATCCAAGGGAGACTAAACCTTAGGACTCGTTAAAGAGAGACTCAAATCTCTTTATAGGGTTTTGATAAATATTATACTTTTATTATTCCATAGGCCTCTTAAAATAGAGATTGCAATAATTAAATAAAGTCCTACCAAACACATTCTATTTAAGAGCCCTAAAACAATTTTATTCTAAAAGTCCTACCTAACAACTACAGAGTGCCCACAACAATAGCCCCTACCAGAAAAGAGCTTGTCCTGAAGCTCTGAGTCAAGACAAATTTCGCCAAAGAAAGCCAAATCAAAGGCCCTTCCCATTACTAACTGTTGAAATCAATAGGGCAGCGCACCTCCACAAATGTAGTGTCATTTAGCAGGACCTTTAAATAAATCACTTCTTAAGTCTTACTATCATTCAAGATTTTCAAAAATACCCCAACAAGTTTAGGCCCATTTAAACTTTTATGATATAGAGTTCAAGGTTTTATGGATCAGGTTTAAAGAAAAAGGATGGGCTGTATATGAGTTTAGAAGGGGTTGATGAATAAGACAAGTGAAGTTGGTTGCGACTGCCATGATTTTTGTTGAGATTGATTTAGGAGGGTTTGATGCATAAGATAAGGTAGAGAGATTGGTAGACGCAAAAATGTTTGGTTTTGTTCAATTAAAGGGTCTACCTTCGTAACTACCATAGAGTTACTAGCCTATTTACCAACAATTATTATATCCATTCTTCCACGCAATTCATCTAACAGTTGTGTTTTAGTTTCAGCACTAGTTTCATGAACATGCTGTAACACAATCCAATATATGCTCTATCTTTGTTTGCATATGCTCAAGCTTCTTGCATATTTCCGCAGCTCGCCAATCTGTCAAACATTGTTCTACCCTAACCGAGGATCATCGGCTCTGAATACCAAATTGTTACAACTAGGTATTTGGGATTGATAGTTCAGCTCACAAAGGGAAACTAAAACCTTGGGACTCGTTAAAGAGAGACCCAGATATCTTTATAGGGTTTTGATAAATATTCTACTTAACTTTTTATTATTTCATAGGTCTATTTAAATAAAGATAACAATAATTAAAGAAAGTAAATAAAGTCCTACCAAACACAAATTCTATTTTAAGAGTCCTAAAGCAACTTTATTCAAGAAGTCTTATCTCGCATTTCTCCCGAGTCCTACCTAACAACTACAAAGCGCCCACAATAGAGAACCTGGGTAAATCGAGTATGGTGAATAGCTTGGGTGATATAGGAATTCAGAAATTATGCAACAAGCAACTCTGATTAAAAATCTAAGTAGGGGTGTAAACGAGCCGAGTCGAGCTCGAGTAGTGCTGAGCTCAACTCAGCTTGTTAAGAATTCGAGTCGAGTTCGAGCTTGAGTAGTTTTTAACGAGCCTGAATAATTTGAGCTCGGCTCGGCTCGTTAAGAACTCGAGTCGAGTGTTGACCGAGTCGGACTTGAGTAGCTCGCGATCTGTCTCGTCTCATTTAAAGTCTTATTAGGAAAAAAAAACTTTGATACACAAGTTGGGTAAACTTTAGTTTACACAAGCTTGTTAATTTTAGGGTTTAAGGTGTTAGTTTAGAGTTTAGAGGTTTAAGTTGTTGGGTTTAGAATTTACAATTTAAATTTTAGGGTTTAGGACTTATGTTTAGGTTTATGTTTTAGGATTTTAGGTTTAGGAATTTAGATTTTAAATTTAAAAAATTAAAAAATTTAGTATATTATATTTTTGAGTAGCTCGCGAGCTTTTCGAGTCGGGTATCGAGTAGCTCGACTCAGCTCGTTAAGAACTCAAGCCTAGTTCGAGCTCGAGTCGAGTCCAATCGAGTCGAGTGTTGACTGAGCTTTGACCGAGTCGAGCTCGAGTCCAATCGAGTCGAGTGTTGACCGAGCTTTGACCGAGTCGAGTGTTGACCAAGCTTTGACCGAGTCGAGCTCGAGTAGCTCGCGATCTGTCTCGTCTCATTTACAACCCTAAATCTAAGTAAATATAGAAAAATACACATTATTGAATTTTACCCCGACTTCAAAGAAGGTTTGTAGGCTAGTAACCATTACCTTACTACGAGCTAAGCTACCCCACACGGTAGACAAACCCGGATAAACTGGGGGTTGACGACCACCAAAGTCATCAAACGCATAATCTACATAGTTAACTAGAGAGCGATTTCGTTCAGCATCATCAACTGACTCTTGTTGCACCCTGCAAATACATAACATATTATACGTGCTAAGAAAATCAATAAAAACCTGGAACAAAGAATGTTTTTCCTTTGCATGGCAATGATTAAAAGTTTATTAAGTTAGTGAAGTTATATACCGTCAAGAATATGTTAGAGACTTGGCACGTAAAACTATGACTGGTAATTTTTGTTTAAAAATTGTTAAGTGTAATAATATATTACCTAACCATCAGTAAATCGGATAAAAGAGCATACCTGGTCAGGATATTAACCATGGCTCTGAATGCAGCAACCTGAACCAACAAATTAAGAAGAAATCACAGCACACAGAGTAAGTAAACCAGTATAACAAGGAGAAGCTAAATAATCATGGGCTAGAGAAAAGACTTAAGGGAGATGGAGCACAAATGTTTAATGTCTGGATAGGTAAAAGATGGCAGTTGAAACCTGAAGGGTCTCTCCACCATTCCCTATAAGATGGAGAAGCATATTCAGAATCGGATGAAGAAACTGAAGCAAAGCAGTGGAATCAACATTCTTTAAGCTGTTAATTGCCTGCAACACATTAATCATTTCAAGTCATGACATTTGCCATTGTTATATAAGAAGCAAAATGAGAAACAGTATCTGCCTGATTTAGAAGTTTGAAAAACTTTAACTTCAGAATTCTCGCTTTTTGGGTGGGGTGGGGGCAGTAGTTATGAAACAGATGTATGAATAGTGATACATATAGATTTGTTCATCTTTATTTTTCGGCCCAGTAAACTTCAATGGGGTTATTCTGCTTTATGATTACAACTGTTACCCTTACAACCTCTATTTGTTGTTGTACAAACCTGGGAACTAACATAGACTTCTCATTATGGTGCCATCTGCAAGGCACATAGTAACAATTTTCACAAAGACAGTTTTCTTTCTAGTTAGTTCAAGAGTTTTTGCTTTTATTTTCATATAGGAAGAGAGGATTCGCACTGAGCTCTCTAGGAACACAAT
Organism: Hibiscus trionum; assembly: GCA_030270665.1. Taxonomy (NCBI): domain Eukaryota; kingdom Viridiplantae; phylum Streptophyta; class Magnoliopsida; order Malvales; family Malvaceae; genus Hibiscus; species Hibiscus trionum. The sequence continues at coordinate 1,458,358 of BSYR01000045.1, forward strand.
ACATGAAGCCATCATTCAATCAAATAATCAAAAGCACTTGCTTTAGAAATTAGGCATATATAGTTCTTAATTGGTTGCCACCATAGATAATTGCATACTATTGAAGACTTCAGAAATAGTATTAATAAACCATTCATTAACTTCACATTTTACTCGACCTTAGAAATTAGAATTTCCAAAAACAATATTTCCAGAAAACTAGATAGATATTGATTATGCAAAATGTTAATAAGATTCAATTTATTTATCAATAAATATAACAAAATAAATCAACAAAAAAATTCATAAATAGATACAAAATCAATAAACTTAATGTTTAGTATTTTAAATGATTTTGATGCCATTTTAGTAACAGAATTTTTCTTTGCATTCATTTCCCCGTAAGCAGTATTTTACCTTATTTCCCCTAATTTTATACCACTAATTTCCTTATTGGTATCTTGTCAATTAATTTATTTCTTTTAACACAATCTTAATTTTATTTTATTTCACTAATTATTGTACATTAATCCAGTTCCAAAAATATATTTTCATTATTCTTTACTTTCCCTCTTTTTCCTTGACATCTCTCAACAAAAGCATCATTTATGCATTACTTTTCAGTATTTTTTTCCTTCTCCATCCAACACAACCTTTTTTTTTCTTCCTTTCTGCATGTTCTGCAGCTCCCCCGCCCTTGTCTCTATTTAAATTTAGCCCTTAACAACCAAAATTCTTTCCTGTTTCTTTGTATTTTACCTTTCCAAGTTCACCTTTATTTATGGTTTTATCTCTCAAATCAATTTATTTCCTAGTTTCAGCCCTCGAACCAACTCCAACAGCTAGATGTAGAGTAGGAAAAAGCTGACCAAAACTTGTTCAATTTGAACCTGAACAACCCAATTTGACAAAAACAAGTCAAAAAACCAAACCAAAGTTGAGCCAAAACTAAATAATTATAATATAAAAATGATGACTTTAAAAGCAATGTGCGTCCAAAGTTGGCAAAATGGACTTTGAATAGCTTAACTAAAGCTGAGAAAATTACACTTAACCAAATAACCCTCTTGAACAGTCAAATCTAACCAAATTAACAGTAAAAGACAACAACTAGAATCAAAATGACTCGAATACCGGACACAAAATGAGCTGAATCCCCACTTAGTCACTTACCACCTCTACCCGGAGTCAATATATCAATCTCTTCTATTATTTATTCTGTTTTGCTTTTTATATCAATTTCCTATTATATATAGGGTGATTCTGGAATTCTGTGTTTATCAAAACAAATTATAGTTACGCATCTCAGTCAAAATGTTCACCTTACAACAAAGTAGTATTCAAATCATTAAAAACCAAGTTACGAGATAATTAGGCTAGAAAAAAAAATGGATTCAAAATAAGATAAGCAAACATGGTGGTGAGCGAAAAAGCATAAGAGAAACAAAAGTACCTCCAAAAGTTCAGAACCCCAAGGTGGGCTTGTTCGAAGAGTGTGTCTATCATACTCAAGAAAGAAATCTCTGATGCGCTCATTAATTGGGTACAGAGACGAACAAAGTCTTAATCGCAATTTGAAAACATTTTTTCCATCTTCCAAATAATCCAACCTCTCCTGTGAAGAAAAGAATAAGTAAATATGTATTTGTAATGTCAAGTTTCAATGTGAAGCATCCAATCAGAAAACACACCCACGACAGTAGCTGAAGAAATTATCACAGCTAAAGCACAAAACTTCACACCAACTAGACCATCCAATACCAGAATAAAAAAAAAAGCAACAAGCTTGTCGTCTAACACAAGCAAGAAAATCCCAATTTACATTAACCAAATGTACAAGAATGAAATAAAAACAAACTTATTTAAGCAACTGAATAATCCAGTATCACACAAGCAATCCAGAAACTGTAGCCATGTGATTCACAACGAAAGGACAGAAGAAATCCAAAAGAAAAGTACAACAAATAGATTGATTATAAACACAGTGAGAATATCTCATCAAATTGCACTGTAGAAGAGGATAATGGTGGTTATAGTATTGAATGCTTGATCTTGCAAAACATACCTTGCTGGAATCCAGGAGATAATGCGGAACCAGTTCTCTCATTATTGGTAAAGAAATTTCTGATCCCAATCTGAATTTACAAATATATATATATATATCAAATTATGAATTTATTGAAGTCATTGAACAATGATGAAACTGGTGTGAATAAAACATACATTCCAAAATAAATAAATAAACCTTTGCCCCCTAGATAAAATAAAAAAGTCACCTAACCATTTTGATTTTCACCGAAGATGAAGCACTCATGATTTATCCAAAATAAATGATAATAATTGATCATTAACTTAAAAGTAACAATACCAAAAATTTAATGCTAAACTAAAAACTAGAAAACTATAGTGGTCCCATTTCACAGCTGATTACCATGATTTTAATAGATTTCTTATTTCCGATTTCGAGATAAAAAAATAAAAAGGAAAAAGTTGAAATTGAGCATATACATACTGGGCATGTGTGGATAATGGAAGTGATGCATATCCGATAACTACCTGCCAAGTGAAGAAATTGAATAAAGCTCCCTACAAACCTAATACGAAAAATAGAAAGGAAAGGAACTGGTAGCTCAATAATACCTCCTGTTAATATAGAATTTTAAGGGGAAAGAAATACGTTTAAACTTTAAACACTAAAATGAAAATGAAGTCCAAGCTATCATTACTTCCCAAACATAAATTCATGTAGAACTTACTGGTTTTGGAGCTTCAAGTTTAGTTTGAAGATCAACATGGAAGAAAGTAAATAACAGGTGATGGGATGGTGTCCAGACGGAAGGAAGTGAAACTTTTATCTCATCATGATAGCAGGCAACCCTAGCACCAACGGCAACTTGTGTGTGAGCATATTTCTGGAGCGATGAACCATGCTCCCTTGGATGCATTGCCTGGTTGTATTAGTGGGACCAAAGAAACAAGTAAGATGAAATCTAGAAAACTGAATGCTAAATTTCAATCAACACATTTACCTCTAAGGGCTGCCTACGAGCATCAGCGTCATCCTTTCTTAGCTCCACTTGTATGAATAGATTCCTTTTCCGACTTAAATTCACAGTTAAGGGGTACACATATAGACAATGAAAAAGTTGCAAGAATGGCTCATTTCTCATTGTTGTGCGGAAGTCAAAAGCTTGGAACTGTCAGATGAATTAACATAGTAATTTAGATTAAATGAGTTCTACACAAATAGCAATAACAGATCTAAGATAAAATGGGTCATGATATGCCAGTCCAATAAGATTCTCGTATTCACAGCTAAGTAGCAGCTATATTACTATCATCACATTAAGGAGCATGTAGTTTGCAAGATAGCAATAAGATCCACAATGGACTGTAAGGGTGACCGATAGCATGCCAAAAATTTATCCAAAATAACCTAACAGCAGACCCTGCACTTAGCAGTATTACGAAAGATTAAAAAAAACAAAGACCAATATGAAAAACAAATAATCTATCAAAAGGAAAGGATGATCCAAAACATTAATGACAAAGATTCCATTTTTACTATCAATAGTACTCTTAAGACTTGATCATGTATCCCTTCCCTATGATAGATTCATCTCTGATTTCAGCAGTTAATAAAAATTTCCTAGCCAGAAAATAATGAATATGCATTCAGCAATTGAGCCACAAACCATGCTTAGAGATTGGAAAGCAAATTGACAACTAAAACATAAAATGAAAAAAAAATAATGACAAATAGAGCAATCATACTCTCAATGATAGGGAGTAATGTTCACCAATATCTTCCTATAAGTTGTTAAAGATGTAATAGCTACTTGGTATGCCATTGTAAACGCCAAGACTAAAAGCAAGGATAAAGGTTATAATTTTCCTAGCCAGAAAATAGTGAATATGCATTCACCAATTGAGCCACAAACCATGCTTAGAGATTGGAAAACAAATTGACAATTAAAACATAAAATGAAAAAAAAATAATGACAAATAGAGCAATCATATTTTCGATGATAAGGAGTAATGTTCACCAATATCTTCCTATAAGCTGTTAATGACATTGTAAATGCCAAGACTAAAAGCAAAGATAAAGGTTAACTGCTTACATCATCTGCACAGATATCGAGATTTCCATGGGTATTAGATCCATTTCCAGAAACACCTTTCCCATCAGTTGCAATCCACTTGGAGTTGCTAGTCTGAGGTCCATCCAGACCATTTCCAGGACTCTTCGAAAACATTGTATCAGCAATAGGATCCCCGGCATCCAGGGAATCATTTGTTACACTGCCACCTTCTGATACGTTATCCATCTCAGCAAGAGCAGTCTGGTTCTTCTCAATTTCCAATTTCAAAACACCTTTTACAGGTTTATGTACCTTTCGTTTAGGATCCTACCATATCAGAAGAAATGGCAAAAGAATTAGAAGAAAACTATGTACATAGTAGATATAGAATAACATAATATCTAGACAAAACTTTTGACAGAATACAAGGATTAATTGACAGATTAACAGGTTATAGATGCTATGAATATGACAGAATACAAGGCCCTAAAATTGAAGTGTGCAATTGCCTTTGGCAAATTAGAGAAACAACCACTTGATTGACCAGCAATATACGGTTGTGCTATGCTTTATGGCCTAAAAACGGCTAAAAGCATGTAAATCACCTTTATATCAAAGGCCCAGCTTAAATAACCTTGAGATTACTCACAGCAAAACAAGCATAAAAGACTTCAATTTTTTGGGTCGTCTAACTGTCTAGAAAGCAGTCCCACTGTGCTTGGAATGGTTAATGTGGAGCAAAAGGAATAATAGGACTTGTTAAGCAGCTTGCATGGACAGGCCACGAGGCACCCTGGCCTATAATGAGTATCTCCGTAACCTTCAGTTAGGCTCCATTTGTTTTATGAAAAATGCCTTGTTGAAGGAAAAGGAAAATATCTTATGTCGAAAATATTCTTCCTGGAAGAAAATTATATTCTTAACATGATAAAAAATAATTGTTGTTATTGCACCTTAGGAGAACTTCCAAAATTAACCAGTTAGAAAATATTCTTCCAAAAAGGGAAAATTATATAGCTAACATAACAAAAATTAATTTCCGTTATTGCACCTTGTGAGAACTTTCAGTACTAACTAGTAAATACCTCAAAACTTTTCTCAATCTTCACATATATATATATATATATGTATATATATATATATATATATATATATCACTGAGGAATTTCATGTTAAATAAATTGCAACCTTTCCATTAAAAAGGCATCCAAGTCATTCAGAACAAACCACAAAAAGGCCAAAAAGCAACTAAACAATACCTGAAGTGACTCTTCGGTATAGCTTTCTTTAACTTTTTTTAGATTAGATATTTCAACAATAACAGAACTACTGCTTGAGCAACCCAGCTTCCCATCTGATGTGACCTTAGCAATGGACTCAAAGGCACCCTCGTGAGAACTTGAACCAGACATGCTAGGAGCAAGAGGGCTACTAGGAGAAGCAGATCCACCAGAAGCTGCTGCAATGTTGTTATCAAATAATGGAACAATGGCCCAGGCGAAAGACTCTCTGTAAGGCATTATACGGGACCACACCTGCAGCTTCTGCCTCTCTCTCTCAGTCAAGTGAACCTGTTTGAACAGAGAATAGAGAAAACATATGCTATAAGTGTTTAATTTAAGCAATCCCCAGTCCTCTTAGTATAAACAATGCACCTTTCTCCCATAATCTAAACCCTAGACCGGGATTGTTAGTATTTTCTTTCCAGGCAAGCTGATAACCTTTCAACTTCCAATGGTGTGGTTATTTATTTATTTATTTGCATTGAGAACAATCAACAAACTGCCTTTTTACAATAACCATTTTAGAAGCATGTTCTTTAACTGAATAAATTCATTCCCTTTAGAATAAGCAGGAATTTGGCCCAGCATTTTGAAAGACTCTCTCTAATAAAAGAACCTAAAGGAGAATGGAAAAAAGAAAAACTTACACAGGAAGCTCATGACAACTTTTACCGTTTCAAATTGAACCATCATTTGTAGTAAACTTTAAACAGCAGATAGATACTAAAATTTAAACTTTAACGAAGTTTGGTTTTCCCCATTTTACAGTATTTCTTCCAGAATTGTTGCATAACAGCTTTCTACATCCAATAATGGTTCTAAATCAAGTTTGCCAAATACTATTTCCACTCTCCTCTACAGCACTTCTAGAACAGCTGTACTCATATAGAACTTCTCTTAAACCATCAACTGAGCCAAACAGACTATAAATTGAGATCAAGCACCAAGAAATCCAGAGAAACTCATATAACACATGCAAAGACATTGATTTCTCCAGGTCAAAAGAATTTAGTCCAAATTAAGGAAGTGATAATGAGGACCACAAGCACTCCCAATAACAGATAAAAAAAGTAAAGAAATAAAATCTTGATTTCAGGAGGCTAAAATAAAAAGGAAGACGGAGTAACAGATGTCCATGCAAATACCGGTTCTTTACGTGAATAAACCGAAGGGGTTACACCGCCTTCTTCTGTTGCAGGTTTCTCTAACTGGATTAGCAAACAGATTGATGCTGAAGGAGCATCTAAATAGAATATTCCACGAGGTTCTAAAGTCACTTTAGCCTGTCAAAAGTCAACAAAACTTGCCGGTCATCATTCATTGAGAATCATCTCATTACTAGATAAAACAAAAGGGCATAAATGTCATTATTGCTTACATCCTGCATTTCACTCGGTAGCACAGAAAAATAAAGATCTTCTGATAATTTTTCTCTTCTCTCCCTATTATATATGCAAATGGTTCCATAGAATGGCTCTGTGAGAAAAAGAGAGTTATCTAAGTCAGAAACCAGAGTAAAAAAATGAAAGTAAAGCAACAACATGATAATGAGTCCTTCAAATATTGGGATGGAAAGCTAACCAACAATTCCAGCTTGAAAGGAAAGGGATAGAACTTTGACAGAGATCTTCAATCCGCTGGAGTCAACCATCCCAAGAGAGAATGGGTTATTCAATGAGAAATTAATATAAAGAAACCAATAATTCCCAAGCAATTTTTTTTACAGCAGCCATAAGATTCAAACCTTCCATAGTGCGTGGTAGGGGTTTCTGGGATCCTTTGACCAAATATCATTGACCTTTCATTTCCCCAGTCAAAAGCAGGTTCATAAGCTGGGAGGGGAGACTGACCAAAATGCTACAAACATATCATCAAATGTGAAAGAAAATTATCACTGATGGGAAATAGAAGAGTCTGCATAATCTAACAAAGTAGGAGAGAAGAAAATAGCAAGTTAATGTTCAAGCAAAGCAACCTTCGTAGCATTAGAGTTGGGAAATTGCCTTCCTGAGGAACTTGGCAAGTCATCATCAGTAGCATCTTCAGCCTTAATTTGTCTAGCACTGGCAAGCTGCATTTCTGCACAAAAATAGCAAATAAGATGCAAATTGGTAAATTAAAATTTTCTTCAAGAAAAAGTACCCGGTAACTAAAATCTCACCAGTCTCAATATCAGTATCCGGCCCTTCAAAAATCTGATTCTGGAATGAATCAGGACTGATACTTTCGTAGTGGCCATATTTGTTATCATCTTTAATCCAATCACTTCTATAGCACTGAATGAGTTCAGTTAGATGTGGCCACTGCTCCAAATTGTCATCAAACTGGTTCAAGAAAACAGCACAAGAAAACCACTCCTTTTAATATTCACACATAAAACATAATGTACACTAACTAATCTAACACATTACAAAGCCCAAACAAACAGTATGAAGGTTTACCCTTAAAGCAACTACTTAATAAACAAGAAACGTTATCTATTATCTTCCTAGTTCTGAATAATTTGCTCATGCAAATGCAAAACTAAACATATATAAAGAAATGCGATATGAAAGAGACGAAGAGAGAATGAATGACCAGGGGATCCAGCTTGAGATGAGCTAGCGAATGTCGAGGTATTCTCCGAAAGCGATATCCACCACTCCCGTTTCCATTGCCAGCAGCATTGCTATCCATTACACCAGGTTCTGCGTTTTTTACAGAGAAATTAATCTTCAAAAGTAGGAATCAGCCGAAATGCAATGTGAATTCTGCAGATCTGAAACAAAAAACACTGCGCTCTGGCAAATGAGAAGGGGGAAAAAGAATACCTAAAGACGACGGATCGATTAGCTACAGCAAAACAAGAGATCTGATAGAGAAGGCTGAACCCACAGCTACGCAAGTTGAGGCGTAAAGAGCAGGGGAAAGGGGCACGGACGCACTACAAAAAAGCAGGAGTCAATATCAGTCTCAAATCCGGAAATACGGACTGTTGTTTTATCTCATTCATTTCCTCGTCCCCGATCCTGTTCTCGTCTAGTCTCATCTCGTCTCGTCTCGTCCCGTCCCGTCCGGCTGCTATTTTAAGCTCGGGTAAATTATATTTCATCATTAAACTTTCTTCTCACTCTTATTTTTGTCATTCAAATTTAAAGCTTTTCAATGTAATCACTAAACATTAGACATTGGATTTTGCTTTCGTCACTACTCCATTGAATTAGACACTAACTAATATTAGGCACTGACTATTGACTAATATTTTATTAATATTAGTTTAATGTGTTCTGTTGAATTAGACTTTTCACCCCTCGTTGCTTGTTATTTTTGGACAAAATCATTTGCTCCTTTTTTATGTCTCTTTTTATGCTCTAATGCTAAAAAATTAAATTTTAAGCTCTAACTTTAAATTTTTAAATCATAAACCTTAAACTATAAACTCTAAAAAATACATCATACTCCAAATTCATCTAAAAAATCATAACTGATAAGGATTCAAATAGCAATTTGCGGCTGTTGTAGCGGTCATTATACAATTGTTTTAACACCGTTCGAAACCGTGATACTTTTAATTGTTATATTCACAATAGCATATGTTCTTCAAAGAATTCACGACCGCAATACTATAATAGTATCTGTTATATTTACACAATTAAAAATATAACCGTAATTTAAATCGTTGATAACTCAAAAACGAAGTAAACAAGAAGTGGGACTTGTCGAAAGTCAGTGAAGGATGTAATGAACTGAGGAGAAAAGAAAAATGTAACTTCTATTTACTTCATGAGACGTTAAGTAGGAAACAAAATTTTTAACTACTATTATTAAATAGAGAAAAATATTTAAGATAATAAGAACAAATTAATCATTAAAAATAATTACGTAATAAAAGAATTAAAAAAACCAGCCAAGCAAACACGAACATTGTAACCCCCTCATCCCGGTCTAGCCGGATGACCGGTCCGAGTGAGTCACACGGGGAAAACCGAATGCGAAATCCGTTAAGGTTCCCCCTCGGTTAGCAACCCTATTTTTTTTTCTTTTTAATCTTGTCACATTCGAGTATTAAATTCTAAGTGATCAAACAGCGGAATATATCACACGAGGCAACATTTAAACTCCTAAACCACATTCAAACATCCAAATTTTAATCTTGGCTAATGGCATATTAGTACCTATGTATCTTTCTCTTCAAACAGGCCTACAAGGGTCAAACAGGGCATATAAGCCCTCAAATTATCAATTCTTACAAACTAGTCCATTTTGATCTTCTATGTGTTCTAATGATATTTAGACTATCAATTGATATATAATTCAAACTAAATTATTTATTTTTCATTTCTAAAATACCTCCCATGTTTCTAATAAATTTTTCAGAATTTATTGGTATCAATTAAACCCCTAAACATTTCGAATTTCACAATTTAGACCAGCAGATTCCAATTCATTCAGTTTCAGTCCCGTCAACTTCTAACAACAATTCAGAGACTTATACTTAACATTTTTGAGCAAATCATACCTCTATTTCATGTAAAATTTTGTCCTCTACAACTTTGTAGAAGAACACTTTTTCCAGAAATGACTCTAACATGCTCAAAAATGCAGTTTTCCCCAAAAGTTTTGAAACCTTGGGAAGGTTTCGAAACCTTTGACCATAGTTTCGAAACCTTGCCCAAAGGTTTCGAAACTTTGGCCTCCAGTAGCCTCTGGAATCCAAAAATTTGCAAAGGTTTCGAAACTTTACCCCTAGTTTCGAAACCTAGGTGCAGGGGAGCATATTTTGCTTCATTCTAATGACTTTCAATGATATAAACACATTAGAATCATACATATTCATACATATAAGTTTAAAAGAGGCAAAGGCACTCAACACCAGCCACCCAAGCCTAGATGCATACGTCCTAGATTAAACGTACTCCAACATACTCAAAACATGAATATGAACCATCAAACATACATGGTAAATTATACATTAAGAACCTTTCATACATGATACTCAATATGAGCATACCTTAATCAACCAAGGAAAATTATGCATTCGATCAAAAGAAGGCAAACAAGCACATAAAGTCTCATGCTTCAACATCCATACACTTAGGCATCCTCACAAGGCATATGTCCCACACACATGATAAGCAATTTAAACATCTACCAAACATACATCACTCAAGCATTCATCAAGGCATGCATCATAAGTGATGTTTACAAATCAAACAAGGCATCTAAGTGCCAAACCAAATCAACACACATCAAAGCATCAAAAACAACAACACCTATCCCATTGCTTTACTATTACAATCTTTCAATTTATAAATCATACATTGAGCTCACCAAAGCAACACTTGAAGACCTTTCCTTTCCCTTGCCACCCACAAGCTATTTATCTGCATTGTCGAACAAAAGAGAGCGTAAGCATAAAAGCTTAGTGAGGGTAAGCTCATAAAACAAACCTTCGACAATACAGGGTCCAAGCTCGAGCAACTATCATGATATAATACATGATTTTACTTGCGATCCACATGAGCCATAAATATAAATGATGCATGAACATATTACCAAATTCATGTCATGCTCAACAACTTATAAATTCATCATACAATGATACATAACTCAATGTATTAATCACATCATATATCGCTTCACATTTGAAAACACATTTCATAACACATTGATACACATATCAATTCATATTAGCATGTATGCATAATCTCATATTGGCATAAACATGCTTTCTCATATTGGCACCTAGCTATGACTCGAATACGCGGATAACATGTTGGAACGCATTTTCCAACATCAACCTTACCTCGGTGGGATTACACTCATCACCGGCCTTGCATGGACGGGATTCCACTCATCGCCACATGCCCTACGGACGGGATTCCACTCATCGCCACGTAGAATATATATAAATTTCCGGTGGAATATTACATCACCGTACTCCTCCTTGGTGCCTTAACGCCACCAAGGCCACGTACGTTTTGACTCAATTTGTGTGCACACTCATCCTAATGATCGATCATTGTACCCAAACATACTAGTGCCAATATTAATCAAATTCCACAAACCTTTGATGTTCAGAGTCATAATATGGCATCTTACTTCATATTAAACTCAACATCAAATATCTCAACAACATGCATATAACAATGCATTAAATCATGCCCCAACATACATGTATATCACATTATACATAATCATCATAATGTCATGTTCAAGAGTAATAATATGGCATCCTACATCATATTAAACTCAACATCATCATACACAGTTTACAATCCAAACCACATGCATAGCAATGCATCAAACCATGCCTCAACAACATGTATAACACATTATACATACACAAATCATCATGAGGCATAACATCAATTAAAGAGATCATCCAATGTCTCTAACTAAAGCTTAGGATTAGGCTACCACCCTAATCCTAACTCTAGGTGAGTCTACCAATCTCAACCTAGTCCACATGCTCGAACCAATTGCTCAATACCATTTAAAATATTTTAACCACTCACCTCTACCTCCAAGCTCAACTACCAGGCAACCATCATCTCCAAGTTTTCGGATTTCTTCTCGATGCTTTGCCGACCCAAATTCTTGCTTCAAAACAACCTCAATACAATTCAAACAACCTCAAATCAGCCCAACATCAAATTATCAACCTGGAATACAACTCAAGTACAAATTACCATTTTGCAAACCATGACCAAACCCCATACTTAGCAATTTCGGACAGCCCCAATACCTCTTCCAAAAGTTATGTTTCCAACATCCATTGCACCCACAAATGATCCCAAATCAATCCCTAATCATAGTACTACCATTGGCTATCAATTTCCCACCTAAAACAACCCCTAAAACTCACTCAAAACCCTCCAAAACTCCATTTTCGTACTCCTATTTTACTTAGCAGAAAATTATGTTTTTAAACACCCAAATGATATCTAAATGATTCCAAAACATCCTCCTAACATATATAAACCATCAACCCTCTAATTACAATCTAAAACTCACCAAAAATTAAGTTTTTGACACCTTAAAAATGGGTCTAACAATTCACTTCGGATTTTTACCAAAATTCAACCAAATTGATATATGTTACACCTTTTAACATGATTAACTAAAGCCCCAACTCAATTTATCAAAACCAATTGGAAAACCCCCATAAAAACCCAAATTTTGATATGAACCCTAATTTTCAAAACTCCATAATTTTGAAATCTAAGACTATTGATAGATAGAGGATGAAGAGGAGATTAAGAAAACATAATTACCTTTCAAAAACCCCTTGAATTGATGAAGAAATTAAAGGAAATAGTAATGAGGGTTTGGGAGAGTTTGAAGAAGATATGAACGGTGAAGAAGAAAGAAAATGAGAAAGATGATAACTTTATCTTATGATAAGGTTGTCATTATTTTTATTTTGGTTAAATTACCAAAATGATCCCTCCCTTTCTTTCTAAACTCAATTTGCTCACACTAAGGTCAATTTGATTAAAATAAATTTTACCGACTCAAACCAACTAACCCGACTAACTTCTAGCCCCAAAACACGGGTGTTACAAACATAAAATTGAAAATAATAATAATGATTCGTTCTTACATTACTACAATTCAATCACTAGTTATCTTCTATGATTACAAATGTCTATTAGTATTCTGTGTGAAAATTCAAAATAGTGATAGATCAAAAAGATAACATAATAAACAACATTTCAAGAGACTATACCAAATCTATCCTAAAAAAAAGAAATGAAAGAAAAAATACACAAGAGCATATGTAGAACGTGTCACAAAAGCGACAAAATCGTTCACTATTTTTTATATGAAAAAAAAGAAAAATAAACAAAATAACATATAACTCAAAATAAAATGACATAAAATTTAAAGAGAAAAGTATAAAAGAATAGAAAGAATAATAGTCAACAATTTCAAAATTGATATCGTTTTTTTAATATGTTAGTGGGATACAAGGGTAGCATATGTTTAGTTTTTTTAGTTTTTTTTAATAAAACACACACTATATAAAATTAATATTTAAATCCGAATCATCTAAATAAATTACATCATCCTTTATAACAAAGGGCGAGCAAATTGATATCGTTGTTAAAATAGAGAAAATATATAAAAATTAAGAGAAGAAAATGAAAAAGTGTGACTAGGGTAGTTTTTAACTGACGGAACTTAATTTCTATTTTCTTTTGAAGACAAACATTTTATTATTTGAATTATAGATACAATGCCAGCATACAACTCACACGAAACATTTGTCCATAAAACAATAACCAATTGGCAGTGAAACGTTTTTCCTTGTTCACTTAAAAAAGGTTTAATGGCTACATTAGCCCTTAAAGTATACACTTTTTATTGAGTTGGTCCCGAAAGAAATTTTTGGAACGTTTTGCCTCTAAACTCTAAATCGTGACCTCAATTGTTTCATACTGTTAATTCCGTTAAAAAAAATTTATAGACCAATCAGAATGTGCCACTTGTCACTAATAAACAAAAAAACAATCCGTTGACTTTAATAAAAGGGGTAAATTACACGCTAAGTCTATAAATTTTTTATTTTTGTTCAATTTGATCATAAACATTTTTATTTAACCCGAAATTGACCCTAATTTCTTTTTAATTTTTATAAATTAGTCCAATATTTTTAATATGTTGATATTTTTGTTCAATTTAGTCCTCAAAATCTTAACCCATAATTGACCCATATTACTTTATATTTTTTATAATTTAGTCTAATATTTGAAATATAATTATATTTTTGTTCAACTCAGTCCTAAAAATCTATATTTAACCCGAAATTGACTCACGTTTCTTTATAATTTTTATAATTTATACCATTTTTTAAATAATCATATTTTTGTTCAATTTATTCCTAAAAATAATTATTTAACCTGAAATTAACCCCAATATATGTTTAATTTTGATAATTTAGTCAAATATTTTAAATGTAATTATATTTTTGTTCAATTTAGTCATAAAAATCTTTATTTAACCCGAAATTAACCTCAATTTCATTCAATTTTATAAATTTAGTCCAGTATTTTAAATACGATGAATTTTTGTTTACTTTAGTCCTCAAAATCTTTATTTAACCCGAAATAGACCCCTATTTCTTTATATTTTTTATAATTTAGCCCAATTGGGGTCACTTTCGGGTTAAAATATTCATGAATAAATTGAACAAAAATATAATTATATTTAAAATATTAGACTAAATTATAAAAATTAGAAGGAAATTAGGGTTAATTTTGGGTTGAATAAAGATTTTTAGGACAAAATTAAACAAAAACATAATTATATTTAAAATATTGGACTGAATGATAAAATTTATAAGGAAATAAAGGTTTATTTCTGGTTAAGTATAGATTTTTAGAACTAAAATAAACAATAATATCATCATATTAAAAATATTGGACTAAATTTAAAAATTAGAAAGAAATCGGGGCCATTTTCAGGTTAAATAAAGATTTTTAGGATTAAATTGAACAAAAATATCATCATATTAACATATTAGACTAAATTAAAAAATTAGAAAGAAACCGAGGTTAATTTCGGGTTAAATAAAGTTCTTTTGTACTAAATTGAACAAAAATATATAATTATATTTAAAATACATGTTGCAAACTTTTCCCTCCATTTAGGTTTAGGGAATTTTTTTAATGAGGCACATGTCAATATTTATCTTTGTTCGATTAATTCAGTTAAATCAAATACCCTTTATTTAAAAAAAAATATTGGACTAAATTATACAAATTAGAAAAAAAATTTGGGGTTAAACAATAATTTTTGGACGAAATCAAACAAAACATGATTATATCTAAAATATTGGACTAAATCATAAAAAAAATATATAAAGAAACGGGGTCAATTTTGGGTTAAATATAGATTTTTAGGACTAAATTGAACAAAAATAAAATTATATTTAAAATGTTGGACTAAATTATAAAAAATATAAATTAGTAGGGGTCAATTGTGGGATAAATAAAATTTTGAGGATTAAATTGAACAAAATATCATAACATTAAAAATATTGGACTAAATTATAAAAAAAATAGAAAGAAATTAGGATTAATTTCGGGTTAAATAAATATTTCTAAGACTAAATTGAACAAAAATAAAAATTTGACGGACTTAGCGTGTAATTTATCCCTTTTATTAAAAATTAGTTGATATTTTTATTTATTAGTGACACGTGGCGCGTTCTGATTGGTTTCTATTTTTTTAACGAGGGTTAAAAGTAGGGGTAACTGAGGTCACAATTTATAGTTTAGGGATAAAACGTCTCGAAAAATTCTTTACGGGCCAATTTGGTAAAAAAAATGTATACCTTAAGGGCGATTAAGCCTTTAAAAAATCAAATTGGTTTTGTTCTGGTTATTATTCCATTTGAATATATTTGATTTGGTATAGTTTTAGGTTCACAAGTTATATATTATTGATTAGAACTAAGTTGTGTTCTATTTTTATTTAATTGTAATTTTTATAAATTAAATTAAGAAAAAAATAATTTTAAAATGTTGTATATATTTACATATAAATTAAAATTTGATCGGATAAAAATTTTCTGCCCTTTCGGTACCCAACACTAAAAATTATAACCTACCTTAAATTTCATAACTCTTTATTAAACTTTAACCCTTAATCCTAAATCTTAAAACTAAAATTGTAGTGTGGGGCATAAATAGAGACACCAAAAAAGTAGACGATCTCTGTTCAAACTGATCAACCAAATCAATTTGAATAAGTAAAAATTAATTTAATAAAATTATATTCGGTTCAATTTATTCTGAAAAAAATAAAATATCATAGAAAAAAATAAAAATGTTAATATTTAATGTACATGCAGTGATTTTTTTTCACAAATCTATTTAAACCTTAGAATCTAAATCAATGATCTCAAAATTTTAATTATAAACTCTAAACTAAACTACTAACCTCTAAATTAGTACTCTTTCAAAAAAAAATTCCTGAAATATTTTTCTCAAAATAAAAATACCAAACCGTTATGAAGGTGGCCTTTGAGCCTTGAGGAAACAAAAGAGGAACATACCACAGACCTATGTATATATAGAGAGATAGTCATGTAAAATGCGTTAAGTCAGAGTGTCACACCAAAGCCGCTTCGTCTGCCACAAACTCTGAAATCCGAAAGTGAAAGAACTCATAGCCAATTAGCCATAGCCCATAGGACATAACAAAGAAAACCCAGAAACAAACATCGCACAAGGGAGAGTAGTAGGGTAAGTTGCATTTTCTGGTTTTCCCCCACAATGGCTTCGATGTTGGAACCTGGAAGCTCAACACCAAACATATATGTACCGGAAGAGTGGTCGGAGGCTGCTGATTCCATAGCCTATGATTCCGTAACTTCGCCCCCTCCCGTCTCTTTAATCTGCGGTGCCAAAAACTCCGGCAAAACTACATTTTCCCGTCACCTCCTTAATATTCTTCTCCAAAGGTTAGGAGTTCATGAGAGAATCATTGGGTTGTTTTCTTTTTTGGGGTTCTAATTTATCTGAGTTTTCATTTATTTTTTTCTAAAATGGGTTTACGACTAAATGCTTAAATATGCACTGATATTAGCTGAAATAATTATTTCGGATGGCTTATGAATCTGCCCCAATTTTTTTAATTGTTTCTAGTTCTATGTAGAGGGCTAATTGAAGTTTCGGATTCCGGAAGGCAAATATAGCCATTTGGTGATTTATTTAACTTGTTCAAGCTGTAGTTATGGAGGGGAAAATGTGTTCCTTTGCTGTTTTGTTCTGTTAATGGATAGAAAAGGCAGAAGTTTGGTAGCAATTACATGTGAAGCACAGTAGTATACAATAAATTGCGTTCCACTTCCTTCTGAATTTAACTCAGTTATTTTATGAGAACTAATAGCGCCATTCTAACCATCTGTTTGGCATGTTGTTAGCAGGTATGGAAAAGTAGCTTATTTGGACACAGATGTCGGGCAGCCTGAGTTCACAGTTCCGGGCTTCGTGTCGCTTACTGTTGTCGACAAAATAACTCAAGGTTTTCAGCTTTCTTAACACTTGTCTTTTCATCATGCCCTCTAAAGTTCTCCGTGTCATTCAATTTGTTCTTTTGGTGACTGACCGGAGGCTTTCTATAATTTTTTAATGTCCAAACTCCAAATAGATTTGGCAATTCCATGCTTGAAGACGCCTGAGAGGTATATATGTAACCTGAGTATTTCAAGACTTGAACTTGAGTTCTATTTGTTGTTTGATTGTAATAAGCACTAAAACTCTTTGGTGTGACTTTCTTTAAGGTGCTTTTTCTTTGGTGATGTTTCTTCAAAAAGGGACCCATCAACATACTTGAAGTATATATGTACCCTATACAATTACTATCAAGAGCAATACACGCTTTGCAAGAGTGAAACCGCTGGTAGGACTGAATTGCCCCTTGTTGTCAATACCCCTGGCTGGGTGAAAGGTATGCTCTGACCTGCATCCAATTGATTACTGATGCCCTTGTTTTTGTGAACTTGTTATTATTACCAGTTCTTCTTTGGTGACAATTTTAGATCTACCTTTTTTATGCAATTTTATTGTAATTTACTACAACTATAATGTTAATGTTTTGTTATGTTGAACTTGTTAGGCATTGGTTACGAAATATTGGTGGATATGCTGAGGTATATGTCTCCTACTCATGTGGTTAAGATAAACATATCTGCCGAGAGTAAGAATCTTCCAGGTGGGGCATTCTGGTTAGATGGTGATTGTGATGGAATGGCTAATATTATGGAGATCAAGTCTGCTCGCCAGGACTCCTTTAATAGATCGTAAGCTTGTTGCCATATTTAAGTTAACCTGTAAATTTTGAAATCTTGAATCTTTGTAAGTTGAATTACTTTAATATGCATTTTAATGTCATTTGTTTGGTTGCTTAATTTTGTTCATCTCTTTTTCTATGTTTTGCTATTTTAACAAGTTCTGCATATTTTCTGGAAAACATGATAATTCTTGGGAGATGTGGCTTTGCTTCGTACATCTTACTTTAATTTGTATTTTTGTAGGGTGCTAGTACAGAAGGATGCTCGCCTTCTGCGAGATTTAAGGATCATGGCTTATTTCAGGCAATGCTTTCCTAGTGACAAGCCTATTACTACGATCAAAGAACTTGCATATGCACTGGCTTCCCATTCTCCTTACGAAGTTCCAATGTCAACGATCAAAATTAGACATCTTCATTGCCAGGTTAGATACCAATCGATGAATTACAGTGGGTTTTTTGCTTAAAATTTCCTTCAAGAAGAAAAATTGTAATCCTTTGCTCACTATCTGGGGGCAATTACCTGATAATAAAATTTTCTTCAATTACCCCTCAAATAATACTTTGATGCTCTTCTGGAAGCTCTATGTGTCTCTTATGTGATTCAGTAGTCGAGGCTAACCTTTTCTGTTAATTCCTTCCATTGCACAATGTCACAAGGAAGACTCAGTGATGATCACGCCGCAGATATAAACCATTTGTAGCATGAGCGTATCTCTTACATTTGTATTCCAAAAACCAAAAAAGGATTCAGTAATCAGTACTACTAAACTCCTTGTATAATTTTTTTTCTTCTCTTTAATTCTAGGTTCCAAGCACTGAAACATACTACAGTTTGAATGCAAATATTGTTGGCTTGGCTGTTAGTTCGGAGGAGTCCGAAGATTTACCCTGGTGTGTTGGACTTGGTAGGTCATGGTTGCACTGCCTTAGTTGATTGCTTGGTCATCTTGAACTTTGTTTTATGATATTGCTCTGAATAGTCTTTTGGTCCATAAATTTGCCTTTTAGTTTCTTGGAAGAAGTTGAGAAGCCTTTATAGCTATCAACATATGCTGTTGATTTTGTGTCACGGAAATTCATTGTTGAGTATTATGCAAAAATAGACATCTCTTAAAAATGAAGGATGATAACTGATCATTATCTTTAAACTTGCTAAGAGTAAAGCATTCTGTGATAGATAGGCTGTATGACCCTGATAAATAAGAGTTAAGACCTTGTGGGGTTAGCTAGGGTGAATATTAGTTTGAACTATTCTAGGAAACTTCACTTCTTCTCTTCTTCTTACTTAATGCCTCTATGATCCAGGAATTGTGCGAGGAATTGACACATTCAAAGGTGTACTTTATGTGATAACTCCTGTTCTGCCGAGCACTCTGGAGAAGGTCAATCTTCTCCTTCAGGGATTTATTCAGATTCCTACTTGCTTGTTGCAGGTACTTTGAGCCTAAAACTGTAATATTTTCAAAGGCAAAATCTATGCTATTTCTTATCATTGCAACCCTCTCTCTTCTCTTTTGGGGTGAATTAGCCTGATAGACTAAGATCAGAGTATATAGGATGCATGCTTATAACAAAAGATGAGGAGAAATAGTGGGGAAGGGTGTGGGAGAGAAAGACCACCACTCAATTGGTTCTAAGAGGGAAATACAATTGAGCAAAAATTTGATAGGATACAGTCCTGCTGAATCGAGCAGTGTGTTGCTCATGCGCAGTCCTATTCACTGCTAACACCTCTATGTTCTCAATTAATATTCCAAAATTGCTGGTTTTAGATGTCTATGCAGTCTGTACATTCCTTTGCACTATATTATCATCAAAATATTCTAGTTCTCGCCTAATATGTACTTGGTACTTGATGAATATTGTCATAGTCGTCTCAATTCTTTATTTTTATAACACCTTGTATGTTTACAACATTGGTTCTTCTCTTAACAATTGGTTACATATTTATTCATAATTTTACAGGTTAAGGGATGCAGATCACCTTACGTAACTTCAAACGTTTTGTCGGATAGGTTTTACTGACCCTACAAATAATTTTCATCAGATATCTGTTATTGATGTTTACAGGCAATGTCCAATATACATTATTTGTCATATGTATTTCATTTTGAATCAAGGAAGAGCCAACTCTCATAGTTTTTCTAGTCTTTTCAAAAATATATCCATGAATCCCTAGAAACCGTTGTAAAACTTATTACAATAGTGAGTATTGTTGGTTTGATGAAGTATTTTACTAGCCAATGTCATTGTTTTAATGTTTCAATTGAATTATTGAACCATGTTTAATGGTGATGTGAGACGGTACGAGCAATTAAAAGCACTAGCATAAAAGCCTGGAAACATGGCAGAAAGACAAAGAATGAGCCAAAAAAACTTTTAAAAAATGGAAAATTTTCATATGATATATGCTTTCAATAGTGCTTGATTTGATGATATTGTACTCAACTTTTACCTATCAAACATCCTTCCCCCTTTTTAGCACTGATTGATGGTTTCCATCCCTCGAGCAAATTGGTGAATTTCCATCCAGGAAGCCTAAAATAAAGCTAAGTTGTGAATCTGATACCACACTAGATCTATATTTTGCAAATTGCTTGCTTAAAAAGCAATGCCACTTAGCATTGGTAGACAGATTAATGGTTGTAAAATTCTCGATAAACCATTTTTTAAGGCCTAATGCTGTCCTAGGAACCACAAATTTTCTTACACTTTTTTTCCTGATTTATAGCCAAAGGAAATTTCACCACCCACTTTGATAAGCCATGATCTTGGTCGGCTAAATGCCTAATTTAATGATATCTGGACCCCCTTTTTAGAGCATTGATCTGATCTTTTAGTTTTTTTTTGTTGCCAAAAATCTGATCTTTTAAATGGAAAAAAGATCATTTCTGCAGTATGCAGAACAAGAGCTTGGGAAAGTCCCAAAGTTTTTCATTTATGTAGTGTTTGAATGGGTGATCATATTGATTCTGTTCATCGACGGGTTCCTTGGATATTTAGCCAACTTATTAGCCAAGTGGTTCGGTTTGGCTATCCCTTGCTTGCTTTGCACCAGGATCGAGAACGAACATTTCTATTACAATCACTCCATATGCAGCAATCACAAGAAGAATGTTTCATGTCTTGCATTCTGTCATGCTCACAAGAAGCTTTCCGACATGAGAAACTTGTGCGAGAACTGTCTTCTGTCTTTCGCAACCGAGAAGGAAACCGATTGCCATAATTACAAGTCCCTCCTGGGGATCTTACACAAGGACATTGAACTGTTTCTTGATGAGGAACAGCATGTTCATCTGTCATTGCCTTCTGGAACAAAAGATGAAGTTGTTCAGAAGAGCAATGATCATCGATGTGCATGTTGTGGGGAGCCTTTGAAGGTGAAATCGTCCAATCCTAAATGGAAGAACTCTCACCTGTCATCCTTTACTCCTTCTCCATCTCCCCGTGCTCCGGTCGGCCGGAATTTGGATTTATCGTCACACATTAAATCTTCTTCTTTCAAGCTTAACTCGAGTTCGGAGGAATCAGAGGTCCTTGATCGCTTAAGAGGAACAACCATGGAAAGGCCTTGTGAGTTTATAGCTTGAACTAGCATTTGGTTTCATGTTCCTTAATTTGTTGATTTTTTGTAAAATACTAACATTGAAATTATCACTATGAAATATATTCATATTGGACCTTATATTTTTAGCTATGAAATGTTGGTGATATTACTGATTTTGATCATGGATGTTTCAACAGTGGGGGAACATGTCAAGGCTGGTTCCTTACCATTGCTGTTGGATGCTGAGGAAGCTAAGGCCCCTAGCTTCGCCTGGGGAAATAAGTTCTCCGGAATCTCGTTAACGGATTCTGCAGCAAACAGTCCGAGATGGACAAGAATTCCAAGGAAATCACCGCTCGAGAAAACAGGATTCGCTTCAGAGTCTGCAGAGGGGCAAGTGCCGATTCATGAGAGCGAAAGTGATATTTGGCAACATCTGAAGGGACAAGTTCGCATGGACCGCAAGTCGCTGATGTCGTTGTACATGGAACTGGATGAAGAAAGAAGCTTATCAGCTGAAGCAGCTAATAATGCAATGGCCATGATCACTAGGTTGCAAGCTGAGAAGGCAGCAGTTCAAATGGAGGCCTTACAATACCAGAGAATGATGGACGAACAGGCCGAATATGACCAAGAAACCCTGCAAGAGATGTACAATTTGCTGGTCAAAACTGAAGAAGAACTTCAAGGTTTACAGGCTGAACTTGAGGCTTATAGACAGAAGTATGGATTCTTAAAGGAATTCCATTTTCCAAAACAAAGTGTCAAGACCGACGACCGCAACCATGTCATGAAACTACTCTCTTACTCTTTCAATGGAAGAATTGAATGTGGCACCCCTACTTTCAGACGTACTCAAGCTCCCAAACCACACAACCTTGAGCAGGTTGACGAGATAGAACATGAAGAAGCCATCGAAAAACCGAAGAAAGTCCCTCGAGGCATTCGTCAATTAGGACGGTTAAAAAATCTAGAAAAGAGCGGGCACAGTTCATTTCATTTCGAAAATGATTCTGACAAGGAGGAAGAAACAGGTAACATGCCTATAATGACATGACTCACAAATACGGTACCTGATCTGCAATGCCAGCCAAGATGGCTTTGAAATTCCATGCATTCATCCATAGCTTTCTATGAATAATAAATAATCAAGCTTTAGGAATTTTCAAAATCATTCAAGAACAACTGACTCTGCACTGTTTCAGGAAACAGACGCAAAGTATTCACCATTGAATCAGACGATGAGGATACTGATCATTCGGAATAGAGATTTCTCAGCTTACTAATGCTTCAATAATAATGCCCCATTTCTGGTAAATTATTTGTAACTATTGATGAATGAATATTTGCATATAGTCCTTCTGTCTTTGATTTTCGTTACGTGGTTACCAAGAAACCTCTATTTAGATCCCACTAATCGATAACACATCGTTTTTGTTATTTTCTTGGTAGGATGCATATAAGATTCTTAGTTTGATCGTTTTGGAGGTTTTGGAGCTCTCCATTTCTGGTTCCTTCTCCTAAGGTAAGAACTACTCTCTTTGATCAGAAAATGGGTTGAGTGAGGGCCAAGCTATCCATATTTGGGCCGATTATAAGATACGGGTATTTTGTCCGACATTGGTATATTGAAATTTCTTTTAATTTTTTTACTTGGTATAATTAAGAAAATCATACTCTCCCCATGTCTAAATATACATGAGATATAACTATTTTACATAATCATATTGCAGGACTAGCAGCAAATTGAACTCTGCAACGACTTGGACAGCAAGCTTTCGAACTGCGATGGAATCGAATAAATTAGATTCTAGTTTGAACTTGAAATTAGTGATAGGCAAAATGTTAGGGAATAAGAACATGTATATATAGATTGCTCTGAATATATCAACTCACTTTGCATATTTGTTGGCGATGAGAACATGCAAGATAAAAAGGCAGTCTTCCTACAATTATTGAAATGTTACTAGTTTCTTGTCCATTTTGCTTTGTCAGAAAGGATTTTTCCAATATCCAAAACATAACTCGGATAATTCTTACAACCACCTTCGAAAAAACGGCATCTGTTGGTACCGTTATTACTTCACTTATGGATAAAATACAACCAGCAAATACAAAGATACTAGTAAAATTCAAACTGCAGCAATACTAAGGCATATTTGATGGGATGAACTAGGTTACGGTTAGGCTTCTACAAGAACAGTGAAACAACAATGCTAACCGATAAACGTTATGATCTCCCCCGATAAACGGTTAGGCTTCTACAAGAACCGATAAACAACAATGCGAGGAACACGGATAGTTATCGGCTAAGATCTTGGAAACACTCGAGATAAGACCGTGTCTGAGAATTCAAACCCGACTTACAATCACTGCAGTCAAGAGGTCAGTGAAATACTTGCATACATTGCAATATTCGACAAGAAAAAAAGCATCTCCGAAAATGGTTGGATTGGTTGAAAATTAACAAATATAAATGTTCAGGTTCAGTCCAAAATGAAATACTCTTAAAATATATCTCTGCTCCAACAGCTTTATCTTGATCTTTTAAACAGTTTTAGTTCAACTGGTTAGGTTTTTAATACAAGTTTATTCAACTGGCCGCAGGCAGTGATGAGACACTTCTATAGGAAATTAAATAGAATGTGCAACGTCACCACTTTTATAAATCTTAAAGCAGTTAGAAGGTGTCACTCTCAGATAGGACGGAGGTTAATTTTATATTGGTTTAAACTCAATTTTGAAATGCTGGATACAACCCGTGAAGTTCCGGTGTTGGATTTGGAAAGTAAATATTTACTAAAATTCTGTCTAAAGATTGATCCATGCATGACTCGTTAGATTGAAATCTTAATAAAAAAACAATTTTCATTTGATTCAGTCCGACCAAATAAAGATAATAAATTGAATTATATATATATATATGACTTAAGGTCATCATAAGCCCTTAAACTTTTTAAAAAAATCAATTAAGTGTTAGGAAACGCCGATAAACCCTATGACAGTGATTTATGTACAAGAGATGAATTCGGGGTGAATAGGGATGAAATATTACTTTAATATATCTGGTATCTTGATATCCTTAGGGAGTTAAGATAAACCAAATTGAATCTGAGTCGTCACAATAGCGCTCTAACCTCTACGCAGTCCACTCGAACGAAACAAACAACATTTTCTCTTCTCTAATTGTTAGAGAGGTTTTCCGAAAAAATATACTTTGGCTGCTAGACCTTATGCCTTTATATAGCATTCAAAAACCTAATTCTAATTAAATTCAGATTCATTAAATATACAATATATTTAACTGAATATAATTAAATATGTAGAATCTAATTCTACTTTAATTTGAATTCATTAAATATACAATATATTTAACTGAATACAATTAATATGTAGAATCTGATTCTACTTTAATTAGGTTTCTTTAAAGATGTATATATTTTAATAGTGTTTGATAATTACAATAATTATCTAATTATTAATATATATATATATATATATATATATATATATATAAACGAGATTATCTATAATTATAATAATTTCGTCTTTAATAATTATTATGTGTACAACAAGTTCGTACACATGCTATCTAGTCGATATTTGTTCGTTTCAATCAGAGTGTGACCCTTGTAGGTTCATGTAACGTTAGTAGTAATATCTAAAACAATTCTAATATTACAAACAATGAGTGACATATAGCAATACATCATTGCTACCTAAGTTACATAAAGTCGTGGTTTGACTTTACCTTTTTTCGTGATTAACTTCTTTTATGTATTACACTCTTTTGTCCTTATATCTAGATCGAACACAAGTCATGAATTAGTCACACTTGTATAGTCTGTAGAACTAAGGTTTTGATATAATATTTGAAAAATGTTTTGTACTAAATCGAAAAGAATTTAAAATATGTTTTTAGTCAAAAACAACTTGAAAATTTGTTTAAGGGTTTTTAAAGGCTTTGGAATGGTTTTAAAATACATTTAAAGTAGTCAAAACCATAATTTTCAAGTGACCGTACCGATACGGTATTGGACCGTACCGATACGCCTTAGGGTTTTCAAACTACCAAAATTCCAGTAGCCAAAACCCGTACCGATACGCCTAGCCGTATCGATACGGTGTGTTTTGAAATAGCCCAACGGCCATAAATGGTACTATTCCCAACGGTCATAAATGGTACTATTCCCAACGGCCATAAATGGAACTATTTCCAACGGCTATAAATGGTACTATTCCCAACGGCTATAAATGGTACTATTCCAACGGCTATATTCCCAACGGCTATAAACGGCAATATTCCCAACGGCTATAAACGGCTACAAACTCAATTTGGAGTATAAAAGGGACCTCCAAGCATCAAGATTGATAAGAGCTTCAATTGTTACAACATTATGAGAGAAAAATTTGTCTAGAGCTTAAATTGTTTATTTCTTGCTTAGACAACACTTGTGAGCTTACATTGTTAAATTTGCTCAAGTGTTTAGGTTTTGGGTGAGTGCTTAATTGTGCAAACAAATACCTATTAGAGGGTTTGAGTTTGCTTTGTCTATCTCTTTGTAAAAGAGGGTTTTGATCAAGGCTTTGGGTAGAAGCTTGATCGGTGTAAAGGGTTTCCTCCTAAGCCTAGAAAAGGGGACGAATCAATTAGTGGAATTGGTTGTGAAATCCTTAGTGGGGAGCTAAGGTAGTGGATGTAGACTCGGTTGAGTAGTCGAACCACTATAAATCATTGTGTCTTTATTTTTCTAGCTTCCTAAACCCTTCCACCCAAAAATTCACCTCTCCACCACTTGGCGAGCAAGAACGGTTGATTGAATCGAGCACCTCACATCTCAACATAGTCCATCTAATATTTCTTGATATCTTGAGTAGACTATGATAAACGAATAACTATGATATCTCATATCAATTTATTCGAGCATGACCATACATTTTCTAGTCTCACTCAATCAAGTGGTCTACGATATTGCTCTTATTATGTAGGAGAGACAAATCCTATTGTTGAGTGCATAAATGTTCTATATTTTAACCCTCATTTATCCATATTATTGATGCACTCAAGCATGTTTAGTTCCATTTTAGGATAAAATTTGCATAAACATCACAAATTGATAATTTTGCACAGATACTGCTGATTTTGGTCAATTCTTGTAGGTACATGTCGTGGCAGCATCTAGGGCAGCAGAGGAACAGAAGATAACCGCAAAGCTGGAGTGAAGGTTTGAAGAAAACTGCCTCATACATCACTGTCGTGATAGCTGTCGTGACAGAAGTGGCGGTAGTGAAGACAACAGAGATGGAAAATGCGAAGTGGAGTTCGACTGATAGAGGATTTCAAGCCTGATTTTTGTAGACCACTCGCATAATTTTTGGAGCCAGAAGCACAAGGAAGGCATTGCCCAAAGTTTGAGGAGAAAGTCAAAGCAAGAAGATAGGGCGAACTAAAGGACGTTTATTCAGAGATTTAGTCTTTAAATAAGTTGAACTTTAATTCAAACTAGTATTCTTGGCTATTAAGAAATCTTACACCCAAGGCTTATATATATGCTTGTATTTCGACAAGGGAAGACAACAAATGTAACCCCCTCATCCCGGTCTAGCCGGATGACCGGTCCGAGTGAGTCACACGGGGAAAACCGAAGCGAAACCCGTTAAGGTTCCCCCTCGGTTAGCAACCCTATTTTTTTTTTCTTTTTAATCTTGTCACATTCGAGTATTAAATTCTAAGTGATCAAACAGCGGAATATATCACACGAGGCAACATTTAAACTCCTAAACCACATTCAAACATCCAAATTTTAATCTTGGCTAATGGCATATTAGTACCTATGTATCTTTCTCTTCAAACAGGCCTACAAGGGTCAAACAGGGCATATAAGCCCTCAAATTATCAATTCTTACAAACTAGTCCATTTTGATCTTCTATGTGTTCTAATGATATTTAGACTATCAATTGATATATAATTCAAACTAAATTATTTATTTTTCATTTCTAAAATACCTCCCCTGTTTCTAATAAATTTTTCAGAATTTATTGGTATCAATTAAACCCCTAAACATTTCGAATTTCATAATTTAGACCAGCAGATTCCAATTCATTCAGTTTCAGTCCCGTCAACTTCTAACAACAATTCAGAGACTTATACTTAACATTTTTGAGCAAATCATACCTTTATTTCATGTAAAATTTTGTCCTCTACAACTTTGTAGAAGAACACTTTTTCCAGAAATGACTCTAACATGCTCAAAAATGCAGTTTTCCCCAAAAGTTTCGAAACCTTGGGAAGGTTTCGAAACCTTTGACCATAGTTTCGAAACCTTGCCCAAAGGTTTCGAAACTTTGGCTGGCAGTGGCCTCTGGAATCCAAAAATTTGCAAAGGTTTCGAAACTTTACCCCTAGTTTCGAAACCTAGGTGCAGGGGAGCATATTTTGCTTCATTCTAATGTCTTTCAATGATAAAAACACCTCATGTTCATATACAACCATACATAAGAGCTTAAAAACGCTAAAAGCACACAACACCAACCACCCAAGTCTAGAGGCATACGTCCTAGATTAAACGTACTCCAACATACTCGAAACATGAATATGAACCATCATACATACATGGTAAAATATACATTAAAACCTTTCATACATGAAACTCAACATGAGCATACCTTAGTCAACTAAGGAAAATCATGCATTCGATCAAAGAAGGCAAACAAGCACATAAGGTCTCATGCTTCAACATCCATACTCTTAGGCATTCTCACAAGGCATATGACCAACACACATGATAAACAATTTAAACATCTACCAGACATACATCACTCAAGCATTCATCAAGGCATGCATCATAAGTGATATTTATAAATCAAACAAGGCATCTAATTGCCAAACCAAAACAACACACCTCAAAGCATAAAAAACAACAACACCTATCCCATTGCTTTTCTATTACAAATCTTTAATTTATAAATCATACATTGAGCTCACCAAAGCAACACTTGAAGACCTTTCCTTTCCCATGCCACCCACAAGCTATTTATCTGCATTGTCGAACAAAAGAGAGCGTAAGCATAAAAGCTTAGTGAGGGTAAGCTCATAAAACAAACCTTCGACAATACAGGGTCCAAGCTCGAGCAATTATCATGATGAAATACATGACTTTATCTTCGATCCACATGAACCAAAATGAACATGATGCATGAACATATAATCAACATTATGTCATGCTCAACATCTCATAAGCTCAACTTACAATGATACATATATATCTCAATGCATTAACCAAAACATATATAGCTTCGCATTTGAAATTCACATTTCATATCACATTGATACACATATCAATTCATTTTAACATGTATGCATAATCTCATATTGGCATATACATACTTTCTCATATTGGCACCTAGCTATGACTCGAATACGCGGATAACATGTTGGAACGCATTTTCCAACATCAACCTTACCTCGGTGGGATTACACTCATCACCGGCCTTGCATGGACGGGATTCCACTCATCGCCACATGCCCTACGGACGGGATTCCACTCATCGCCACGTAGAATATATATAAATTTCCGGTGGAATATTACATCACCGTACTCCTCCTTGGTGCCTTAACGCCACCAAGGCCACGTACGTTTTGACTCAATTTGTGTGCACACTCATCCTAATGATCGATCATTGTACCCAAGCATACTAGTGCCAATATTAATCAAATTCCACAACCTTTGATGTTCAGAGTAATAATATGGCATCTTACTTCATATTAAACTCAACATCAAATATCTCAACAACATGCATATAACAATGCATTAAATCATGCCCCAACATACATGTATATCACATTATACATAATCATCATAATGTCATGTTCAAGAGTAATAATATGGCATCCTACATCATATTAAACTCAACATCATCATACACAGTTTACAATCCAAACCACATGCATAGCAATGCATCAAACCATGCCTCAACAACATGTATAACACATTATACATACACAAATCATCATGAGGCATAACATCAATTAAAGAGATCATCCAATGTCTCTATCTAAAGCTTAGGATTAGGCTACCACCCTAATCCAAACTCTAGGTGAGTCTACCAATCTCAACCTAGTTCACATGCTCGAACCAATTACTCAAAACCATTTAAAATATTTTAACCACTCACCTCTACCTCCAAGCTCAACTACCAAGCAACCATCATCTCCAAGTTTTCGGATTTCTTCTCGATGCTTTGCCGACCCAAATTCTTGCTTCAAAACAACCTCAATACAATTCAAACAACCTCAAATCAGCCCAACATCAAATTATCAACCCGGAATACAATTCAAGTACAAATTACCATTTTGCAAACCATGACCAAACCCCATACTTAGCAATTTCGGACAGCCCCAATACCTCTTCCAAAAGTTATGTTTCCAACATCCATTGCACCCACAAATGATCTCAAATCAATCCCTAATCATAGTACTACCATTGGCTATCAATTTCCCACCTAAAACAACCCCTAAAACTCACTCAAAACCCTCCAAAACTCCATTTTCGTACTCCTATTTTACTTAGCAGAAAATTATGTTTTTAAACACCCAAATGATATCTAAATGATTCCAAAACATCCTCCTAACATATATAAACCATCAACCCTTTAATTACAATCTAAAACTCACCAAAAATTAAGTTTTTGACACTTTAAAAATGGGTCTAAGAATCCACTTCGAATTTTTACCAAAATTCAACCAAATTGATATATGTTACACCTTTTAACATGATTAACTAAAGCCCCAACTCAATTTATCAAAACCAATTGGAAAACCCTCTTAAAAACCCAAATTTTAATATGAACCCTAATTTTTAAAACTCCATAACTTTGAAATCTAAGAATATAGATAGATATAGGATGAAGAGGAGATTAAGAAAACATAATTACCTTCAAAAACGCCCTTAATTTGATGAAGGAATTGATGAATCAAAGTTTTGGGGGTTTGGGGAAGTTTGGGATGGTTTTCACGGGGAGGGGAGGAAAAGAAAGAAGATAAGGGAAAATGATTAGGTGATATAATTTTTTTAAGATATAAAGTTTTTTTTTTAAAAAAATACCAAAATATCCCTCCTTTTTATTTAAAACCCAATTTGCTCAACTAAGATCAATTTGATTAAAATTAGTTCTACCGACTCAGACCAATTAACCCGACTAACTCCTAACCCCAAAACACGGGTGTTACAACCTAGCTCCTACCCGTCTTCCATCATAAACCCTAGCTTTTCTCTTCTTCATCATGTTCTAAATCTTCCCCAAGGCTAAGGGTTGATCTTGTAAAGTATTGTAAGGGTTAAATTTTTTCTTAGGTTTTTCTGTTCAATCAATAAAACTTCAAGTTTATTTACTCTGGTTTTAACATCTCATAAGAGTATTGTGAGAGCATTTTGAGGTTATCTATTTACTTAATATCGGGAGAGTTAAGTATAAGAAAGGAATGAATATAGTTTTCCAGTTTATAGTTAAACTATCTTGGCCTAGGGATAGGTACAAGGTTAAGCGGCTAAAGAAGAATTCACAAACATCGGTGTTCATCCTTCGATTCACGCCGGGAGGTATCATCCAAGACGTGTTCGTCGACAGAACTTGGACCTAGGGATAGGACAAGTCACACAAGGGGTTCCTGTCGAACTTGAAGTAACGAAGTTGTTGATCGCTGCCGCGACAACAATAGACCTTTGCCGCGACAGGTGCTGCCGCGACAGGCTCGACGACATAAGCAACATAAGTCCTCTGAATAGTGCAACACCTACACTACGGAACAAATCAATACCAGCCTACTTTATCAATATGATTTCTTCCTTTATTTTAGTTTATCTTCAAGAATTCTCAAAACACTTTATTAAATCTATCTATTTTCTTGTGCAGAGTTTTAAAGTTAGAAGTATTTTCAGTCCTTGTGGAGACGATATCTGATACTTCGTATCACTATATTACTTGCGTCGTGTATACTTGCACTCAATTGCGATAGTGTTATTTACACGCAACACCTATCTTGATCCTATAGCTAATGCAACAACTCTTGCTCCATTTTCCACTCGTAGGTCCACATCTCCTTTTGTCAATTTTCTACTTCTTTTTTAGTCCATGTACATAAGAACAAACGTGTGAACCACAATCGGTATCTAATACCCAAAAAGCAGATGTTGTTATATTAATATTAATAACATAAATACCTGATTCGAACTGCCCATTTTTTCTTGCCTTCTTGATGTCCTCAAAATAGACAGGGTAATTTCTCTTCCAATGTCCAGCATTGTTGCAATGGAAACACTTTTCTTCTTTTGCAACTCCTCCTTTGGGTTTCAATGCAACTTTTTCTTTGTTGGGCTTTGACTTTACCTTGATGTTGGGCTTTCCTTTTCTGTTCTTAACAGACCAAGCAATTGGGGCAACGATTTGTTAATTTTATTCATATTGAAATTAAGAACAAACTGATTAAAACTATTCGACAGCGATTGTAGGATAACATCAGTAGCCAATTCAACACTTAGAGGGAAGCCCAATTTTTCAAGGGTCTAAATATACTCTATCATTTTGAGAACATGAGTTCCCACTAGAGTTCCATCCAACATTTTGCATCGAAACAAAACTTTAGAGGTCTCATACCTCTCTTGACGAGCTTGCCCCTTAAATAATTCTTTGAGATTTTAAACCATCTCACAGGGAACCATGTCCTCATGTTGCTTCTGAAGTTCATGGGTCATGGTCACAAGCATCCAACATCCAACATCTACCATGTCTTTTGAGTATTTTTCAAAGGCTTCTCTTTCATCTTTGGAGACATCATCCGCTGGATTTTTAGGGACATATTCTTTGATGATTTACAATTTTCGTTCTTGCTTAAGGACAATCTTTAAGTTACGGAACCAATCAAGAAAGTTCAAGCCATTCAATTTGTCCTTCTCAAGGACGGATCACAATGATAATGTGTTTGAGTTTGCCATAAAATCTACAATGATAAAATATAATTTATAAGTACATTTTATCATGTTTATAAAGAAAGGGAAAACTACACCAGTGACCACCGAAGATATTGGGGATACCTATTTGAACCACCGAACTAAAAAAAAAACGTCAATTACACCACCAAACTTATTAAATCAACCTATTTTGACCACCGCCGTTAAAAAATTAACGGAGGGGTGACGGAAGTGCCACGTGGCAGTTAACAGGATATTTTTAAAATTACACATTTAGTCCTTGTTATTTACACATTCTTTCAATTTAGTCCTAATTTTCAATTAATAAAATAATAAATTATTTAATTAAGTGGTGACACGTGTCAAGACCTTATTGGAGGATTTTAATTATTTATATTTAATTTTATTAATTTATTTTCCCCCTCCAATCAGGTGGTGACACGTGTCACCACCAATTTAGAGGAGAAAAATGTTTTTTCCCTCAATGCGTGCTGGGGGATTCGAACTTGGAAGACCCAGGTGTAAAGGCAACAGCTCTACCACTGCACCAAGCACATCTTTGTGCTATAATTCTCCAGATATAATATATATCTCTTATTAGTTTCTACATTTATAAACCAAAAGCTCAAACCCTAAACACTAATTTCACATATATAAATCTTAAACCCTAAACTCTAACCCTGAATATTTCAAATTAATTTCACACTAAATATTTCAAATTAAACCTCAAACCCTAAAATTTTCAAATTAGTTCCATGCTAAATATTTTAAATTAAACCCTAAACTCAAACCCTAAAAATTTCAAATTAATTCCACATTAAATATTTTAAATTAAGCCTTAAACCCTAAACCCTAAATATTTCAAATTAAACCCTAAACCCTAAACCTTAAACCCTAAATTTCAAATTAATTTGAAAATTTTCAAATTAAACCCTAAAAATTTGAAATTAAACCTTAAACCCTAAACCCTAAATATTTCAAATTAAACTCAAAACCCTAAACCCTAAACCCTAAATTTCAAATTAATTTGAAATATTCCATGCTAAATATTTTAAATTAAACCCTAAACTCAAATTAATTTGAAATTTAGGGTTTAGGGATTAGGGTTTTGAGTTTAATTTGAAATATTTAGGGTTTAGGGTTTAAGGCTTAATTTCAAATTTTTAGGGTTTAATTTGAAAATTTTCAAATTAATTTGAAATTTAGGGTTTAAGGTTTGGGGTTTGGGGTTTAATTTGAAATATTTAGGGTTTAAGGTTTAAGGCTTAATTTAAAATATTTAATGTGGAATTAATTTGAAATTTTTAGGGTTTGAGTTTAGGGTTTAATTTAAAATATTTAGCGTGGAACTAATTTGAAAATTTTAGGGTTTGAGGTTTAATTTGAAATATTTAGTGTGAAATTAATTTGAAATATTTAGGGTTAGAGTTTAGGGTTTAAGATTTATATATGTGAAATTAGTGTTTAGGGTTTGAGCTTTTGGTTTATAAATGTAGAAACTAATAAGAGATATATATTATATCTGGAGAATTATAGCACAAAGATGTGCTTGGTGCAGTGGTAGAGCTGTTGCCTTTACACCTGGGTCTCCCAGGTTCGAATCCCCCAGCACGCATTGAGGGAAAAAACGTTTTTCTCCTCTAAATTGGTGGTGACACGTGTCACCACCTGATTGGAGGGGGAAAATAAATTAATAAAATTAAATATAAATAATTAAAATCCTCCAATAAGGTCTTGACACGTGTTACCACTTAATTAAATAATTTATTATTTTATTAATTAAAAATTAGGACTAAATTGAAAGAATGTGTAAATAACAAGGACCAAATGTGTAATTTTAAAAATATCCTGTTAACTGCCACGTGGCACTTCTGTCACCCTTCCGTTAATTTTTTAACGGCGGTGGTCAAAATAGGTTGATTTAATAAGTTTGGTGGTGTGATTGACGTTTTTTTTTAGTTCGGTGGTTCAAATAGGTATCCCCAATATCTTCGGTGGTCACTGGTGTAGTTTTCCCATAAAGAAATTACATTCCCACTATTAAAAACCTTCAAAATTGAAAAATTTACTAAAAGTATTTTCAGTGGGTAAGGATCCATATTTCATTTTATTCCAAGTCATCTTTGGCTTTACTCTTAGAATCTAATTATTTAGGTAAACAACACTTGCTAATTACATCTCATGTAATTTCTATATTTGATGAACAACTATTTGTCCAAAACAAAAGTTCATATATTCTAATAGAAAGCACAATAATGAACAATGCACCAGGTAGGTAACTTATGAGAAGAGAGATGGTATACTGGGCACGCTTAAATACCAAATCTTTCAAAGAACCAATCCTAGACATGCACTTTCGTATTGTATTTCAATTACCAAAGTCCTTGAACAATCATTAATCTTTAGGTGTCTAATCTTATTAGAACAACCTAGTTTAACCAATATTACTACCATTAAATATCATTTGCTTATTCTTCGCGTTTAACCAAGATAGATCTAAGTATTTTACTTTGGCAAAACCTATATAATACCGATCGAGGTTTTAACGAGGGTTAATATTTTATGACTAATTTTATTAAATCTGGAGGGTTTTTGTTATATTAATCTCACCATTCTATTATGATTTAAGCAGTTACCATCATGCTAAAAAAATACATTGTATCATATACATTTAAAGCAACAAATATAAATGCAATGGTTATAGCCCTTAAAGCTAGGGTGGCCCATCCCAAGCCAATGGGAGTATCAAAATTACTAAAGATAAAACTTGCTTCTCAAGCACCTAATCCACCTTTGATCGGCCCATCATTCTGCTCCTTTGGTCCATGCTTTCTCCGCAAATATTACAATTTTTCAGAAACTCGTTTTTCATACGAGTGAGTAAGATGAGAAGAGAATTATAATAGAAGAAAGAAAGACACGACACGTAGGCCGTATTTATTTAAAACCAAAATAAAAAGGATATTGGGCTATAACCATGTAGTTCAAACACAATGCATATCGAACATAATATCGAGCAGTTTATTATTAAGATCTTGACAGATTGTACCTACGCAGGGGTCAAGGAGCGAAGCCCATTGCAGGGGTCCGACAGCCCCGCAGTTGCCGCGATTTGATAACTTTTATTAACATTATCACTTTTGATAACTTTTATCAACATTATCGTTTTTTTTTCAAGATTTCAAAATACACGAAGTTTTTACTTGAACAACTCTTTATAACTTTCCCCGCACGTTATGTATAGACTAACCAATAGTCTGAATATAACTGTTACCCATATATGTTAACGCTTAACATCTGAAAATCCTAACATATTTGTGACTAACTCTTTAATCACTTAGAACAATCAATTTAATTTATTCAGATTATACGTAAAATGATCTAATATGTGAAAATATCATATATTTGTCAAAAATCGAATAAACACCAATCTAATAACATGCATCTCATACAAAAGAATCATCCAAGTATTTAAGTCCGGATTTGTATCGTAAAAGTGGCTCTGATACCATTGGTGAGAAACGCTGATACACCTCATGGCACAACGAAAAATATTCAGCGAATTCTGCCAGTGATCCATGTACAAGGGACGAATTCGAGGTGAGTATGGATGAAATATTACCTTAATAAATCTGGTATCTTAATATCCTTAAGGAGTTAGGATAAACCAAATCAAATCTGAGTCGTCACAATACCGCTCTGACCTCTACAAAGTCCACCCGAACGAAATGAACAATATTTTCTCTTCTCTAACTGTTAGAGAGGTTTTTCGAAAAAACATACTTTGGTTGCTAGACCTTATGCTTTTATATAGCATTCAAAAACCTAATTCTAATTAAATTTGGATTCATTAAATATACAATATATTTAACTGAATATAATTAAATATGTAGGATCTAATTCTACTTCAATTGATGTTATAGTTTTCAATAAAAAAATTTACTTTCTTTTTTTGGTTAAGATTTTGTTTTGAACCTCAATTGCATGATTTGATGGCACTACAACCCTATTTTTTTTACAAATATGTTTTTATTTTTATTTATTTTTTAAAGAATATTTATTTTTTTCTATCTTGTCCACCATCCTATACATTTATTTTTCTATTTTTAGGGAGTATTTATTTTTTTACTGTCGATTTTTAAGTACTTTATACCCACAAAACCCACAACATATATTATAAATTTTAATTTTCTCACCACTACATATCTGGACATTTGCATCTAAATGAAAATTAGAAAATATATAAAGAACAACAGTTCTTTGAATATGATTTTTATGATGATGTCAAGCGAATGCTTAATTTATTAGATGATTCAAGTATCGAAAACCTGGTAAAATGTCATTCCTCGAGTCGGATGAATGATAAGTGGCTTGTTGCATTAGTAAAAGAAAAATCAGTTTTATATTATTTCTCAAAAAAGGAAGATGCTTTAATTAAAAGTCTTAATCTTTGTGGCGAGACTCGAAGTCAGAGTCGAATTTTTAGCAATGAACAAAAAATAAAAAAAAAATTGTTTGCTTATATACAACAAAATTTCAAATATATTTTTGGTGCAACCGTAAGAATTTTGTGTAACCTTTTGGATGATCTAAGTTACGCAAGGTAAAACAAATCTTTAGAAAAATTCCTATGAATATTTAATTTAAGAAACAGAAAAAAGGCTTTTATCAAGTTTTGATGATTCTGCACAAGGGCATAATGCTATTAATGAACTTAAAAAATTCATGATACAAGTGATCAACCTACCTTTAAATACTATTGAAAAGTACACTAAAAAGAGATATTGTATAATATGTTTTCTAATGTTAAATTTTATATAAACTTTTTTAATAGAAATTATTTTTAAGTTAATTTTTATATCTCAAATATTTATTTTATACAAATTTACATACAATTTTTTCTTCTTATTTCAATTTGCATTTAATTCATACAAAATAAATAAAAGAAACTTAATATCCAAAAAAAAATGTCAACTTACTTTTAATATTTAATATAAATTGAAAAACTAAAAAAAATCTATAAGTTAACCAATACTAATAAAAACACTTTTATAATATAAAATTAACAACAAAATAGTTAAATTAAATAAGAAAGATAATCAATATTAATTTAAATTAATTTTTTTTCTAAATTGCTATCATAAACTATATAGTAATACAATATTAATAAGCTTAAATATAATATACAAAAAATTGAATACGAAAAAAGTTGAAATATCAAAGTAAAATTCTAATAAATTTTTTATTATATGCTTAACTAAATATTTAAAAATTGGGGTGAGAAAAAAAATTCAATCAGCATATTTTTTTATTTAATTTACATGACTAATTTCATTTTATCCAAAATTAGTTTTAGGTAAAACTTCCGACGTATAGTATAAATTCTCATTTTCTCACCTCCTTATATCTACATATTTTCTTAAGATTATTATGGTAAATAAATAATAAGTTTTTTATAAGCACTTTGATGTCTTTTCTTTAATAAAATTTCAGATAATAAGATATGTAAATATTCGCTCTGATACCACTTAACACGGTATCATTATACTCTTCCTAAAAGATATGTCTGATATTGTAATCACTAATTTCGTACGGGTTGGTTTGTTTTATTTTTTATATATATTTAAATTAAATTGCTTTTTCTTTTAGTGTTTATATTAGGCTTCGTTAAATACTACTATTTATATATGTATGTTATTTAATTTATAAGTGTCACTAACGTTATAATTAACTCTACCATTAACCAAATTACTATAGTTATTTTAACATTGTCTTCCATTCTTCATTTATATATATCAAGTTATATATTACTATTATATTTAATTATTAATGTCATGTGTTGTCGGTATTATTATTATTATCAATACAAGTTAAGTCTCGATGATATCACATATTATTATAATTATTATTATAAATATCATTATATAAAACAAGTAAAGATAGACATAAATAAAACAACAGCCCAAAAATAATTATAATTAAATAAAAGCCCAAGTTAAATACAAAAAAGTAGCCCAAGTCTTATATGATAATAAAGTCCAATTACAGATTACACGGCCCGCTAAGCCTAAGAGGACTACAAGCCCTATCTCAGCCCAATTTGATTTGTGTAGATAACTTCCCACCATCAGATCTGGTTGGGATCTGACAGCCCAGATGAGCACGGAGAAAATCCTAAGGAAGCCCTAACCTCTTCGCGCCGCACAGCTTGCCAGTCGTCAGATTCGGATCTGATCCAATGGCCAGGATGCGACCAGATGGCCCCTGATGACGTTTCACTCACAGCCGTCGGATCAGAAGCATCGAACGACCCAGATTATTCCATCTGTGGAAACCTTATAGCCTTTATGATGACCTCGTGCCGCCCAAGATCTAGACCGTTAGATCGAGACGCGATCTAACAGCCCGTATGTCATGGAAACTTTACGCGCGACCCTTTTCCTTCCCACACGCCCACGCGCACGTATGACGCACTTTCGACCTTTCGAGTCCACCCGAGAGTCAATGGCATGTGGCCACGTCGTTGTTCCCGTACGATGATGGCCGCTCCAAAGGCTGACTCAGCAGCCACGTCCACCTCCCGTCCATCGTACAAGCCATGTACACCAAAAAGGCAGGGTCAAAACCAGAAAAATGACAGAAAAATAGCCGAAAATGAAAAAGTAAAACGAAAACAGTGTTAGAAAGGACGAGCGCGGCAAGGAGATGTACGAAGGATTTCAGAGCAAATGCAAACAAAAAATCATAACAACTAGAGGGGCATATTTCAATTTTCCTTTATGTAATTGAAAAAAAAGCATGTAAACTCTCGGGCTATAAAAGCCGAGAGCACTGTGATGTAAAAGGATCCTTTCTTTTGGAAATACAAAGAGAAATATAGAAAATCAGAATTTCAGAAGTAACCATCTCTATTTTTGTTATTGCATGGCCTCGAATGGTGACTCGACTGAGGGAAGCGTAGAGGCCTCCTTCCTTTGTCTCTCTTTGTGTTGCTTTGTTTTGGGATAAAAAAAGGGTTTTGAGGTTCGTTTTTTTAGAAAACAAGAGGTCTGGTTTTAGGGGTGTCTTCAAGGTGAGTTTAGTGAGAGAAAGGGGGTCGTTTTTCAGGAAGGTTAGTGTGTTTGGTTTTCTCATCGGTGTCGTTTTGAGGTCGCCGGACGGTGGGTATCACCGGCCGACGTTTAGAGAGTCAGGGGGTTTGGTCTCTGGCGGCTAGGGTTTAGGTTTGGGCAAAAGGGTGTCCGGTTAAGTTTAGGGGGTATTTATAGAGTTTTTGGATTTTATTTTTGGGTTAATCATTTTGGGTCCCTTTGTGTCGTGTTCTTAGCGGTTTAAAGGCTTCCGTCTTTGTATATAGCGTACCGGGTCCCTAGAATTTTACTTCTGTTTTCAATCTCATCCCAAATCGAGTCTTCCCCTGGTCAAATCGTCCGTCTCGTACCTGTTGTTTTTTTTTCGTTTCAATTTAGTCCCCATTGGCAGTTTTAAACCCATTTTCGTTTTTGATTTTGTCACTATTTTTGCACTCTATTCAATTTGGTACTGCTTGTTTTTTTTATTCGTATGGTGATTAATGCATGTTTATTCCTTAATTTCTTGTGTTTTTTTTATATTGTTCGTATATATCGAATATGTGTGTTGCTACTATGTTTTTTTATGTCTTATGAGTTTAATGTAATGCACGCCTAATTGGTGATATTAGTAGATGATTTATTAAAATGATAAGCATGACTTAATTAATTAAGGTAATCCTCACGTTTGATGTTTAGAAGTGTTGTGAACCCGTTTTTTAGGAAATGTGATAAAAAAACGTTAATTTTGTTTAATAAAATAATATATGTTTTAAATTGTAACACCCACGTAATATGGTTAAAAAAAAAGGGAATAAAGTGGT
Organism: Hibiscus trionum; assembly: GCA_030270665.1. Taxonomy (NCBI): domain Eukaryota; kingdom Viridiplantae; phylum Streptophyta; class Magnoliopsida; order Malvales; family Malvaceae; genus Hibiscus; species Hibiscus trionum. Next base: position 1,498,897 of record BSYR01000045.1, read on the forward strand.
GCTTGAGAGAATTGAACCTGTGACCTTGGCTTATTATGCTTAAGCCTTAACCAATTAGGCTAAAGCTATTGATGGTTATAACCTGCATTAATTTATATTTATGTGATACCTTAAATTCTTGAACCGAATATAAAATAAAATAAACAAAATATCCCACCTACTCCCACTTAAAAAACTCTATTATTTCAGATCCAATTTCCCCTATCTGCTAACCATTTTTTTCTACGAAACAAGCCCCTCCCCACCGTTCATGCCGTCCGATCTCCCTCACCGCTCCGCCGTGTACGTCACCGCCGGCAGCAAACGGAGCGTCGTCGCACTCCGGTCAGATCCCTGGCCACCACTCGCGGCAAGAAGACGCCGTTCACCGTAGGGGTCCAGCCAAATGTTGCTCGAAACCCTTGGTACGCCGGAACTGTTTTCGGTGATATCACCGCCGTTTACCGTCCGATATAGTTGTGCCTGGTACCACCGTCATCACCGAGCCAAGGTGGACAAAACCCATATAATCGATCATCGATCCGCAGCCGTTAAGGGGTTCGTCGGAGTTACGTTTGCCTCGACGGATATTTTACGTTTCAGGTAAAAATGGGTGTTTCCGACCAACTTTCGACGTTTAATTTCTATGGTGAAAATGTAGTGTTGATGATCTACATATTTTTGACAGTTTTGGCACGAAACGACCACTCCGGCGACCACTCCGGCAACCGTCCGGTGACCAGAGTTTTGGGTGAGTGAACCGGGTCCAAACCGGTTTAACCCGGTTTGAACCGGCCCAAATCAATCCTAAACCGGCCTAGGCCTAAGGGTGACCCAAGCCCAAACCGGAGTCGACCCAAACCCGACCCGTTGACCGACCCGACCCGACCCGTTGACCGAGTCAACTCGCCCGAGTCAACCCAGTGAGTCAACTCGCCCCAACTCAGTGAGTTAACCCAATGAGTCAAACCGGTCAACCAGTGACATCAGCATGACGTCAGCGTTGACTGCTGACGTCAGCGTTGACCTGCCCGTTGACCGTTGACCTGCCCGTTGACCGTTGACTTTGACCAAAAAGTCAATTTTTCCGAAAAACTCCTATTTTATGTTTTTCGACGTCCTGAGTCCGATTTTGAAGCCCGTTTTGGGAAATTCTAACCCGAAAGCCTCCAAATTGGACTTTGAACTCGAGTCCACTTATGTATTTTAATAATCAATTATGAGTAAGGTGATTTAAGACTGAAATTGGGATTTGTGCGATTGAAGGTATTCAAAGTTCCTTGTATTCGGGATGTTGAGGACGTCGCATTCGGGTTCGGGAATGATCGAATGGAGTACCATGGTTGACCGATATAGCAAGGATTAAAGGTAATACACTACTACCTCATGTATGCTTTGAGATCATGTTGGTATTTGTTAATGCATGCATGAAAATGATAAGAAGTGATGTTAGCCCTACTTAAGTCAAACTAAATATGAAATTGAGTATGGTAATTTAGATAAGACCGAAATGCTCGAACGAGGAAGCTAATAAATCTGAAGTATCTGAAGTTCATTAAGTAATTAATGAGGCAGCTAATCTCCAATTCTGAGCATTAGTGTGAAATGTTTAAATGCGAAAGATACATGGACAAGAGATTACGAAAATGCCCTCAGGGTCTGTAAATGACTAAAATACCATTGAAATCAGAAGCAATCTAGAAATCTACGCTAAATATGGTAAAACAACATGATTCATCTGAAAACCTCGAACTACTTAGAAAGCTATGGAAAGGTGTTAGGTCTTCTTGGATTCGGAATGAATCTTCGACTATAGATTTAGGGGAATCTATACATACCCCTGAATTAAACGAGTGGCTCAAAATACAGAATAGATCGAAATGACTAAAAGTATTGAAAATACCGTTATGGTTAAAATAATCAGAAGGATGGTATTGACTAAAAAGAGTTGAAGTATCCTCGGACACCGAGGTTTACAAATGAACTGGAAGGATGGATAAACCCTTGAGTTCTGAAATGAATGGAGTGGTTGGAAGTACCGAAATATCTTGAATGGCTGAGACGCCCATGAATATTTAAATAATTAAAATACTATAAATGGTTCAATTGACAGAAATGATGGACATTCCGAGTTTCAGAATAACTGGAATACCCCCATTGACTAGAATAAGTAAATTGTCTTGATAAAATTCTGGAAATGTCGATAAAGCTGAAAATGACCGAAATGCCTCAAGGGTTGAAGCATGACTTACGTACGACAAACACTCTTGATATTAATATAAGGGTAGAAGTCTTCCCGCACAGAGTATTAGTTCGACTACTCCGTGGCAAGCCATGTGATGAGATATGAAAGTAACCGTTCAGATATACGATATAGTTAAATGACCAAGATGCCCTTATTGGCCAAAGTAATCAAAATAGCCTGAATGTATCTGATACCGTGAAAGATCCTGACATAGAAATCTCTGAATGTTTGGTTGGAAAAATCTGATGAGCAAACAGAATTACCGAGCCATTTGTTTATGCCTTGTTGGTATAAATTACCGAAATGCCCGTGTATGATAAAATGACTATAATGCCCTTGTAGGCTTAAATGAGTAAATCACTCATGACATGCCTAAACTCCCAAAAATCTTGATGTATCATCTCCCGAATATCTAGTTTGAACCGTTAGTACAAACCCCTCTTTGAATAGGGGCCTCGTTCCAGGAATCCGATTAAATGGTCAAAGTTTAATGTGTTCTCTCCGAAAATGTCAAGTATCTTCAAGAAGTAAATTGTTCCACCTAGTGTGTTCCATGTGTGCTACACGACTGTTTTTGCAAACTGATTTACATGTTATAATACCGATTATGTGTACATGATAGAATATTTGGACTCACATGACATGTTTTATAATTAAACATGACCGTACTATATTTCTGATATATGCATATGCACATGATATGACCAACATGCTATATGGATGATATATTACTAAAAATACAGCTATTGATTAACCGAACCGTTACATAAATTGTTACTGGGGTACTTGGGATAAAATATGAAGTGACCGTAGGTTCAGCCCTGATCCAGCTGGTAATTCCTTTACCGTTACAGGTTCCTATGCTTCGGCTAGGGTAATACCTACCATACCGTACCGTACCGTTCCTAAGGTAATCCCTTAGGATGGCACCTATGCCCTATGGGCATTGGTTAACGCCTTTGACGCAGTTTTGGGGAAACTGCCTCTTGGAGTGTGGTTGGAGGGTTGATAAAAGATTAAACTGTACCGTATTGTTACCTGAACTATATGTTTTGAACTGAAAATGTATAATATAATGTTGTTGTACATGTTTTACTTACACTGTTTGGAACACACTAGGAACCGAACTCTCTAATTCCACCTCCGTACATTTATAGCCTACAATTACCGTCTAATTCTTGATGATTGAATAAAGAACAAGTACCTTTATCCTCAAGCATAACGTTACCTGAAATATCGAAAAAGAAATGAAGACCGTTACTGCGTAAAGCATCATGAAAATGTTATGCCTACCATATATCTGCATGAGCTTATAGCATCTTTTGGTAGTTTTGTATTACTGAGCTTTTCCAAGCTCACGTTGTTTTTACCATCACAGGTTAAAGGAAAATATCGTGGCATAACGTTTGACATCAGTGTTCGGAGTTCTCTCGGCGTTGCTTTTGGAGTACGGTACCGACATAGTTAGTGGGCATGTATATCATTATTGTTTCATGATAGTGTCTGAAAAATGTTTTCTTAAATCCTGTAATATGTTTAAAATGCTTTCATGAAAGAGTATTTTCAACAAAAGTTACCGTTATAATTTAATATGTATTTTTCATAGAAAATGTTTTATGTGTATTTTACCGTGGGTCGCTCTCGTGACCCTAATGTGACTTCCTAGGATCCGTCGTAACGCATAGACGGGTCTAGGGGGTTACATTTAGTGGTATCAGAGCTTAGAGTTGCGTCATTTTGGGTAGATCGGCCGATCGTCTGTCATAGGGTGTCTGGTATGTGCATGCCCCTAGATCATAACCATACTCCTCGGTGCCGAAACTCTGATGTTGAATCATTTCCTGTAATAAGTGCATCTAACCCTTATATCCATAATAGCTTGATCTGAACTGGAAAGGAATATCGGTAAGGTTTGTTTACGAATTGGAATAAATTAATGGATTTGAATCCAGATAAAGAAACAGAGATGGTTAATGCGTGTGAAATTGAAGATATGAACTAGATGGAGAATAAATGTTTGATCATGTAAAGCAACCGATATAAGATTTACATGAAATGTCATTCGGTGATACTGATTATGTTTGAGAATATCCCGATAAAAAATTTTTTTGATGGAAATTTGATAAAAATGTTATGGATTTAAAAGAAAGGTGTTTGTGAATGTAGCGAAAGTGTAAAGCTCTATGGTGACTATGTAATATACGAAGGAAGCAATTGTCTAAAAATTTCATTAAAAGTAAGTGATATCCGTATAAAACTTTGATTATGTTTGATTGCCAAGGAGAAAGTTATTTCTGCGATAATGTGGCATGGTGTATAGTTGTACATATCACCTTCGACTGAAATTCGGTGTTACGTCTTAACTTTGGAAGGCTCTGTTGGAAGCTTGGATTACTTGTTTGGATTTCAAGTACAGATTCTTATCCATAAAGTGATGGTCTACTTAGTAGATTAACTCAGATCCTAGAGGAGATTCTTCTAGGAGGTATGATTGACATATGTGGTTATTGGGGATGTTTCTTATCCCTAACTGAGACCAATTGTGATAAAAGCCATGAGACAAGTATTTGTTTTGCACTACATAAAGTTTTGTATAGGTTCGAATATTGAATTCATATTAGTTGGATCGAGTTATACAATGGGATGACCTTGGGTCCCAGGACAAAATGAGTGACATAGGATTTTACCATATTGTTTGTGGCCATCTGAGAGTCTTGAGAAATGAGCATACCCTGATGGGTAAGCTTCAATGAAAGAATGGATTAAAGCGTAATTTCTACACATTTTCTAACTCTGGTAAATTTCGAGGACGAAATTTCTTTTAAGGGGGAGAGAATTGTAACACCCACGTAATGTGGTTAAAAAAAAAAGGGAATAAAGTGGTGCTTGAGAGAATTGAACCTATGACCTTGGCTTATTATGCTTAAGCCTTAACCAATTAGGCTAAAGCTATTGATGGTTATAACCTGCATTAATTTATATTTATGTGATACCTTAAATTCTTGAACCGAATATAAAATAAAATAAACAAAATATCCCACCTACTCCCACTTAAAAAACTCTATTATTTCAGATCCAATTTCCCCTATCTGCTAACCATTTTTTTCTACGAAACAAGCCCCTCCCCACCGTTCATGCCGTCCGATCTCCCTCACCACTCCGCCGTGTACGTCACCGCCGGCAGCAAACGGAGCGTCGTCGCACTCCGGTCAGATCCCTGGCCACCACTCGCGGCAAGAAGACGCCGTTCACCGTAGGGGTCCAGCCAAATGTTGCTCGAAACCCTTGGTACGCCGGAACTGTTTTCGGTGATATCACCGCCGTTTACCGTCCGATATAGTTGTGCCTGGTACCACCGTCATCACCGAGCCAAGGTGGACAAAACCCATATAATCGATCATCGATCCGCAGCCGTTAAGGGGTTCGTCGGAGTTACGTTTGCCTCGACGGATATTTTACGTTTCAGGTAAAAATGGGTGTTTCCGACCAACTTTCGACGTTTAATTTCTATGGTGAAAATGTAGTGTTGATGATCTACATATTTTTGACAGTTTTGGCACGAAACGACCACTCCGGCGACCACTCCGGCAACCGTCCGGTGACCAGAGTTTTGGGTGAGTGAACCGGGTCCAAACCGGTTTAACCCGGTTTGAACCGGCCCAAATCAATCCTAAACCGGCCTAGGCCTAAGGGTGACCCAAGCCCAAACCGGAGTCGACCCAAACCCGACCCGTTGACCGACCCGACCCGACCCGTTGACCGAGTCAACTCGCCCGAGTCAACCCAGTGAGTCAACTCGCCCCAACTCAGTGAGTTAACCCAATGAGTCAAACCGGTCAACCAGTGACATCAGCATGACGTCAGCGTTGACTGCTGACGTCAGCGTTGACCTGCCCGTTGACCGTTGACCTGCCCGTTGACCGTTGACTTTGACCAAAAAGTCAATTTTTCCGAAAAACTCCTATTTTATGTTTTTCGACGTCCTGAGTCCGATTTTGAAGCCCGTTTTGGGAAATTCTAACCCGAAAGCCTCCAAATTGGACTTTGAACTCGAGTCCACTTATGTATTTTAATAATCAATTATGAGTAAGGTGATTTAAGACTGAAATTGGGATTTGTGCGATTGAAGGTATTCAAAGTTCCTTGTATTCGGGATGTTGAGGACGTCGCATTCGGGTTCGGGAATGATCGAATGGAGTACCATGGTTGACCGATATAGCAAGGATTAAAGGTAATACACTACTACCTCATGTATGCTTTGAGATCATGTTGGTATTTGTTAATGCATGCATGAAAATGATAAGAAGTGATGTTAGCCCTACTTAAGTCAAACTAAATATGAAATTGAGTATGGTAATTTAGATAAGACCGAAATGCTCGAACGAGGAAGCTAATAAATCTGAAGTATCTGAAGTTCATTAAGTAATTAATGAGGCAGCTAATCTCCAATTCTGAGCATTAGTGTGAAATGTTTAAATGCGAAAGATACATGGACAAGAGATTACGAAAATGCCCTCAGGGTCTGTAAATGACTAAAATACCATTGAAATCAGAAGCAATCTAGAAATCTACGCTAAATATGGTAAAACAACATGATTCATCTGAAAACCTCGAACTACTTAGAAAGCTATGGAAAGGTGTTAGGTCTTCTTGGATTCGGAATGAATCTTCGACTATAGATTTAGGGGAATCTATACATACCCCTGAATTAAACGAGTGGCTCAAAATACAGAATAGATCGAAATGACTAAAAGTATTGAAAATACCGTTATGGTTAAAATAATCAGAAGGATGGTATTGACTAAAAAGAGTTGAAGTATCCTCGGACACCGAGGTTTACAAATGAACTGGAAGGATGGATAAACCCTTGAGTTCTGAAATGAATGGAGTGGTTGGAAGTACCGAAATATCTTGAATGGCTGAGACGCCCATGAATATTTAAATAATTAAAATACTATAAATGGTTCAATTGACAGAAATGATGGACATTCCGAGTTTCAGAATAACTGGAATACCCCCATTGACTAGAATAAGTAAATTGTCTTGATAAAATTCTGGAAATGTCGATAAAGCTGAAAATGACCGAAATGCCTCAAGGGTTGAAGCATGACTTACGTACGACAAACACTCTTGATATTAATATAAGGGTAGAAGTCTTCCCGCACAGAGTATTAGTTCGACTACTCCGTGGCAAGCCATGTGATGAGATATGAAAGTAACCGTTCAGATATACGATATAGTTAAATGACCAAGATGCCCTTATTGGCCAAAGTAATCAAAATAGCCTGAATGTATCTGATACCGTGAAAGATCCTGACATAGAAATCTCTGAATGTTTGGTTGGAAAAATCTGATGAGCAAACAGAATTACCGAGCCATTTGTTTATGCCTTGTTGGTATAAATTACCGAAATGCCCGTGTATGATAAAATGACTATAATGCCCTTGTAGGCTTAAATGAGTAAATCACTCATGACATGCCTAAACTCCCAAAAATCTTGATGTATCATCTCCCGAATATCTAGTTTGAACCGTTAGTACAAACCCCTCTTTGAATAGGGGCCTCGTTCCAGGAATCCGATTAAATGGTCAAAGTTTAATGTGTTCTCTCCGAAAATGTCAAGTATCTTCAAGAAGTAAATTGTTCCACCTAGTGTGTTCCATGTGTGCTACACGACTGTTTTTGCAAACTGATTTACATGTTATAATACCGATTATGTGTACATGATAGAATATTTGGACTCACATGACATGTTTTATAATTAAACATGACCGTACTATATTTCTGATATATGCATATGCACATGATATGACCAACATGCTATATGGATGATATATTACTAAAAATACAGCTATTGATTAACCGAACCGTTACATAAATTGTTACTGGGGTACTTGGGATAAAATATGAAGTGACCGTAGGTTCAGCCCTGATCCAGCTGGTAATTCCTTTACCGTTACAGGTTCCTATGCTTCGGCTAGGGTAATACCTACCATACCGTACCGTACCGTTCCTAAGGTAATCCCTTAGGATGGCACCTATGCCCTATGGGCACTGGTTAACGCCTTTGACGCAGTTTTGGGGAAACTGCCTCTTGGAGTGTGGTTGGAGGGTTGATAAAAGATTAAACCGTACCGTATTGTTACCTGAACTATATGTTTTGAACTGAAAATGTATAATATAATGTTGTTGTACATGTTTTACTTACACTGTTTGGAACACACTAGGAACCGAACTCTCTAATTCCACCTCCGTACATTTATAGCCTACAATTACCGTCTAATTCTTGATGATTGAATAAAGAACAAGTACCTTTATCCTCAAGCATAACGTTACCTGAAATATCGAAAAAGAAATGAAGACCGTTACTGCGTAAAGCATCATGAAAATGTTATGCCTACCATATATCTGCATGAGCTTATAGCATCTTTTGGTAGTTTTGTATTACTGAGCTTTTCCAAGCTCACGTTGTTTTTACCATCACAGGTTAAAGGAAAATATCGTGGCATAACGTTTGACATCAGTGTTCGGAGTTCTCTCGGCGTTGCTTTTGGAGTACGGTACCGACATAGTTAGTGGGCATGTATATCATTATTGTTTCATGATAGTGTCTGAAAAATGTTTTCTTAAATCCTGTAATATGTTTAAAATGCTTTCATGAAAGAGTATTTTCAACAAAAGTTACCGTTATAATTTAATATGTATTTTTCATAGAAAATGTTTTATGTGTATTTTACCGTGGGTCGCTCTCGTGACCCTAATGTGACTTCCTAGGATCCGTCGTAACGCATAGACGGGTCTAGGGGGTTACATAAATGATATAAAATTTTGACCTTGTTGTTTTGTTTCTCTTAATATCTATTAATTTGGGGTTTTTGGGACTTAGGTTTTAAATGAATAGGCTTAGTTTCTTTTTGGGCTTGTTTCTTAGTTTAGGTGAGCTTGGATTAGTTTGATTAGCTTTTAGTTTTGTTTAATCGGTTTAATTTTTTCGGATCGTGTGCTCGCCTTATAGGGGCACGATTCGAACAATTAGGTCGGTTTAGGTTTAGAGCTTAAATTAGGCCTATGGCTTTAATCGGTTTAACCAATTTAAATTCGTCATTGTCTTATTAGGGCGTATATTAAGTTCGTTAAGGCGATTTAGCCACTCTCGCTTTTAAAATAAAATTAACATCACTCTTAGACGAGATAATACGAAATGATCCATAATTGATTCGAGTCCCTTAATTAGGGTTTAAATGATCTAGGATTTAATATTAGAATCGCAAAAAAAATTAGATCACTAATGAAATTTTCATAATTCGAGCCTTTAAGTCAGGGCCTTGGGTGGGCTTTTATTTATTTATTTTCAAAGCTCTTTTATGACATGCATTTTATACATGTCATTCATAAGACCGCTAATTATTAAGCATGTTAATCGAACTTAAAATATACCCAAAGAGAGGTATTAATTAACTCCGGTAATCGTGTTATGACAATCCAAGCTTAATGGATGTCGATCGAATATTTTGGTTAATTTTCACCGTCTAGATAAGCGGAAACATAAAATGGAAATACCACGCATCATCCTTTACTTGCTTGCATCATGCATAAAGGTGACGTACGGGATCCGAACCCTAAACTAACACGGGAGTTAGTCTTATATGATGTCGGTTTAGTCTATGGTCCAGTGTACCGTCATCCTTTCTAATTAAATGTTTAATTAATTCCTAAGCCACAATTTGATACAGCCCGTGCTATTTAAATCACATTTTCATTTAAAAACATTTTATTAAATTCACTTCAGGTCTTAAATAATTTCTATCGCTTAAAGGCAACAAGTTATTTGGTACCGATTTTCGGGCGTGATGGGGGTGCTAACCCTTCCCCACACGTAACCAACTCTCGAACCCTTTTTTAAATTGAATCTCTGGTTTTTGTGGTGTCCGGCCTACTTTAGTGGCCGGTGTCGACTCCAAATTTTTACGGTTTTCCAAAATTCAAAATTTCCCCACTTTTTAATGAATCTTTTTCAAAAGGTGATACACGAAAAGACTTAGTAGTTTTTCAGAAACGTTATCACAGATATGATACACAACTCCATCGCTTATATATTATAAGACCTCCCTTTTTATTTTCGATATAGGATTAATTTTACCGCATCATTTTAGGCGTGATAGTATAGTTACATAAATATTGTAAACTATTACGTTAATATTATAATAACCAATTTCTATTAAAAGATAAAATTATATTATTTAAACTTACTTATTGATTCTTTTAAAGCTAAAAAAATTAATGTTATGTCGTATGAAGCAGTGTCAGGGTGGTGTTCTAAAATGATTAAGTGCATTTAATGCACTAATGTCTTCTCTTTTATATATATATATATATATATATATATATATATATTGTTTTTATAAAATATAAATAATAAATAAATGCAATTTTTTATATATTTGATTTCGGAAACTAAAGATTTTTACATTTAAATTTTATTCTGAATATCTTATGCATTTTTACTTTCATTTAATTTTGTGATTAAATTTATTTCTTTTGAGTTTTTTAACCGTTTGTTGCTTCTTATATGTTTGATAAGGAAAATTTTAAAGTTCATAATCTTAATTATTGTGGAAAACCTAACGATTTGATAGTTTTTATCAACATTATCACTTTTTTAGGTTTTCATTAATGTTATGTCGTATGAAATTTTTTAGATTTTGTTTTTTGATTCATTAATTAATGTTATGTCGTATAAAATTTATTTCTTAGTATGCCATGAATGATGTTTCAAATCATTATCAAATCTTAATCAGATAATAAATCAAGCAGAGATATATATAAAACTACATTTATTTAAAACACCCCAAGAAACACACCTTAGCAATAGAAGCTCTAATCTCGAGAAGGGTGAGCCTCACGCTCGGATCTCACTGAATCAGGACATACGTGATACGAATTCTATATTAACAGTTATTACTAACACTAAGCCACCGACGCAAACACTGAAACCGAAGTGAGATATACTTACGTGAAGATCTCGAATAACGTGTACGGTCGGTCTGAACAACTAGAGGTAACCCAACGGTCTCAAGGTCGGCACCTAAACACGAAAATATATCGAATCAGATTCTAAAACCATAACTTATCAAATTCCAATAAAAATTACTCAAAGTTAACAAAACGGAGCTTTCGGGATCTAATTTGACAAAACGGGAAGCGGATACGGACTCTGGATGTCGAGAAAGGTTAAGAGGAAGGGTGTTAAAAAATCAACTCTCGGTCAATGGTCAAAGTCAAACTGGTCAAAGGTCAACTCTGGTCAAACAGGTTAACATTCAACTCTGGTCAAACTGGTCCAGGTCCAAAGTCAACGGTCAAACAGTCAAGGTTTGGTCAATGGTCAACTCTAGTCAAAAGGTCAACAGTATAGATCTTGTTTGGTCAACGGTCAAGATTCAGTCAACATTCAAGATTCGGTCAAAGTTTAAATGTTCAAGGTCAACTATCGGGTTAGCCAACAATCCAAAACTAGTTCAGTCTGATAACAGATTTGGTTTGGTCCAATTGCCGGTTCAGCTCAAGATGGGCGGTTCACTAAATTGGTCTGATTTACATCGATTTAGGCTCACACAAACATGCCCTTATGAAGATCAACTTGGGTTCAACACACACACAACTGGGCCTCATGGTTTAGGTCTAACCAAATTCTACATACTTAGCCTAACTCCCTTAGCCCACACTCACACAACCCACACATACACACACTACTCGCGGGCTAACCTCCAAACTCAAACAACACACTCACAACCCAACACCATTATCTCCCTCTCATCAGATCTAAAACTAGAGTTTCCAGAACCTTGACGGCGGTGGCAATAATCTGACGGCAGCGACAGTGCAACAACGGCAAGGACGGCAGCGGCTCACTGAAAACATACAAAAGTGACCGCAATAGTCATTCACAGCCACAACTCAAATGGAATCCAAAACCAAACACAATTTACAACTCGAAAACACAAAAGATTCGCAAATCATGATCCGAAACTCAAAACCCATCGATTAAACAAAAACATGAATCTAAAACTAAAATGAAGGAAACTTTAGTCTAAAAATCTTACCTAACTCAACGGACGGAGGAGAACGATGGTGGAGCACGCGACGCGGTTTTAACTAGACCCGAACGCAAGAAGGAGGAGGATAGCGGCAACGGTGGCCAAAGGAGAGTCGAACGATTTCTTACCGATCTCTCACTAACGGTGGCCGGTTATGGGTATCCGAAGGTTGAGGTTGGTTCGCGAGAAGAAAAAGAACCGAACGGTGGTATCAGATCGGCCAACGGACGGTGCTAAGCCGATGGTCGGAGCTTCGCCAGAACGAGAGGTTGAGAGGAGAAGGATATCGAGAGTGCAAGAGATAGGCAGCTACTGAGTTTCCAATTGGAAACTGAAAGATTAAAGGAGATCAAATTACCCTAATAAATGGGTAAATCACATATGGGTCACTCAAGTGGTTAAGGGTTCACAAAGTGGCCTCTAATTTTAACCCATAACACAAAATAATCACTAAAATCTGATTTTATACCCAATTGATCGTTAAATTAAAATTAGGGTTTGGGACTTAAATTCTCAAAACTTAGGGTTTTAAATTAGGGTTTTCAAAATTCCCAATTTTTCAAATTGGGGAAAAAAATTCGGGGTGTTACAAAAACTCTAACATATCTATGACTAACTCTTTAATCACTTGGAACAATCAATTTAATTTATTTAGATTAGGCGTAAAACAATTTAATGTGTGAAAATATTATATAATTGTCAAAAATAGAATAGACCTTAATCTAATAACATGCATTAATCACTTGGAACAATCAATTTAATTTATTCAGATTAGGCGTAAAACAATGTAATGTGTGAAAATATTATATATTTGTCAAAAATCGAATAAACCTTAATCTAATAACATGCATCTCATACAAAAACATCATACAAGTATTTAAGTCCGAATTCGTATCATACAAGTTGCTCTGATACCATTATTGGGAAACACCCGTACACCCCATGACACAACAAAAAATTATCCAACAAATTCAGTTAGTGATCCATGTACAAGGGACGAATTCGGGGTGAATAAGGATGAAATATTACTTTAATATGTCTAGTATCTTGATATCCTTAGGGAGTTAAGATAAACCAAATCGAATCCGAGTCGTCACAATAGCGCTCTGACCTCTACGCAGTCCACCCGAACAAAACGAACAATATTTTCTCTTCTCTAATTATTAGAGAGGTTTTCCGAAAAAGCATATTTTGGCTGCTAGACCTTATACCTTTATATAGCATTCAAAAACCTAATTCTAATTAAATTTGGATTCATTAAATATACAATATATTTAACCGAATATAATTAAATATGTAGAATCTAATTCTACTTTAATTTGAATTCATTAAATATACAATTAAATATGTAGAATCTAATTCTACTTTAATTATGTTTCTTTAGGGATGTATATATTTTAATAGTGTTTGATAATTAAAATAATTATTCAATTATTAATATATATATACGAGATTATTTATAATTACAATAATTATAATAATTTCGTCTTTAATAATTATTACGTGTACAATAAGTTTGTACACATGTTGTCTAGTCGATATTCATTCGTTTCAATCATAGGGTGTGACCCTTGTAGGTTCATGTAACGTTAGTAGTAATATATATAACAATTATAATATTACAAACAATGTGTGACATCTAGCAATACATCATTGCTACCTAAGTTACATGAAGTCGTGGTTCGACTTTATCTTTTTTTGTGATTAACTTATTTTATGTATTACATCCTTTTGTCTTTATATCTAGATCGAACACAAGTCATGAATTAGTCACACTTGTATAGTCCATCATTGCTACCTAACTTCTTTTATGTATTACATCTTTTTGTCTTTATATCTAGGAGTAAACCGACATCTCCAACAAAAGCTAGGGATAAAGAAATTGTTATCTAAAAAACGTAGGGTTGAGTGTAGTCGGAGTCTCGAGAGTTGGCTAGGTGCCATTTCGAATTTTTGATTTGCTAATCATTTCATTAATTGCGTAAGACATTATTGAAAGCTATGTGTGTGGTAAGTAAAGAGTAAGTACTTGGTATTAGTTGATTATGATGCTTTTGTTATTTTGTAAAGACTATGTTTTATAAAGCTTAAGGGATTAAAATAGTATATTGGTTTGACTTAAAAGTAATAAAAATGACATATTTGGTATTAAAATATTGATTAAAAGTTTAAAATTTATGTCTTCAATCTCTGTTTTGTTTTTCGATAACACTGTCTGACTTGGTTCTCTACCAGGCCGGGAAGGGGTGCTACAATTTCGCTGTATGAAGTGTGACATATCCAATATTAGTCTTTATAGTGTAGTTTGTTACAACACACGTTTGACTGCATCAAAATATGTCATTCTCGATATTGAAATAATGATGATCTCAAGTCTGAGGATCATACATTTAGTTATCACCATGAGCAATGTTGTGACTGTCACATAATAATTCAAGAAACGTGCTCATAGCGGGTCAGTCCAGTATGTCGTTCTCTAACACATAATTATGTATTGATTTTGACATCTCTATGTCAATAACAACATTTAGTTATCAATAAACTACATATTAGTCTTAATATATTATTGTTGTCTACGGCCACAATAATTCTCGACTAAATATATTATTCTAAAGACTTTATTATAATTCAGTTTATTTATAGATGCACAAAATAAGACTAAAATAATAATAATGGATTTATTAATAAACATGATAAAATAAGTATGTCTTTTACAATCATCTCATGATTGGTCTTTGGGCATACTCCAACATTAAGCCCTTCAACTTTTTTGCACTTAATTAAGCCTTAATACTTTAAAGTTTCATCAATTCACCTCTTTGACCAACGTTAATTGTTAAATTTAACAGTTCTTTTTACACCGGTTGATGCAACATGTTGTGTTACAATGTTCTCACTTGGTATTTTTATTTTTTTTATTTAGAAAATTCTTTTAAAAGTTCCAAAATTTCTAAAAAAATAATTTTCTAAAAAATATGTAAATGTCACATAATAGAACTATAGTGTGTCACGTGACAATAATATCTCAAGAAAAAAATTGTCAAAATTTGATGGTCAAAACTGGTCAAATGACTTAATTGATTCAATTTATTAGTTCGGAAGCTTAATTGATTCAATTTATTTTTTAATGGTTTAATTGATTATTTTTTACAAGTTCAAGGGCTTCAAGCACCCTTAAGCCCCCCCCCCCCCTTCTCTCTCTCTCTATATATATGAAAAGTATGTATACTTTAAATACCTATTTTGACTAAAAAATATTTTAAGTACTTATTTTGACCAAAAAAATATACTTTATGTACTTACTTTGATCAAAAAATATTTTGGGTACATATTTTGAAGAAAAAAAAAAGTATACTTTGAATACCTATTTTGACAAAAAAAAAGTATACTTTAACTACCTAAATAAATAAAAATTAGTATACATTAGTTACTTATTTGTGATCTATTCCTTTTTTAAAAAATAAACTTGCAAGTTGATTCAATCATTCAAACTTGATCCAAACTGTACAAGAAGTTGCAAAGGAGAGCTTGATTGGTGAGCCCAATTCTTTGTAAGAACATGGTTATTTCAAGCTACCGAGAAACCCCACCAACAGAGCCGAATGCCCCCGAATTTTCTAATAGAAATGAGCAGCACCAGGCCCCAGTCCTCCAACACCTCACTGAATTATTATTTATTAGAGAGAACCAGTCAAAAGTGCTTCATTACCAGTCCTTTCAACACTCAATCATGTAAATAAGATACATTAATTGTATGAGTGGTAAAAAATATTCATATGGTCTTATCTTGTATAAGTTTGAATTTTGACATTAAATTTGATAATGTAATTATTAAGTAAAAACAAAAAGAGATTCTCTACACAAGTTTACTTGGACAATGCTTTTCAACCCTCGTGATACATGCATGTTCACAAGATCACCAAGCTTTGCATCAAACCTAATAAAGTATCAACTTTTACTTGTTTTGCAGACTTCTAAACTTGCAAGTTTAAACAAGAACACGCCATTTGCCGATGGGATTGGACCCTACATTGGGACAACTATTGTCAAAAAATTAAATGCCCGAGTCACAGGACATGACACCATATGCTCAGAACCAGCAGTAAAAAAAAATGTGAACCGATAAAACCTGATAGCTTTGCAGGGGGGAACATGGGGGTCCTCTCTACTTTAAGACACTCCTATCAGTGCCCGGACCAACCATTGTCTGCCACGTTTAAGCTACTCCTAGGGTGCTGAAATCAGAGAATCTTCCATTCTCTACCAGTGTGATGAATCAAAATCAAATTAAACAATATGAGGTGCTAAAGCAATGGATTGATTGGATTCTGTATTTTCTAAACCGAATACATTGGAAGAAGAATGTTCATACAGGCTAAGCTAAGACCACTTGAAAAAAGGACTTGAAATGCCCTACTCTTTTCCTCTGTTCTTCTTATGAAAAGCAATGTACAAAGCTACAAATGGGAAAACAAACACTGCTTTATGGTTCCAAAAGTTTTTCTATACTGCTAGCTATGCTTTTTTAGCTTCCAAATTGTTCACCAAACTTCAATCAGCTCTTTGTACACTTGTCTTAAACAAGAGAACATATAACTTCTGATCCATTGAGAAATACAGAAACCCACCAACCGAATGTGTTACAAAAGACCCGAAACTCGTCCCCACAATACAATGCCATGCCGGTCCATACACACCATCAAACTCCTGCAAACCCCAAAACCAAGTTGCTCAATCATGTCAATCCCAAACTGAAATTCCCAGATCAAAGGTGGAAAAATGTATGATTTTTAATTAAATTAATAACCTTTACCTTCTTGAGAGTGAGTGCAAGGGCTTTGGAAGTGAACTTTTCAAGGCTATCATGAGTTTTCCTTGCACAATCAACCGCATGGATCAGCATAAACGGTGGCATATCGACTGAAACAATTTTGACACCGCAATTTGCAAGAATACCACCCAGCTCTACTTGTGAACCGCTTAAGGATCTTCTCCTGCTCAATGAAGCTGAAGCCTTATCCATATCAAGATTCTTCAACTGTTTCTCCTTCACCGTCGTCAAAGCTAATTTCTTGCTCTCAAGCACCGATCTTTGCTGTTGTTGTTGTTGTTTCTTTCCACCCAAATCCTTTGATGATTTCCTGGCCGTGTCTTTCAACGATTCCTTGGTGTTCCCATGGGTTAGCGAATGGCCTGCTTTGATAAGTGAAAACCTGGAGGAATCGGCATCAGCTGAGACCGTCAAAGCTTTGGCTTGTAAACGGATGTCTCTGCTGCGGTGGTTGTTGGTGGGTTTTTGGGGTGCGCGGGTTTTGTGATTGAGGTTCAATCTAGAGAAGTGATTGGTCATGAAAAAGGGTTTCTTGGAAGCCATTGATGGATCTGAGGTTTGGGTTATAGGGTGAGTAGATACGGTTGGTTTTGGCGAGCTTTTTAGGGTGGAATCTAAGGGTCGGGTAGATGGGTTCGGTTCCGGTGCGGCTGAGCTGCGGCGGTGCGCCATGGTTATCGAATTGCCGGTGTTGTTGGAATTGGAGAAAAGGGAGGAGAGATGGGGCCGTTGAGTAAGGTTTTTTCTTAAGGGGCGGGTGTGGGGGCTTGTGCATTGCGGTGGGTATTTTTGTAAAAAATTCTGATCGATTGATTTTCTTCTTTCACCCGAAATAAGCATATAAATTTGGTCAAACTTCATCATTAGCCCCTCTACTATGTGCAAGTTATAAATTTAGTTCTTATACTTTAATTGATAATTTTTTTTGGATAAATGAAGTTTTTATTCATTAAAAGAATCACTAATCCACCGTACAACCATCAACCAACACTATACAAACCTATTTGCTGTACAGTTGTCATACTGAAACTAAGAAAAAGAAGATTAGAACTAGAAAACTTTGAACTACGTAAGAACATCATACTTACATTCCGTTTAATTAGTGCAAAAAAAAATTCTAAGCTTCAACAGTTTTTAACCGATCAATTTTAATCATGTACTTCTTAAATTTTGAAATATCACTCTAAACCCGAATGATATACTGGTAATATAACTACATAAACTCAAGTCCATCATTTGTTCATAGCATAAAAAGTAAGTGTCCTATAAATTTTAGGGTAATATATTAGTATCTAAATTTGGTTTCAAGATTCCATTTGGTACTTGCATATATTTTTGATTTATTAGGTACCTTAACTTAGCTGGAAGGCTTAATTTAATATCTAAATAATTTTATCCAATTAAGTATTAAACTTGAATCAATATTTTAAATTAGCACATGAACTTAATTTTTTGGTATTTTCTTTTTTACCATGTGAAACCAATAAATCAAATTCAAATACTAATTTAAACAAAAAAATAGATACCTAATTAAACTAAAATAAATCTTTAAATACTAAATTAAACCTTGAAATCAATTACAAATATCAAATTGTATACTTAGTCTAAATTTTAGAATGAAAGAGAAAAATGGGGTTGGGAAGGTCCAATCACTGTGTTGGAACACCTCGCACGTGTGTGGGAAATTTGGAATGTTCAATGTTTTAGAATTTAGAGTTCAAACAATGCGGCAGGGGAATGGAATGGAAGGGTGGGTGATTTTGTTGACCATTGACTTGGAAAATGCTTTGGTTTATTGAGAAACCTATCTAACTCTAAGCAGTAAGCAGTGGGCCCTTTAGAATTAGAATAGCAATGGAAGTTTCAAGTTTGGTTGGCAATTGGCATGCATGCATATGCATTCATTTGCCTCCATAAATGTTTAGTTTTTCCCATCTGTCTTGACAAACACAAACCAAGGCTAAGTATGATTAAGGGTTCCTAATAAGGAAAAGATAAGAAGAAGAGTGGATTTGGATAAGAAAACTCTTAAATGTGTGGGAAGATGGTTCCATTACAATAAAAATAAGTATAACAATAAAGAGAAGCCAACCAATCTTGCCAAGAGTAGGAGCCACTAGCCAGCCAGCCAGCCATTGCCATCTTAAACCCATTGCTCTTCTCAGTTACAGATATCTGTTAATAAGGGTTATTGTACATTCATCTGGATAACCTAAAAACTCCTGATTTCCCATCGACCGCGCTGCCGCAGGTTTCTTTCAATGTAGACATGCTAAAAAAATGACTACCTAATCTACACCCCTCTCTCATCATGTTTTGCTTGCTTCCCTGCCTGCACACCCTCAAGGGATTGCATCCAGGTACACTGAAAGCCTCACAGGAATGCCCACCATGACTTCCTCGAGTGGCTCGTCTCAAAATTTATAAATTTACTAACATACACTTTGCTTCCCCCAGGAGAAAATTACAACATTTGCTCTCCCTGCTAGACAAATCTCTAGAAATCGTTTCTATCGTCATCTTTCATTGTTGTATTTGGACCCTCGTCACAACCAGAACCTGGAGCCAGCTCATTTAGGTCGAGGAAGCGTGGTTTTCGTTCACCATCAGCTTCGTCTTGCCCGCTGCCACTTGATTGCTCAGGTGGTCGACTTTGCTCTTTCTCCACCGTCTCCGAATTACCTTCCATACCTTCTTCCATAGGTGGATCAACTTCCATTTCCTGGTCCTCATCACTGCCATTGAACTCTTTACTTCCTTCTGAAAACTCCTCATCCTCACTTGCATCAGAGTGTTCATTTGATGGACTGGGCTTTTCAGGTTTCGAATCTGTTTCAGATTCCGACAGCTCATACTGTTTATAATTAATACGATTTCTGGTGGCTCTTTTACTACGCCTTAGACCTGACTGCAGCTCATCAACTGACCTTAACTTAGTCCCCCTCCGAGTACGGCCTGGCAACTTCTTGACTTTTGGGGCCTCGTCACTGTCCTCACTGATACTTAATGAATCCTCTTCTTCCTCCTCCTCGTCTTCAGCATTTTCCCCATCCCAGTGGTACTCCTCATCTCCTTCTGAGCTACTGGATTGCCTTCTCTGTTTTCTTTTTCTTAGGTATTCCTCATCATATACCGCTTCTCCAACTATATCATCATCACTGTCAAAGTCTGCCTCATTGTCTGAAACAGCTTCGACAAACTCATTCACTGAATATCGTTGAGGTCTCTGCCTCCGTCGATTGCTACAAGGGATCATATAAAAATCAGATATAGATTACGGAAACAATAAGAGCAATTCAGCAATGAAGTTTATCATACCTACGATCCAATTCCTCAGATTTATTATCATCAAAATCATCATATTCAGAAGATTTGGGGGATGGTATATTGTAATTGTCCTGTTCAGATCCATGTGAAGGACCACTCAGTTTACCATTCGCAGAAGGTTCAGGTTTGGCAACATCTCTTCCACCGAGAGGATCTGGTGATGGTGCTTTCCGTCTGACACACGGTCAACAGTGAAAAACCATATTAAAGGCAGAAAAACAAGCACATCTGATCAAAAGGAACTATATCAATGTGTTCAGGAAGATGTCTAGGTTATAAGTAACATACTTAGTAATCTTAATAGCCTCATTTATTGACCGATCATAATCATCTGCAAAATTATAAGAAATTATATCAGCTCATATAAAATCATTTATCCAGAATCTGGAGAAATTATTTCATGTACCCTTCCCACCACCTCATCCATAGTCTCTACCCAATAAAAAATATCCACATAAACTTTTTTCCATGTCAGATATACACTTGTATTAAAACTTCCAAGTCATCGTCTTCCTTTTCTCTAAAAATTATAATCATGGGTTTGATTCTTACTCATTTTCTTTTCTCAAACAGTCTCAAAATGAACAACTCTCAACTCCTATTGAACCCACCGGTGATAATCCCTGAAATATATATGTTCGATACGACAAAATTGTTTAATTCAATTACCCAAAGACCCATGAGAGCTTTCATCTTTAAAGTTGTTTTTTTAACAAGAAAAAACCCAACCGTCTTCATTGTGCTTTCATCTTCACTACCTCTATTAAGCATCTTCTTTAGTTTTCACTTCTTCGCTAAATCAAAGTAAAGCTGGCAGCAAAAAAAAATGAACAATCAGGGACTAACTTTTTATCTTCTACTCGATTAATCCAATTATGGTGCTTTATGATTTTAACTTCCGTTTAGATGATTGAGGATTTTTTGTGTTTTATATTATTTTTAGATGATTGGTTTTTAATTCTAATAAAATTGTAATCTCTTAAAAGTTCCCTTCATGTTTACATGTCTGGAAGACCATAGTTCCATGCCTGCAACTAAGCGCCAAATATCATAGAACAATGCTTCAATCTCCCATTGTCGGGATTTATCCCCTTTAAGATATCGAATCAAATTAGCATTAGCTTTGGATTCTAAGGATTTATAAACTCAAAACTTAACTTTTCAATTCTGTAAATTTTGTGAAGATAGAGACTTCTAATCGAATCAACTAAGCGCCAAAATTTGTAGAACAATGCTTCAATCTCCCATTGTCAGATTTATCCCCTTTAAGATATCGAATCAAATTAGCATTAGCTTTGGATTCTAAAGATTTATAAACTCAAAACTTAATTTTTTAAATTCTGTAAATTTTGTGAAGATAGAGACTTCTGTTTAATACTATCAAAGAATAAAAATTAAATCAAATACTTCTTATAAATCAAACCCTAAGTTCTAATTTTAGAGAAAGGAAGATGATGACTTGGAAATTTTAATATAAGTGTTTAACTGACATGGAAAAGAGACGATGTGAATATTTTTTTATTGGGTAGGGCATATCAATGAGGTGGTGGGAGGGGTCCATGAAATAATTTCTCCAGAATCTGAATGCAAAATTATAAGAGAAACTATACTAGCTCAGGTAAAAGCATTTACCCAGAATCTGAACTTTAACAAGCCCAGATAAGTCGGTTTAAAACTGCCAATATTTATGGCTAGGAACCAAAAAACACTGGAAAAAATTGGCTCTCTCGTAATTAAAATGCAAAATCTGGTAAAAAAAAGAATGTTGGACTTTAAAGTTCCTTACCAAAAGTGTAAGTGACAGGTTTTCTGTCACGAAGGGAGCGTCCAGGACCAAGCCCATCAACAACCAAGAAGTTATTAAGAAGAAGAGCTTGTCTATGTTGTTTTTTCAGCAACTTCTCCTTCCTCTGAGCAAAAGAAAGAATCAGATTAAGAAACAATTTGTACGGTACCTTGAGAGAAGGATAACAGTTTTTGTGATGCTGCTCAATGACAAGAAGCTACTTTTTAAGTACCTTGTGCTCCTTTTCAATCTCAGGAAGCATGTCATTCTTTAACTTCTTCCCTAGCGATGCTTCCGTTCTATTTTTACTGGCAAAAAGTTTCTCCTGCATCAGCAGATGAAAAGATAATATCAATATTAGGATCAAATGAAAGCTATAAAAATTTTGCATTTTCAAGACAATAAAAACAGATCATATGCACAAAACTCTGTTCTTCAATAGTAAAGGAGGGTGGAATAGCTTCCTCATCCAAACTTCCATGACAAGAAATTCACTTCTATGACCACATAATGGTATATATGATTACTTCCAAAACGCCACTAAAGTTTTTTTCAATGTAAACAATATAACTTTATGACTCGAAGGTCTTGAGAAAGAAACAGGCAATGCAAGTGATTCAGAGTATGAAGTTTATTGTCTCGATCAGAATTATCTTGCTTATGAATTATGATCCCAGTGTCCGCTCCACAAAGAAATGCAAGGGTAAAACTCTGGAAATTTGGAGCCAATGATGTGCAAGGATCAAAGCTGATAATTGCATCTATGATTATAGAACATATACCCTAAAAATAATCCTCACCTAAAACATATATGAAGAAAGGAACTTCTCAGAAATTTATACAAGTAGGAAAGGAGCGCAAGGTAGTTATGCAACAGAGATGATTGGATAACAAGGAGCTGCAAAAAAACATGCATGAAAACAGCATCTGGTATAATGAACAGTGGCATGCTTCCCACCTCATATCTAACTTAGATGTAAGCAGAATCACAGAATAATCTTATGAAGCCCATGATATCAACCGAACACCCAGTGCCTTCTCCATGTAGTTAATGCCATTGTTTAAACTTTAAACCACAATCCATCTCTAGTGCCTACTTCAATGTCACTAGGTTAAAACTTCAGTAACATGGCCATTTATTTTCAATATATTTCCGCGTTGTCAGCAGAAGTTCCCTTATTCATTTCTTCCACAAATTGTCATTGCAATGATATCCCCAGAATCAGAGCCCCAGAGACCTAGCTCGAGGAACACAAGGTACTAAAAAAGGCAGCACCTACCTTAAATGAACTTTAGAATTTTTCCTACATGGGCACCTGCCCGATCTGAAGGTTTTGGTAGCTAAAAGACATGTACCAGCCTCAGACTTAGTTTTTGGAGTGATGTAAAAACAAATAAAATAAACAAAATTGCAACGATATGGTATAGTCAATACTTCAGCCAACTTTTCCCGAGAATATACATCACGGTGCATGAATCCATTTGGTGCATTATATGAACAGCATAATAAACCAACAAACACATAAAAAGAAGTTTATACACACACACACACACACAACTTACAGAAACATCTTGAAATTCCTCCAAATTTGTTGCAATTGTTTCCCACAGATATGTTGCACTATTAGGGACATGGGAACCTTTCATCTTTGCTTTCTTCAACTCAACTTTCCTTATTTCCCGGTATAAGCGATGACCAACAACAGCATCATCTTCATACCTGTGCAAACAACAAACAAATAGCTTATACAACAATACCAAAGGAGAAATATTCACAACAAATAATCTACCAAGTGCAACACTCAAACCAAGCAAACTATGAGGCAGTAACACATAGAAGCTTTTTGATAAGCCCTGGACATTACCAGTAATTAATTCCCTGAGAATCACCTCCAATACGTTGTTTACGAAAAGCTGAAAGTTGAACACCATGTTTAAGTGAGTTGTCAATGTAGTTCCGGATGTCTTCTTGCTGCAAAAGGTAACTCGGAATAAAACTCCTTGTTTATATTTGAAACAATAGATTTACAGAATAAAACACACAGAAAAGATAACAGATACAGCATCTCTCAGTAACTCGAAAAATAATACATTAGTTTGAAATTATGACCTATGAATATGATTGCATAGAGTTGAAAAGAAAGAAAATTCTCCAAGTAATGAACCAATCAGAAAGGGCTGCACAACTTAACTATAAGGAACATATTACAATAACATAGAAGATCAAAGCAGACATTTAGATGCATATTACAACAACATAGAAGATCAGATAAGACATTTGGATCTAAAAGTAATCGTCAGGGAGTTGTTTACTTAGGTAATATCAAAATTCCTTCAATGCAATGAGGAACCAAAAGAGAAGGAAGCCTTCATATTTGATGATAACGACTCCAAACACATACAGAAAAAGCTGTATGGACAACCATGTTACTGCATCAATATTTGACAAAATCCAAACGTACCACAGGTGGTGTCCAACCATCCAAACCTAAGCTACAAGAATTCAGCCATTCAGGACTTATTTGTAATAGTTGCAAACTTAGATTTCAGTGCCCCTAAATTTACATGAATAGACTGGATGCTTCCCTCAAAATTAATAAATATAAAATTAATGAAAATCAAGGTCATGATCAAGATAATAGAAACATCAGGCATTTATAATTGAGAGTAAAAAGACAATTTATTGATGATGATCACACCTCAACACGAATGTCACATAGTGCTTTCAAGATCACAACACGAACTCCAGGATCAAGTGACTTGTATACTTCAATCTCCGCCCTAACAAATTAGTATTCATTAGAAACACTAAGCATTATATGTTAAGAATATTCCAAAAATGTATGGCAACTCACCCATGTGAAGCAACAATGGGAAGATCCCCATCTGCAACCTGCAAACATCCAAAACAATGTATAAATATAATCGTAAGCATGCATGCCGCATATTATTAAGCTTAAATAGAAGGACTAGAGAGGACAAGTTACCCAATGCCACCAGTCTCTTAATTTTCTGCAGAGAACAGTAATCCAGGTATCACGTGTAAGGGGCATCCGAGTAACTGGAGGGATTGCCTGCAATGGAGAAAGTATATTGATAAGTCATTGCAGTTCCAGACAAAAATGCTTTTAATATATTTGTTTTTAGGCAAGCCACTTAAGTTAACAAATTCAATAGAAATCGCCTTACCCACATTAAGTACATATACCATATAACCGTAAAAGCTTCTTAGCCAACAGGTACATGGGTAATTAGCATTAAAAGTACCAACCTATAACTCCTTTCACAAATCACAGACATGCGTAAAGAGCCATAATGCTTTAAGGTCCCTAGTCACCCTTTGGACCATGCATCAACTTTTAATGACTCGACTGCAAAAACTAGAAACAAATTTCTGATGCACACGTTGCCCCAAAAACCGTATTATACACAGATGGAAGACACAAGGGCTAAAGGCAACCAAAACAAGGCAGCTGGCAGCCAGGAACTATAGACATGATATGTTTTAGAACCAAACAATAGAACTATACATGATGAAATTTTAATTTCATACATGAGGCCACCTGCAATCCTTTCCAAAGAATAGTTCATTTAATCAGTGGTTAGCTATGGCTAACCTTTGAAGAATCTAAAACTCGTTGAAGCTCCTTCCTACTCAAATATGGACTCCTGGTATCATCATTCAAAGCAATGACACATCTAACCATGTTTGCTTCAATACAAGCGAGACATCTCGTTCATAAACTTCCAAAACGTCAAAACGTCATCTTGCCATAAATCCACAAAAAGGACACAATGCTAAGTAGAACCATTGATTACATGTACATGACAACAGTTTTCTTTCTTGATGTTTCACCATACTTAATCCAACTCTCTCATGTAAAAAAAATAATTCAAATAAGTTAGCTTAACAAATCTTCCTTCGTGCCCTGGGTTCTTTGTAAAGTGTAAACCAAGACATACACTACTCTAAGCAAACAACATACTCAGGGACAAACAGCCTCAGAACAACAGTTGTTTTGGACTAGAAGTGGAGCCAAATAGCCATAAGCGAATTTAACCATTAATAATCATGTACAGAAAGACTGTCAATCAATGCCTGAAGGCTCTCCATAGCAAAATAAACATATGCCCGGTGCCATGTCAGAGTTTAAAAGTACAACAAAGTCTAAATGTGAATTTGTTAAGGTCCGTCTAACTATGAAAACAAGAAGCAAAAAAGCATATGATTAAAAAATCAAGACTCTCCTTTTGCTTGACTTTTTTTCTCTAGATCATTGAAAGTATTTCCAAAAATTCAACCGAAGACAAACCTTAATTAATTAGCTAGTTTTCCCAAACTTAATTCAGGAAAATAACAACTTTGTGTCTTTATTTCCATGCTTGATTAAAGATGCAATAAGAAAAAAGTCGATTCATGCGTGTTATACAACAGTTTCCTGGGACTCATCAACAGCTACAGCTCTCAAAGAGACAATCCCAGCACTTGAATACAAGAGTAAAACAACTCCTTGATTATAAAATAAAATAGCTCATACAACTGCATCCCATAAAACTAAAAGACCTGCATACCAAATGCTTCATAAAGAAATTAATTTCTTAACTGAAGAAAGCCATAATTCAAGTAGTAGATTCCACAACCATCCAACTATCACTCTACCAAGTTCGAAAAACCTTAGAAGAAATCTATACACTTAAATGTATAGCAAAAGAGAAGTCCGATTCTACAAAGAACAAATTGCCTCAATAAGAAATAAAGCAATGTCAACAACCATGAAAAAGAGAAACCTATACAAAAAAGGGTATGTTTGAAAGCACCCAACAATAGAATCATACAGTTCGATAGATGAAGAGGAAAAGAACAAACCTTCATCAAAGGCATATGAATATCTGCCAAAGTATCATTAGGAGTAATCAGCGCTGTCTCAAACTCCTCCGCGGAGAACTCCACAGATATATTCAAAAGCGGCCTGAAAACCTGTCACACTCAAAACCCGTAAGTTCCCAACAAAAGGCGACGCCTCGTAATGAACTAATAGAAACAAAAAGAACACAACAAATTTGGAAACTCACATGCAAGAAATTAAGTACTGAAGCTAACTCCCACATTGACCGAATGGTCCACCTAGGCAACTGCGACGGCTCAGGCGGCGCCACTAACGAAGTAACGATCTTGCTATTTGAGCAACATTGCTGCTGCGGCGACGAAGAACCATCATTATCGTCCTTGATTTGCTTCTGCTGCTGGGTGTGTTGATGCTCCTTCTTCGCCTGCTTCTGCCGGCGCTCGTTCGCGGCCTGTTGTTGCTGCGCGTAGAGCCTTTGGGAGGCTCGGATTGTACAAGCTCGGGAGGGACGATTGCTCTTCGTTAAGGGCGAGATCGGCGCCGGCGCAGTGTTACAGTCCGTGGTGATGGTTTCCGGGGCTTGGGTTGAAGCAGTGTCGTTTTGGGCAGGGAGGGTATCGTTTTGAGGTGGGTCGGGAGGGATCGGAAGGGAAGGGGAAGAATCGAGGGACATGGTGGGAAAAGAGAGAGATCGGAACGAGGGTTTTAGGGTAGTTACGGTGGGATTAAGTGTAGGAGATTTCCATTATGAAGAAAACGAACGAGAAAGAGGAAATAATTATTACTATTATTAATTATACTATAAAAATAATAAACAATGGGAAGAAATTAAGAGGGAAAAAAAAAGATGAAAAAGGAATTAGGGTGATTTGTATTGATGGAGGTTTGGTTGGGTTAAGACTTAAGAGGAGTAAAGAGGAAAGGAGAACCAAAGCTCCAATTCCAAACCATCCTTCATTCATTCACATGTATATTTTTAATCTTATATTTAATTATTAAATATATATATTTATATATTAAATTGGGGAAGTTTCTGTTTGGTTGGACGGAAAATCAGAAGCCCAGAAAGGAGGGGAATGGGGAGGAAAGTAGAAGAACAAAGTCTGGGATTTTTTTTGATCAAAAAAGTCTGGGAATTTGATAGGGAGTTTTGGGGTTTTTTAATGATTACATACTTAAATATTTTATTTAATATAAAAATAATTTAAATATATAAATATTTTTTTAGTTGCTCTCCTAGGTTCTTGAGGGATTTGTCCTGGTTAATTCGGACTGATCTATTACATCGTACACCTGAATTTGGTGGATGAGTCTCATCGCAGAGATATTTTAGATTTGGTGTATACACAAGGCTTCCAATTCGATATACGTTTGAATAATATTAAGTTATTTACCATTTGGACCAACTTTGTTGGTTAAATATATAAATATTTTAAAATTTAAAGGATTTTTAAGTAAAAAAATTAAGGATTTTAATTTAAATTTTGAGCAATTATATAATATTAAAAATTATATATTAGTTTAAAATTATTAAAAATATATATTTATAATATTTAAAAGAGATATGTAAAAGGTGTCGCTAATCTAAATAATTATAAAATTATAATAGTGAACAATAACAATTTATCATAGTAAAGTAATTGTTTTTTTTTTGTGCCCTCCCAATTTTTAAGGTTTTGTCTTAATTAATCCGGACAACTTATATCGTACATTTAGTTTTGATAGGTGAGTCTTTCGATAGGAATTTTCTGCTACATAAAATCTCGAATTTAAAATCTGCTTAAACGATACTAAGTTGCTTACCAATTGACTATGAGTTTAATGTTTTAAGATAAATTATAGTAGAAGTCATTTTTGTTTGGTTTTCTTCTTATTTTGATCATCATACTTTTAATTGTTCGGTCACTTACGTTATCAATTTGTTATAAATTAATTATTGAGATGTTTATTCTGGTTAAACTGATGATGTGGTACATTAACAGAAAAGATTAATTTCTAATTTAACTCTTAAATTTTTTAAAATATCTCATCAAACTCTTAGATACCCGACACCACCACAAGCCTTGTCCACTGCGGTCGCCTCACCGATCACTTTCTCCGGTCAAAACTACCACCACTTTACCTGAAAAACATTGTTAACTCTATTACCATTCAGTGACGAAACCAGAATTTTTTTTTTTTTTGAGGTTGAGCACACATATAAAATATTAACAACATAACTTGTTTGTACTTATGTGAGTACAAATAAAATTTTAGGGTGGACACATTCAGTAAAATAGATACAAAATAAATTTTAAGATGAACACGTCCAATAAAATGAATAATAAAAAAAATTTAAATTTTCAATGTGAGTACAAATAAAATTTCAAAGCGAAGTCATTTAATAAAATAAATAACTAATAAAAAAAATATTGTGCCCACCGTGAACCCTCTTTATATCCGCCACTGTTACCATCGCATTTCGATCTTTTCCACTATCAGAAGCTTTCATTCTGGAGAATTTAAAGAGAGAAGCCCTAGGAAGGAAGGATATGAGATACTGATTTTGGGGTTTCAATATCAGGCAAAGGTGTATCAAAGAAAGCTGTGCTTGATTTGGTTGTGCTTAATCCACGTGAATTATGGACGGTTCAATAAGGTCATCGAACTTTTAAAACTTTCATTATAGTCACCCAACTTTTAATTCGCTTTCAATAAGGTCACTGCCGTCAACCACCGTTAAAAAAGCTGACGTGGCATGTTAAATTTAAGGGTAAAATACACTTTTAGTCACTGAACTTTTAAGAGGCTTTCAATATGGTCACCGAATTTTTAAAACTTTCATTACTATCACTCAACTTTTAATTCGCTTTCATTACCGTTAAAAAAAGCTAATGTGACACGTTAAGTTTAAAAATAAACGTTTTTCCACCCTATTTTATCTCCATGTCTTATTTTCTTCCATCCAAACATGTCTATCTTTTAGATACATTAATATTTTCCTTTGAACTCCTCATTATCCAGTGCATGACTCAATAAATGTCGGGCCTAAAGCATAAAGAGGATTTTTATGAGCAAAATTTTAGTTATTTCTTTATGATTCCATCATCGGATGTCTCCCAATAATGCCCCCTTCTATGCCTCACACTAAAAATCACTTAAAATTAAATTTTAAATCCTAACCATAATTTTCACATCCTAAACTCTAAACCTCACACCCTAAAAATACACCTTACCCCCATTTCCCTAAATTCTAACCACAACCCCTAACCTTAAATCCTAAACTCTAAACCCACTATTTTAAAGTGAGGGCATAGAAGGGGCAGACGATTTTCATCTTAAGAAAGAACCCAACTTTTTTTTTGTTAAAACATAACTATTGTAAAAAAATTACAAAGAATGACAGAGTTGTTGGAGAAATGCTATGTGCTTTCTTCTTACATTTAAGCTTAATATTTTTTTGAGTTATGTACATTCTTTAAAGGATTTTTTTTACGTTTTTGTTTCAAGTCGTTGATAATCGTTATAATTTTTAATATTTTGTACATTTATGTAACCACTATGCTTTTAAACCATTTCTATAATCATTTTATGATTTTTTTATAATTTTTAAATGCAAAGAGACATGTTTGGATGGAAGAAAATAAGACATGGAGATAAAATAGGGTGGGAAAAAGTTTATTTTTAAACTTAACGTGTCACATCAACTTTTTTAACAGTAATGAAAGCGAATTAAAAGTTGAGTGATGGTAATGAAAGTTTTAAAAGTTCGGTGACCATATTGAAAGTCTTTTAAAAGTTCAGTGACTAACAATGTATTTTACCCTTAAATTTAACATGTCATATCAGTTTTTTAACAGTGGTTAACGCCAGTGACCTTATTGAAAGCGAATTAAAAGTTGGGTGACTGTAATAAAAGTTTTAAAAGTTCGGTGACCTTATTGAAAGCGCCCTAAAAGTTCAGTGACTACCAGTGTAGTTTACCCTTTAATAAAATAAATAACTAATAAAAAAATTAGGGTAAACTATCTGTTTGACCACCAATCTATTGGGAAAGTTTTAAAATGACCACCATAGAAAAAAACGCGTCATTTGACTACCCAAACTATTAAAATGGGATCAATTTGGCCACCTGCCGTTAAGAGGCTAACGGAAGGTGACGTGGCAGTTAAAAAATTAAAGGTATAATTACACATTTCGTCCTTACTATTTACACATTCTTTCAATTTAGTCCTAATTTTAATCTAATAAAATAAATTAATTATGTGGTGACACGTGTCAACACCTTATTGGAGGAATTAATAAAATATAAATAATTAAATTCCTCCAATAAGGTGTTGACACGTGTCACCACCTAATTAGAGGAGAAAAACAAAGTTAAGCACAAATGCCATCCAGGGGAATCGAACCTGGGTGGTGTAGGTGCAAAAGCAGCGGCTAAGCCACTGCACCAAGCACAAATTTTGTGCTTTAAAACACCAAATTCAATATATATCTTTTTCCCTGGGTTCTGGGTTCTTATTGTCTTCATCTTCATCATCTATAAAATGCCATCCAGGAGAGAATTACTTAGAGGACCATCAGAAGGTATGAAGAAAAATGTTTCAGTGAGGACAAAGTTGATGTGTATGACAAACATTCAGCTGATGTGTTCTATGATGTTTCATTATAAGCATGATTGTAATCATGCAGTGAACTGGTGTTTTGTCTCTGATGATCTCTAACTATGCTTGTCTTTCCAATGTTTTGGATACAACCAATTGTAGGCTTTTTTTTAGAGTTTATAGATGTCATTTGGTATCTCCCCATTAAATTTACTTTGGCTTTTGTTTTATATTTATCCAGTTTTAATTTTTCTGCATAATAATTTACTCTGCTTTCTTTCAGTTTAAGGCAAAGGGCACACTGATGCAAATGGTTGCTGTAGATTGGCTAAGATCCGACAAAAGAGAAGATGATCTAGGAGGGCGTCCTGGGAGCATTGTTCAGGTCCCCCCCCCCTCTATTATATGTCATTACATATTTCCAAATTGAAAATTTGATGTCATCGCTATTAGTTGCATTTGCAATATCTTGCCTGTGAAATAATTTTTTTTACAAAACTGTTCATCTTGCAGAAATATGCTGCGCAGGGAGGACCAAAGTTTTTCTTCATTATAAACATACAGGTATTTTGGGTTTTTGCTTTCATTTAATTCTGTCAAGTTATATTTCCATCTACGTTGTCATCGATTCTTGAGCATTTAAAATAATCGAATTATTTGCTGAGCCACTGCAGGTTGCAGAGCATTTTATAGATGATGAAGATGAAGACAATTAGAACCCAGAACCCAGGGAAAAAGATATATATTGAATTTGGTGTTTTAAAGCACAAAATTGTGCTTGGTGCAGTGGCTTAGCCATTGCTTTTGCACCTACACCACCCAGGTTCGATTCCCCTGGATGGCATTTGTGCTTAACTTTGTTTTTCTCCTCTAATTAGGTGGACGTGTCACCACCTAATTGGAGGAGGAAAATAATTTATTAATCAAATATAAATAATTAAATTCCTCCAATAAGGTGTTGACATGTGTCACCACCTAATTAATTTATTTTATACTAAATTGAAAGAATGTGTAAATAGTAAGGACGAAATGTGTAATTATACCTTTAATTTTTTAACTGCCACGTCACCATCCGTTAGCCTCTTAACGGCAGGTGGCCAAATTGATCCCATTTTAATAGTTTGGGTAGTCAAATGACGCGTTTTTTTTCTATGGTGGTCATTTTAAAACTTTCCCAATAGATTGGTGGTCAAACAGATAGTTTACCCAAAAAATTATATTGTGCCCACCGTGAACCCTCTTTATATTCGCCACTGTTACCATCGCATTTCGATCTTTTCCACTACCAGAAGCTTTCATTCTGGAGAATTTAAAGAGAGAAGCCCTAGGAAGGAAGGATATGAGATACTAATTTTGGGGTTTCAATATCAGGTAAAGGTGTATCAAAGAAAGTTGTGCTTGATTTGGTTGTGCTTAATCCATGTGAATTATGGACGGTTCAAAAATTTAGGGTTGTGTGCAGTTTATTAAAATGTGTTCAACTTAAAAGATAAATGTGTTGATTTGTTATGAGCATAGTAAATTTGCTTTTGATTAAAAAAATTAATATAATAAGACTTAAATCATATGAAGTACAATTAACGGAGTTTGTTTAAGTGGTAAGCAGTTTGGTATTGTTTAAGCATGCCTCGAGTTTGAGGCTTTGTGTATATGCAAAATATCTTTGTTGAGAGACTCACTCACTAAAATTAGGTGTGCGACTTAGGTCGGTCCGAATTAGTAAGAGAAACCAAAATAAATGTATGAGGTCTGCATTTTGAAAAGTGGCAAGCTTGTGTTGGAGAGCTAAACAAAATGTTGAAAATGGTTCCTGAAATTACCCACGAAAGCCAGCGCCATGACTGCTAATCCAATGAAGGAAAAATATAAGGTTCACCGTTAACAAAGTGGACGGAGAAGTTGATCAGAGAGTCGGCGGTGGTGGGATGAACCGATCAAGGGTTGTGATGGTGTTGGGTGCTTAGGGGCTTGGTTGAGACATTTTAAAAAGTTCAAGGGTTAAATTGTAACAAATCGATAATACAAGTGATTAAATCATAACAATTAAAAGTTCGGTGATCAAAATAAGAAGGAACCCGAACAAAATTAACATCAATTGTGATTTAACCAATATTTTACTAAAAAAGATACTTGTAATCTTTTTTTTGAATAGTCTAACGGTGATTACAATATAGTATCTCTTCATAAATATTCTTAACCCTTTGACAATGTGCATACTCCATAAAAGTAATTTAAACTCGTGCCTCCTAAGATAAACATCATCCGCTTTTGCACTGAGACACTTGATGGGTTCAAATACTCGTAATCTCTAATATTAAAAATATGTTTATTTTATAATTATTGCATATGATTGGATGATTTCTTGGTGACAATGTTGTCTTATCATACTTCAAACATTATTATATGTAAAATTTAGCTAGACCCATACATATGATATGCTCTTCTTTTATTATTGAAATGGGACTACGACTGCATGCCTCGTTAAAAAAATTTCCTAAACTTAAATGGAGGAAAAAGAATACATACAGTCGTAATTACAAGACAAACGAGAACCAACACAAGGGTCACAACAAAACTCATGGATCAAGACCAAAGAACCAGAACCTCAAACACCTACACAAGCATAAGTTGAGGACAATACACACGCACACGTTATCCCGCAAGAGCTTACTGTTGAACCAGCGCAGCAAGCTCACATATGATATGCTCTTTAATATTATGTATCTACCACATATCATGTATGGATTCAATTATTGTATTTCTTCATCTGAATTATATTGTATTATGAATAGTTATGTCATATTTATGCTCGATTTATAAATTTACATTTTTCATATAATTCAGTATTAGTTGTGCATTATTGAGCTTGCAAAACTCGGTATTCAAATTTCCCTTCTGCGCATATTAGTAAGAGTGTGAGTTTAAGCGTCAACATCTTCGGAAGTTCCAACAGCTAGTATTATTAGTGTATTATACTTATTTGTATTTAGAGGATATGTAGTTAAAAAAAAAAATATTTAGAGGATATGTATATCATAATACCTTTTACTTTACATTTGGGTCCTGTAACTTTGATTTATGACTTTGACATTTCAATATTGTTTACATTTTGGAGCTCTGGGTTTTGTATAATTGTTTTAGGTTGTTTGATTTTATCTACTCAATATTTTTTTCTTCAAAATTTGTCCTAATAATTTTTTTAATTGAAAGATGCAGAAGGCTACAGGTTAACCTCGGACAGTTTTGCAATAGGGAGGACCATCCATGTCTTGGACAAGCAGTGGCCAAATGGACTCCGGAGCATCTTCGAAAGTCGAGAGTTGAAACTGTGGGGGAGAAGGCAACTTGGACAAACAATCTGCTACTATATTCTGCTTACGCGGCACCCATTGAAACTCTAAAGTCCATGCACAATTATGCAGCGAAGCAATGGCCCTAACAAGATGCAGAGAGCTGGTCGCGGCCGAGGCATCAAGCACCAACCGTATAGCAGAAGAACTATCGAATTGTACCTTCAAGCGATCCGCTCCAATAGACCAAGCCACCCGAAGGCCAACAAGGAGGCTCCAAAGCCCCACTTGCAGAGGGGAGACGACGTCGGCAGACTTGCAATAACCAGTGATCCATTCCTCAGAAGGACCTCGAACCACACCCCCTGTTGAACCGGTGCTGTTCGCCAGAGAAACAACGACATCTATATTAAGGCACATTCATCCATGAGGTGGCAATTGCCATTAGTAAAACTCCACGGCAGAGGGAACTCGAAGCACCACCGTGAGAATGGTTTCCGCCAAGTAGTAAGCCCAAGTCAGGCTCACTCTATACAAGGATGGACTGAGGGGGGCTGGTGGGGGCGGTGCCCACTAAAAATTTGAAATTACTGTACGACTTAGAAAATTTTTAGAAATTTTCTATGTATTTTATATTAGAAATCTATTTTCGCCCCTAAATTTTTATAAGTTCGCCCCCTAATTTAAAGTTTTGCGTCTGTCCCTGACCCTATATACTTCTGATAAGAGAAAGCAATCACCATTAAAAATAAAATCATTCATGCATTTCCACACCTGCCAAAAAAGACAGGAGAAAAAACAATGCCAAGGGGTGCTAATGGTTCCCATGGCCATCGAGGTGTCAATGTTAGCATCAATCTAATGCTCAAAGGAAGCAGTAAAGAACATGACATGGCTACTTTGGCGAACAATGCTCTGCCACAAGCTCCGAGTGAGAGGACAGTCCCAAAGTACATGAAGAATTGATTCATAGCAACAACCACAAGTCGGACAAGACGGGTTATATGAAAGATCGCGATGAGACTGTTCAGCATTGGTCATGAGAAGCTAACGAAGAACGAACTAAAGAAACATCCGGATGCATTGCGACACTAGCAAAGTCCAAATTCGAGTCCATTTATGATCAAGAGTCTCCCAAGACATCTCCACCATGTGATCATAAGTTGAGGCCATAGAGAAGACGCCCGTGTGTATTCTTCCAAGCGACCGTGTCCCGATCTGCATCCAAGACTGTAGGCATCACTCCAACAACTGGGGTGCTAGAGAGCCGAAAGGGTGCCAACATCCCATTGACCATCTTGCTGCAGAAGATCTTCAAAATGCATGTTATCCACATTTGGGGATGACGAGCGAACTCATGGTCACAAACGACCTAAAGACGGTACCCACGTATCATTCCAGAGGTGCACATCATTACCATCCCCACAATCAGTGGCAGATGCACCATGGTACATGGTGGGTCAAGTGGTTCACCATTAAAAAATAGGATAAACTACTTTTGTAATCACTAAATTTTTAGATTGTTTTCACTTTGGTTATTGAAATCGAAAATTCTTCAGTATAATGCTTTTAACTTGTTAAGAAATGTTGATGTGGTATGTCGAAGTCTTCTTTTCAAAAGGAATCTTAATTTTTTTAAATTATAACTTTTGCCAAGGTTGTAATTTTGATTAACGGAATGGTCGTCGATCAATTCTAACGATTGGGAAGATTCGTTTTGCCAAAAGTTTAATATAGTTTAGTTTAAGTTGATCTGATGGTTAACATTGGTGAATCAAAACTAAAAATATCAATTTGAGTATTTGAAACCTAAACCAATTTTAATTTCGTAATCTTTTTTAAAAATCTTAGAATTCCAAATCGGGTTTGAATGTAAAACTTATGCTTGCTTGCACAACAATCGTCACTTATCAATACATTATTACAATGGTGTAAATTGATTCTAAATTATTACATTGATTGGTGAACCACCAAATTTAAATTTTTAGATCCGCCCCTGCCCACAATCCAAAAAATATTATTACGAACCAGCTCTCATACATTCGATAAGCGTGCCAAAGTGGGGAGTAGTTAGTGCGAGCTAGGGGTGTTCAAATCCGGGTATTTCTCAGCCCGTGTCACGACCCGTGGTTTTCGGGTACCCGCAAAATCGGGTACCGAGTACTCGATTCATGTATTTTTTAATTCAATTTTTTTTAAAAAAAATCACATAAAAAACACATAAAATTTAAAAATTCACAATACATAATTTTTTTTTTTGAAAAGAGCGGGCCTCAT
This sequence comes from Hibiscus trionum, assembly GCA_030270665.1. Taxonomy (NCBI): domain Eukaryota; kingdom Viridiplantae; phylum Streptophyta; class Magnoliopsida; order Malvales; family Malvaceae; genus Hibiscus; species Hibiscus trionum. Next base: position 1,536,159 of record BSYR01000045.1, read on the forward strand.
TAAAAACCCCAAGATCGAAATCCCGGTGAAAAGAGTGCCCTTGTTCCTTTATTTCAGCACACTATTGGTACAAGGAAACATCGCATTGATACATCGGAACCGGCAAAATTCACAATACATAATCTAAATACAAAAATTAATAATTTAAAATTAGTTTTAAAAGAAAAATATCTGGATATATATAAGTGTAATACATATACAGCTAATATTGTAATACATATATCTAACATAATAGCATTGCATGTCTTTTAGCTAATACGTATATAAGCATTACAGTATTGCAATATAAGGGTATGAATTTTTTTTTTGAAATTTAGTATTTTTATTAAAATCGGCACTACTCCGGACCTCGTTAAAAAACCTCCCTACGCTTAAATTGGAGGAAAAAGAGTGTCCCGAAGTAGTGCGTTACAACCGTTCATCAAAAAACCATGTTCAACACCGTAATTTTCAACCTGCCCAACTACCACAAAGGGCATACAGCAGTGCAAGCATAAAAACCAAAACATTATCCTGGGAACACTTTACTAGTCCCCCGCCCACCTTAATCGCAAGGCACCTCTACAGCAGGGTCGAGAAACAACTTGCATTGAGAAACACTCAGAGCTGGCCTTCCCCTCACTCTGCAACACTGCCCCTCATTTGTTCTAATATACCTCCGAAACGGTGTCGTCGAACTCCAGAGCCTAATGTTGCCGCTGCACCCAGGCATTTGAACCCCATGTCCGGCTAGAAAACAGAAGCTTCCATCGGCGATTACGCTAAAAAGCACAGTAATTGGCTTCTCCACACCTACAGATTAGCTACCGTTGTATGCCTGCACATCACTCATGATATAGACAGCAGCCTCCTGGGAGCCTTTTAGCGAGCAAAAATCAGGTCGATTTTCCTATCAATGCCACTTTTTGCTAATCTATCCGCCGTACCATTTCCTTCTCTATGAATAGATTGAAAGACACAATCAATTCCATTAAGACAGTTCACACATTCAACGACCAGTTGGTTGAGGGCCTGAGGAGTAGCAGTCGGGTTCCTTAACCAATCGATTATCAAGGAGCTATCGCTTTCTATAATAAGTTTGTAACAGCCTTTCCACCTTGACTGTTTGAAAATTCTCACAGCTTCAAGTACTGCCCTGAGTTCAGCGGTTAGCACATCGGCACAACCAATCGATTTAGAGTAGCCTAAAAGGATTTTTGAATTGGAATCTGTCAAAACACCTCCAATTCCGGCCGGTCCGAAGCCATTTTTAACAGCGCCATCCGTATTAAACTTTACACTCCCTGGATCCGGAGGGCACCAGCTAATCTTATCGGTTTTGTCTGTCCTTGGATTAAGTTTGCCGAAAGCCTCCTGGCAGCTCATCATATCGGAAAAGCTCCAAACTAGTTCCGGCCATTTCGCCTTAGACCACCAGCACAAATGAGACAACATCGAGTCAAACACTGCATTTTCATCCATTTTCTTTCTTTCAAACACTATACCATTCTTGTATTTCCAAATGGCCCATACCATGCTGAAGAAACTAAGAGACCATATTTGGGCATTAATCTTTGCTCTAGGGATATCCTGCCAAGCCTGTAGCAGTGATTTTACGGAGTTTGGCATTATTATTACAGCCTCCCAAATATTGCACCACCGATTCCACGCGCACCATGTAACCTTGTAGTGCAGAAAAAGATGCTCGACCGTTTCCGCATTTGAGCAACACAGCGGACAAAGAGCTTCAGCAGGATTAAGGCATTTTCTTTTAATCAACTCTGCCTTGACATGAATTCTCCCCAAACAAGATCTCCACACAAACAATTTTACACTCGGAGGGGCCAAGTTGCACCACAGCGATCTCCAACAAGGAAATTGTTGAGTGGATCACACGAATGATAATAACCAAGAGGGGGGTGAATTGGAATTTTAACGATTTTGTAACGGAAATTGCAACTTAAAAATATTGACACGGGAATTTAGAGTGGTTCAAGTTCACCAACCGAACTCTACATCCACTACCTTAGTCTCACCAAGGATTTCCAACAATTTCCACTAAATTGTTCGTCCCCTTTTTCCAGGACAAGGAGGCAACCTTTACAATTTCGGTTAATTTTTCTACCCAAAAATTAACCCAATCCTCACACAATAGAACAAAGAAATTTGGTGGCTAATAAGGTATCTCTCAATACAAATGATAGCCCGATATCAAGCACTCAACCCAATTGAACAAAAATGTAAATGAAGGATACAATTGGGGTTTCTAGATAAAAATGGGATTTCAACACAAATGCTTGTATTTGATGAAAGGATGTATGCTTGTAGCTTAATTGTTTATTGCTGGAGCTTCTTGGGGTCTTTTTATAGCCTCTAGTAGATTTCCAACCGTTGTGGGTGATGGGCTGAAAATTAGAGCCGTTGGGGTGTTTTTCTCACAACTTTTCAGCTTCCAGACGCCTACCGTTTCGGAACGGGGTAACCTGTTTCGGAACGGATTTCAAATAATATAGCCGTTGGAGCGTCTACGAGAGCCCGTTTTGAAACGCCTAGTGGCCGTTTCGGAACGGTTTTGCCACTGCCAAAGGGGTGTTTCGAAACGGCCTTAGCCCGTTTCGGAACAGGTTTGCCACTGTCAAAGGGGTGTTTCGAAACGGCCTAAGCCCGTTTCGGAACGCCCTGTTTATTTCCAAATTTCAGTTTATAGCCGTTGCCCTTGTTCGTTTAAATGAAGAACAGTTTCGAAACGAGTCATACCGTTTCGAAACGTCTTGACCCGTTCCGATACGCGTTTCAGAACAGGTGCACATCGAACTGAAAGTGTTTCGAAACGCCTTGGGCCGTTTCGAAACGGGGCTTGAAAATTCCCTGTTTTGACTTTGAAATACTTAAAAAAATATTTTGTAAGTCTTTGGTTTTAGCTATGAAGTGATCTTTAACAAGATATAGGAAATTTTAAGGACTTTAAAATTTGTTTTGATATTTTCATTTTAGTCCTTAGGTTTTTAGTTATATCAAAATTAAAGCATATGTTTCACAATCTCCCCCTTTTTATAACAAAACCAAAGTTAGAATTTTTAAGCATTTTGAAAGTTTTGAAGATATTCTAACTCCCCCTTAATTTAAGATAGGTTTTGAAATTTAAAACTTGTGACTTTTGAAATCAAGGATCAAAACCTTAAGACAAATTTAAAAATTTGAAAATTTTTGGTTTGGTGGCATGGCATGGCATGGCAATTCTCTTAAATATCTTCTCCCCCTTTTTGTTAGATCAAAAAGAAACAAGCTCATAAAGAAGATTAGTACCAATAATCAATAATAAGCAATCATAATTAATATCATCAAAATATCTAAAGCATAAACAATAAGTTCATAATCAAATCCCAAAATAAAAGATCATAAGCATAGGTTCCTAAAACATGAGAAAACATAAAGAAGCAAACTCAATCCTAAATGGCTTGAGAACGGTGGTATTTTGTCCATTCTCCATAAAGAGTAGAAAAGGAAAGATCAAGGTTGGCATGCGAAGTTGAAAGAGTATGAAGACCATCTTCAACGTTCTTCAACCGATTGCCCATAGATTCAAAACTTGAAGCAATGCGAGTGTCCATAGTATCAAGTCTAGAATCTAAGGCATTGAATCGCTGGGTAAGGAGAGTAGTGAGAGCATCAGTGTTTCCCACTTGATCTTGAGGCGGAGGAGCAACAGGAGGAGGAACCGCTTCCCTATCAACCCTTTCCCAAATACCATTCACATAAGTGAATCCTGACTTGCGAAGAGAGGACTCTCCAATCTTGGTCTTGCGAGGTTCCGGGAAGTCATAGGTACAGTCAATATTGAGATGATGGAAGAGGAAACTCAAAACAATCCCATAGGTGAACGAAATTAACTCATTCGTGTCAATAAGCTTAATGTTATTGACAATCTCGGCAAAAATAATTTTAGGGACATTTGGGCGCTCACCCCTACGGAAACACTCTAGCCAAAAGTGATCTTTTTCTCGGATGTGGGAGTATTTACCCCCGGATGGTCGAATAAACCAAGAAACAATGAGATGAAGCACACGATCATGCACATCTAAATTTAGAGCTTTCCCGGTAAAAGTGCCAAAATGGCGTTCATCTTCAAGACCCTCATTTTTGAGTTTAAGGGCAGACTCCAAAAGAGCAATATTGATAACAAACTTCTTTCCCAATAAAGATGACTCAATTCCTACTATCTCGGTTTTGGTTTCATCGTAAAGAAAACGAGCATTAGAGTAGAAAAAGGAGTACCATGTTTTTGTAGCAAATATCTTCGATGCTCAAGAAGAAAAGAAGATCCCACTCATCCAAACGACCAAGATACCGAAAGAGGAATCGCTCGGAATTAAGGAATTCGACATCAATAACTCTTTCCTTACGAACTGCAAAATCCTTGACATAAGCAAAACGAGCACGCTGGTCTGGAGTTCTAAGAGATTTTTGAAAGAGCTGAGTGATATTTGGACGAATGCTCGATTCACCGGATTGAACGGCTTTGCGCTTTTTGTTCGATTGATCCGCCATCTAAGAATATTAAGCAAGAGTTTTAAAATTAAGTGTATGCATTGATTTTTAATATCATTCCAATGATAAATCCCACTTAGGTTTTTGAAAACAAAATTAAAAAAAATACGATTAAAAAATTTTATATTCGAATCAAAATTTTGAGATTTTGAAAATTTTTTTACAAGATTCGAATAACCCACAACTAAAAACATATAATGTATATAAGAATAAATTTTTCTATCCTATGATTCGAACATAATTTGAAAAAGAAGAAAAATAAGAAAAATTACCTTAGTTTGGGATTTTGGATGATTTGAGTGAAATCTTTGCACAAGATTGATGAAGCTTGCTTAGATATATGTTTTAGAGCAAAACCCCTCACAATTTTGTGAAAAACAAAGGGTTTGAGAGGGTATTTATAGAAGGGGGTCGGTTAGGGTTTTTAGGGTTTTAAGAGTTTGATAAAAATTAGAATTTTGAACTTTTAGAAGCCCTAAATAGGGCTGTCCGCGAGTCCGTTTCGGAACGGTCACGACCGTTTCGGAACGGGGCGGCTAGGGTTTGACCCTTCTTAAAACCTTCGACAGATCGTTTCGAAACGGGGATGACCGTTTCGAAACACATTTGACCCGTATCGGAACGCGTTCCGATACACCCTTACATCGAACCGAAAACGTTTCGAAACGCCTGGGGCCGTTTCGAAACGCCCTTCTCTTAGGACAAAATTTAAGGCACCCGTATCGGAACGGGTTAACCCGTTTCGATACACCTGGGCCTGGAAGTGCAGATGAGGCTCTAAAATGCAGAAAAAATGATTCTCTAAGAGGCCAAACATGCATAAATGATATGAATGAGCAGGCAAAACATATTTAGGCATAAGCATACTCCCCCTAACTATATGCATGGAAGAAATTGGGAGTCTAAACATATAAACATGATATTTCACAAAATCAAGCATATTTAAGATTGAAAAGAGGCCCAATAAGGTCAAGATAGGCTAGTTAGACCTAACTCTCTCCTAAGGGACCAAAAACGCTCTTTATCTAATGGTTTTGTAAAAATATCTGCTAATTGATTTAAGGTGTCTACATATTCTATAACCACATCTTTCTTAAAGACATGATCTCTAATGAAATGATGTCTTATTTCTATGTGTTTGGTTCTAGAATGTTGGATGGGATTTTTTGTTAAACATATTGCACTAGTATTATCACATTTTAGGGGTATGGTTTCTATGTTTACACCATAATCTAAGAGTTGTTGCTTCATCCAAAGGACTTGAGCACAACAACTCCCTAAGGATATGTACTCGGCTTCGGTGGTAGATAAGGCTACACTATTTTGTTTCTTAGAGAACCAAGATATGAGCATACTACCTAGGAATTGACAAGTTCCCGAAGTACTTTTCCTATCGATTTTGCAACCCCCATAATCCGCATCCGAGTAAGCATGTAGGTTGAAGGTAGAGACTCTAGGATACCAAAGGCCTAAACAAGGAGTGTCTCTAAGGTATCTAAAGATTCTCTTAACGGCTATAAGGTGAGACTCTCTAGGACTAGCTTGAAACCTAGCACACAAGCAAACGCTAAACAGTATATCCGGTCTACTTGCGGTAAGGTAAAGCAAAGATCCAATCATAGAACGATAAAGCTTAGAGTCAACATACTTACCTCCTTCATCTTTGTCAAGCTTTGTAGATGAGCTCATAGGAGTGGCTTGAGGCTTTGTGTTCTCCAAGCCAAACTTGTTGAGCATATCCTTTATGTATTTTGCTTGATTTATGAAGGTGCCATCCTTCATTTGTTTTATTTGGAGTCCCAAAAAGAATGAGAGCTCCCCCATCATGCTCATCTCAAATTCACCTTGCATTAACTTAGCAAACTCTTGACAATAACATTCATTAGTAGATCAAAATATAATATCATCAACATAAATTTGAACTACTAAAATGTCATTTTTATACATTTTTATAAAAAGTGTAGTGTCCACCTTACCTTTTTCAAATCCTTTTTCAATCAAAAAATTTGAAAGCCTTTCATACCAAGCTCTCGGAGCTTGTTTTAAACCATAAAGTGCTTTTGTAAGTTTGAAAACATGATTTGGAAATTTTGAGTCTTCAAAACCCGGTGGTTGTTCTACATATACTTCTTCATTTATAAAACCATTTAAAAATGCGCTTTTAACGTCCATTTGAAAAAGCTTGAAATTATGATAACATGCATATGCAAGCAACATCCTAATGGCTTCCATTCTAGCTACGGGTGCATAGGTTTCATCAAAATCTATTCCCTCCTCTTGAGTGTAACCTTGTGCTACAAGTCTAGCTTTATTTCTCACAATGTTACCACTCTCATCTAGTTTGTTCCTAAATACCCATTTAGTTCCTATTGTAGATTGATTACTAGGCCTATCAACTAATGTCCAAACATTACTTCTCTCAAATTGATTTAACTCTTCTTGCATAGCCATAATCCAAAAATCATCTTTCAATGCTTCTTTGATATTTTTAGGCTCTATGCATGAGATAAATGCAATATGATTCATTAATCTAAGAGAAGAACGAGTGGTTACCCCCTTGGATGGATCACCCAAGATTTCACCATCTTTGACATAGTTCAACTCCCTTGGATAGCTAACTTCCTTTTCCTCAATAGCCAAGTCCTTCAAGGCTTCAAGAGGTGGATCTTGTGTGTCTTCTTCTTTTGGTTGAATCTCATCCTTCTTTGAAGTTTGACCTCCATCAAAGGTATTTATGATTCCTACATTATCATCATCACAAGAGTCCTTCCTAGGAAGGGGATTATCATCGAATACAACATGAATAGATTCTTCTACAACTAAAGTTCTTTTGTTAAATACTCGATAGGCTTTAGAGGTTAAAGAGTAACCTATAAAAATAGCTTCATCACTTTTTGCATCAAATTTACCTAAATTATCTTTTCCATTATTTAAAACAAAGCATTTACATCCAAAAGGGTGGAAGTAGCTAATATTAGGCTTTTTAGATTTTAAAATCTCATAAGGTGTTTTCTTTAAAATCGGCCTAATGGTTACACGATTTATAATATAACAAGCCGTGTTTGTTGCTTCCGCCCAAAAATATTTTGGTAAATTATTTTCGCAAAGCATAGTTCTAGCCATTTCTTGTAAAGTTCTATTTTTCCTTTCAACTACCCCATTTTGTTGAGGAGTTCGAGGAGCTGAAAAATTATGGCTAATACCATTTTCATTTGAAAAATCTTCAAATCCTAAATTTTGAAATTCGGTTCCATGATCACTTCTAATATGTGAAATTTTAAGTTCAAGATCATTTTGAATTAATTTTGAAAATGTGATGAATTTTTCCAAAGCCTCATCCTTAGTACTTAAAAAGAGAACCCAAGTGAATCTAGAAAAATCATCAACTAATACAAAAGCATATGATTTGCCACCCAAGCTCATAGTCCTAATTGGCCCAAATAAATCCATGTGGATTAGTTGTAAACATCTACTAGTAGAAATGTCATTAATGGATTTAAAGGAAGATCTATGTTGTTTACCCTTTGAGCATGCATCACAAATTTTATCATTTGAAAATTTTATCTTGGGTAAACCTTTAACTAGGTTTAGAGAGACTAGTTTTTCTAAAACACTTGTGCTAGCATGTCCTAGCTTCCTATGCCACAACCATGCATCATTTTCGTTTTGAGCAACTAAGCATGCATGAGATGTATGAATGTCATCTAGATGCACCATGTATATATTCCCTATGCGATGACCTATGAGCATAATATTATTAGTTTTAATGTCTACAATTTTACAACCGGTTTTATCAAATATAACATTAAAACCTTTATCACATAGTTGACTTATGCTCAATAAATTATGTTTAAGACCATTGACATATAAAACATTTTCAATGAGAGTAGTAGAGTGATTACCAATGGAGCCAATACCTTCAATGTGGCCTTTGGAGTTGTCACCAAATGTTACTACTCCTCCACTTTTTGGCTTTAGATCCATGAGTCGACTCTTGTCTCCGGTCATGTGTCTCGAGCATCCACTATCAAGGTACCATGAGTTTTGACTTTGTGCTTTGGCCTTGTAGCAATGCTCCCCCTACAAACAAAGATATTTAAACTTTTGTTTTTGGTACCCAAATCATTTTGGGTCCATGTGTGTTAGTTCCTAAAACTTTGGTTCCCTTAGGAATCCAAGGTGACATAGCAATAATATCATTAGATTTAACAAGTTCCTTAGGAACCCATACATTTCTAATTCTTTTAACTTTACTATGTCTAGGATAGTTATTTTGTTTGTAGTAGTTAGTCTTTTTCTTATATTGGTGTGTTTTAGAGGATTCTCCTATGTCATGTTTAACACTACCATTAATTTTTAAAGACTTTTTGAGCTCATTTAGCTCACTTAACACCTTTTGGTGTTCACAATTATTTTGAGATAAAAGATTATTAAGATCAATATTTTCTTTTTGAAAGAATTTAAGTTCATCTTCTAATCCTAATATCTTTTTCTCAATTTTAGAATTAGTTTGAGTAAGTGAGTCATTTTTCTCTTTTAATTCTATAATAATTTTTCTATTTCTAATAACCGACTCCCTATACTTCTCAACTAATTCATCATATACCTCTTGTAACTCATCATAAGCATCATTTAATTCTTCATATGAAAAATCTAAAGTAGATGAGTTAGAGGTTACCAAGGAGGAATCTTCCTCAAGTGCCATGAGGCAGAGGTTCGCCACTTCTTGTTCGTCATCCTCCGATGACTCCTCATCACTCCAAGTAGCAAGCTTGGCTTTGAGCTTTTTCTTCTTCTCAAAGCCCTTCTTCTTGAGTTGAGGGCACTCCGAACGTATGTGGCCGGGTTGTCCGCACTCGAAGCAAGTGATTGGATCCCTTCCTTCTTCTTTGTTCTTGTTTTTAAAGTCCATTTTCCTTTGGATTTTTCTTCCTCGGTTGGACCTCATAAGGCGTGAGAATCGTTTGGCTATCATAGCCAATTCTTCAAGCTCATCCTCATCACTAGATGAACTTTCATCAAGTTGGGATGTTTTAGCCTTGAGAGCTATTCCCATTTTTTTCTTTTTCTCCCCTTCAAGCTTCTCCATTCTTTTTTCTTCTTTCTTTCTTTCATCTTCTCTTCCTTGCTTCATGATCTCGTGAGTAAGGAGAGAGCCTACAAGTTCATCAAGCTTTAGAGTTTTTAAATTCTTTGCTTCGATGATTGCGGTTCTCTTCCCATCCCAAGATTCGGGAAGTGAATAGAGTAGCTTTCGGACAAGCTTGTCTTCCGGTATAACTTCTCCATAGCCCTTTAGACCATTTACAATTGTGGAGAATCGATCAAACATCTTTGACACCGTCTCATCAAATTCCATTTTGAAATTTTCATAACTAAGATTGAGAATTCCAATCTTAGTTTCTTTGACATCGTTGGTGCCTTCATAGGTGGTTTCAAGAGTGTCCCACACTTCTTTGGCACTTTCAATTGATGAGACCTTTGAGTAGATATCCGGACCGAAAGCACAGAATAGCATGTGAAGAGCTTTATCATTTACTTGGATCTTTTTCCTTTCCTCTTCACTCATTTCCGTTCTTCTTTTAAGCACCATCTTGCCATCAACATCTTGCTTCAATGGAATATATGGTCCATCCTCAATGACATCCCACACAAGGTAGTCACTTGATTTAATAAATAGACGCATTTTATTTTTCCAAAATGAGTAGTTCTCACCATTGAAGAAAGGAGGCTTTGTGGTGGATTGTGAGTCGTACATGCCGGGAGCGGAGGTTGATGCCATCTCTTGATATTTTGATGATGATCACACTTCTTCCAAGGATCTCCTCTTGTGGTTGTTAATCCTCAAAGAGTTAAGCTCTGATACCAATTGTTGAGTGGATCACACGAATGATAATAACCAAGAGGGGGGGTGAATTGGAATTTTAACGATTTTATAACGGAAATTGCAACTTAAAAATATTGACACGGGAATTTAGAGTGGTTCAAGTTCACCAACCGAACTCTACATCCACTACCTTAGTCTCACCAAGGATTTCCAACAATTTCCACTAAATTGTTCGTCCCCTTTTTCCAGGACAAGGAGGCAACCTTTACAATTTCGGTTAATTTTTCTACCCAAAAATTAACCCAATCCTCACACAATAGAACAAAGAAATTTGGTGGCTAATAAGGTATCTCTCAATACAAATGATAGCCCGATATCAAGCACTCAACCCAATTGAACAAAAATGTAAATGAAGGATACAATTGGGGTTTCTAGATAAAAATGGGATTTCAACACAAATGCTTGTATTTGATGAAAGGATGTATGCTTGTAGCTTAATTGTTTATTGCTGGAGCTTCTTGGGGTCTTTTTATAGCCTCTAGTAGATTTCCAACCGTTGTGGGTGATGGGCTGAAAATTAGAGCCGTTGGGGTGTTTTTCTCACAACTTTTCAGCTTCCAGACGCCTACCGTTTCGGAACGGGGTAACCTGTTTCGGAACGGATTTCAAATAATATAGCCGTTGGAGCGTCTACGAGAGCCCGTTTCGAAACGCCTAGTGGCCGTTTCGGAACGGTTTTGCCACTGCCAAAGGGGTGTTTCGAAACGGCCTTAGCCCGTTTCGGAACAGGTTTGCCACTGTCAAAGGGGTGTTTCGAAACGGCCTAAGCCCGTTTCGGAACGCCCTGTTTATTTCCAAATTTCAGTTTATAGCCGTTGCCCTTGTTCGTTTAAATGAAGAACAGTTTCGAAACGAGTCATACCGTTTCGAAACGTCTTGACCCGTTCCGATACGCGTTTCGGAACAGGTGCACATCGAACTGAAAGTGTTTCGAAACGCCTTGGGCCGTTTCGAAACGGGGCTTGAAAATTCCCTGTTTTGACTTTGAAATACTTAAAAAAATATTTTGTAAGTCTTTGGTTTTAGCTATGAAGTGATCTTTAACAAGATATAGGAAATTTTAAGGACTTTAAAATTTGTTTTGATATTTTCATTTTAGTCCTTAGGTTTTTAGTTATATCAAAATTAAAGCATATGTTTCACAGAAATTCCAGCACCCTAGAATTTGAGTCTGCCATCCTAAACGATTTGGACGAAAACATCCCGTCCGATGATGCGGCCCAACTTATACTATCTTTGTTCTCCAGAACCGATTGGAAACCTTCGATTGCTGCTCTAAAATTACTCCACTGTTGAAGCTCCCAATCAAACAAACGCCTCCTTAGCCTAATGTTCCAAGTCCATTTACCATTCATTTGTGACCCAAAGTCTGCCAAGGAACCATTTTTCCTTACCGCCAGTGCGAAAATACGAGGAAACGCCTCCTTCAGGACCCCCGCTGCAGACCACGCTTCAGACCAGAATTGAATCGCCTGGCTATCGCCAACACAGAATCTAGTATTTCGATCGAAGGTGGACTTGCTGCCAATACTCAGATTGACCACATTTCTCCAAACCCACGACATCTTGTTTGAAGTTCTATTAGGAGGTAACACCATATTTTTATCGTATCCGTAGAGGGCGGATATGATATTTCTCCACAGCGAATCTCTTTCCGTCCCAAATCTCCATAACCACTTGCTTCTAAAGGCTTCACTCCTTTTTTTGAAATCCGTAAGCCCTAGGCCACCCTCTTCCTTTGTTCGACATAAAGTGTCCCAATTTACCCAATGCACGGTTCTTTTCACCAATGACCCCCAAAGAAATTTAGCGATAATAGCAGAGAGTGTATTGCTGACTTTAACAGGTAACGGGAATAATGACAGGAAATAAATCGGAACGTTGGAGAGGACCGACCTAATGAGCATCACCCTTCCACCAAACGACAAGGATTTTGCTTTCCATCCGGATATAATTCATACAATATAAGGGTATGAATTATATTTAAATAATTTTAAAACATATATATTCTTTTAGGCTTGTGCGTTTGAGGGATTGGGATTTAGAAATTAAGATGTTTAATTTGGGAATATAGTTAATATAATGGTATTTTATTTAAATAATAATTATATTTAAAATAGGTACCAAGTGACAAAGTCTGATTGTAGCCAAGAACTAAGCTAGTCGCATCTTTAAGAGTAAAACCAGTATTTGGGGAGAAGTAAATTTGATCTTGATCAAGCATGTCCTAATAATTATTTAAAATATATTTATGAATCGTGATCCAAATATAACATTTTAGATTTGTTGGATCTTTCGGGTCAGAATTAGAGACTACAATTTCCATGTTTATAGTGTGTGCCTGTGTGTATTAATCACGTGCAATAATTTACTTCTGTCAGAGGTACACAGAGTTATATTAATGATACTTAATTGATTGGCATTTATTGAAAAAGCACAACAATTTCGACCTTTTTTTTCCTGAATTGTCCTACAATATTAGTAAATTGTTTCAGAATTCAATTGTAATATGTGAGAACAAAAATTAATCTTGCTTCTAAAGTTGATTCATTATCCAAATAATTATGCATGAGTCTACCACGTGCGACGAACATTGCTGAACACCACTAACGATGAATACAGCTGAACACCATTAATTTTTTTTTAAAAAAACTAAAAATCATGAGGATTATAATTGTAATTAAAATTTATTTTAAAAAATAAAAATTAGATTTAATAAAATTATTATATTTCTATTGTATGAAAATTTGATAGTTTTAAATTAACATATATTTTTTGTTTGTAATCATTTACTCAATTTAATGAACAAACATATATAAACGTATACAAGCAATTTATTGAAATCCCTATTAATTTATACCTTTAACAAAGGCTTGCCGCTATTCAAGGTTTTTTTTTTTCCAAAAAATGAATTTTGTTTGCTTGTATGAATTTACAATTACATATTTGGAAATCCAACACTTGATGGTCCTTTTTATCTGCAGAAAATTTTCAAGGTTTTTCAACTTCACATAGGCATTCCTATCTTCCTCCGCAACAATCTCAATCCGGTAACATCTTCCTTCAGATTTGGAGCTCTTGAAGAACATGGAGCTCACCACAGTATCAACAACAACAAAAATAGAGTACAAGTAAGCAATCAAAACCCCTTCCAAACCCATCGAAAACTCACAAAAATCACCACCACGTCCATAACCATAAGCTCTCGAAACAACACGGTAATAGAACAGAGCTTCAATGGCAGCTAACACCAGATTTCCAGGCACCGCCAATGCCAAAGCACTCAAAGTCCTCCCCTTTATCAAAACACAAGCCTTCAAAATGGACATATACCCACCGAACTTCTCCATTCCAGAACAAACCAAAGCCAAGTTACAAACTATAATGGCATTGGCAAGAATCAATGAATATACAACAGCTCCGGTCGCCGACATAAAGGTGAGCCAATTGGGAGATGATAAGAACCCGAACCCATTTATAAAATGGAACCCAAAGAAGAGAATCGAGAAAGCTTTTAAATTTGCAGCTAAAAGTAGGAAGAAATTGCATAAAAAAGTGGAAAGCAGAGGCTTGTAAAGAGAGAAAATTGAAGAAAAATATGAGTTATTGTGTTTTAGGAGGTGAAGACAGAGATTTTGGATAAGAGAAAAAAAGAAAGGGTGAAAGGGAGAGCAAAGACCGATGAAGAAACGGTCTGAGAAATCTTGAAACTGAGGAGGGTGAACAAGTTCGACCATGACGGGAACTCGGCCACCATGAAAATGGATTTGAGTTGAAAAAAGACTTAAAAATTGCATGATCCAAACAACCAACTCCCAAACCATTTCGTATACTGATAACCTATATATCATCTGGGAATAGAAAAAAACATGAACTTAAAATAAATATCCAACTCTTGAAACACGACTGAGTTAAAGAGTGATAGCAAAAAGAAATTTGCCCATCAAGCAAGCAAATTCCATTCACTAAATATTTCTAGGCACCAAAGTAAAGGCATAAATAAAGAGTACCAATTTGATAATAAAAGAACCCTAATCACTGTTCTCAACAACGAAACATCCACTGTCGGATTAGCACGGAATTGAAAGACGACAGAAACAAGAAAAACAAAGCTTGAAACTAAAATAAAATGGCAGATAACTTAACCCTAAAAGCACACCAAAATCAGACAAAACATTGAGAAGCCTCGTAGAAACAAGGGAGATTGCTTCGTCTACTTGGTTCTCTGTCTCATCTTTCGGCGCTTTCTCTTCAGTCTTCTCATGCGCTTCTTCTTCCACTTGGCTCTCATGGTGAAAGAAATATAATAATTTTATTAAATTTAATTTTTATTTTTTAAATAAATTTTAATTACAATTATAGTCTTCATGATTTTTAATTTTTTATAAAAAAAATTAATGGTGTTCAGCAGTGTTTATCGTTAGTGGTGTTCAGCAATGTTCGCGCACGTTATAGAATTTTCCAATAATTATTCATAAAAATAACTTTGAATTCTTCTGTCTTTAATAACAAATAATGTATAGATAACTAGGGTATGTACCTTAAAAAATATACGGTAAGTATTTATTTTCATTAAATGATGGAGTATAATTTAACCAGACTTAATTAAAGCTCATTTTTCTTTTTCTTTTCAAAAATATTAACTTGAGTTTTGAGAGATATAGGACTTGTCATATTAGGTTGAATTCAAATTTAAATAAAATTAATTTTGAAAAAATATTAATTTGAAGTATATTTGAAATAATATTAAATTTCTCTTTTATATACGAGTTCATTTAATTTAATTCACTATGGTCACTCTGTTTTTGTTTTTTTTTAATTCTCGATTGGTCGACAGTGACATCAATTTTAGTGGTGCTCGTCGAGGCTAATGTCACCGTCGGTATCTCAATATCCTTATATATATAATTCTTTTTTTTTGATGTTTTTTATTTTCTTTTAGATGTTTTCAGGAATGGACCTGGAGGGGGCGCGGTCGCCCTCCTAAAATTTTGAAATTCCTATATAATTTAGAATTTTTTAGATTTTTTTTTCTACGTATTTACTATTGAAAATCTATTTTCGCCCCCTTAGAATTCTATAAGTTCGCCCCCCTAACACAAGGTTCCGCGACCGTCCCTAATTGTTTTATCTGTCTTTGTGACACGCTTTTCTTCTGCCTTGTGACACGTTTTTCCTCTGGCTTGTGACACGTTTCTGCCTTACGGGTTGTTATCGTCTACCGTTGTGGTAGATTTACGTTTGTGGATACTTTTTTCATGATGTTAGGCTCTGATTTGTAGTTTGTTTAGTAGTTTAACCCCCTTTTATGGTTCGTTTTTCGATGCAGTTGGATCTGTTTTAAGAAGCAACCTCCAAGATTGATGGTTTTGCTCACCATTCTTACTTCAATCCTGAAGCATGTAGATGGGTAAAGACAAGAAGTCTTGCTTCTATTTCTCCAGTGTTTCATCTTTATTTCTGTTTTGCAGCCCACCAAAAGTATTTTATTGGTCTAATGTTTTGCTTTTTTTTATTTAAATATATTTTGTTTTGTTATTTTATATTACAATTTCATTTCTTTTGAATTGTTTCTCTATTATAATTTTTAATAAAATTCAGCCAGCTTATTGTTAAAAAACATTAATTCAATCTGAACTCTATATACCTTCCTTCCTTTCTTTCTTTCTTAGTATGCATTTAATTTGATCTTGTTGAACTTTTAATTTGGATTAACATTAAAAGGTTACAAATTTAATTAGTCAAATCATTTTAACTTGTGATTTACATATGTTTTAACTCACATTTAATTAAGATTGAAGGAGTCGTTTCAGTGAAAAAAATAATATTCATCCTATATATTTAAATTTGAATAATTTTATTCATGAGTATCATTCGATGATTTAAAAGATTTTTCTAATTAATTCATACATATATGTGTTAAAGTAAAATGTCTTTTATTCACATTTGATTGGAAATGTAACTCCCGTGTTGGAATTCGTGTTGTATTCCGAGATAAGCACCGTGGACTTCTCAAATATCGGTAATGAGGTAGGTTTTTTTTTATATGTATGTCCGTCTTACGGTTCATGTTCGAGGTGCGTGACTGCCCCTTCCAATAATGTCGTCTCCAAGATTAGAACTCACGTCTTCTCTCTGAGAGTACAATGTGTCTTACCAATGCACTCAACCCTTGTTTGTTTCGATAATGAGGTAGTTAATTTCAAGTTAGGGTGTTACTTTAGAATAAACATAAACTAATTAGAAAAAGATTTGGATTGTGTCCGAGAATTGAGAACCCAATGCCATTAAACCCAAACAGTCAACTGATATCTTTGAACCCAAAATACCATATGATCCAAGACAATAGGGGCACAACCCCAAAGCTAATAAAATTTTATGACTTTTCTTTTAATTTCCAAATGCTTTGGATTATTCATATCTTGTATTTGCTTTGCTACTCTATAAGATCAGGGGCGGATCCAGATATTTAGACTTGATGATTTACGGACCATAATAAAATTATTGTCATAAATTTTTATGATTTTCTGTTATAAAGTTTTTGAATTATATATATATATATATATCGATTCGGGGTCGGAGCAGGTAAAACATGTGACTCGTCCCGTAGAATCTATACCTTTATTTTGCATTGTTTTAATGTGTTTATAAATGTTGGAGTTCTACTCTTTTCAATAACTTTCAAATGCTTGTCATTTTGAGTATTTATGATGTTTAAATTTACAATTTTAAACTGTGATAATCCTTACGAATTTTCTCTAAAAGGATGATACACAGACAATAAATTTTAAAGATACGAACCGAATAAACGAAAACAATAAATTACACGTGCGAGAACCTTGTCATCTAATCATTCAACAAAAATAAATGACATTTTATATTCCCATCTAATATGAGATTTATATACACTACAATTTTTTTTGTGTGCATTACCAACACTATTTCCTAATGTTTGTACTCATTAAAAAAAATAATTTCACATTTTTAATTTTCTGTTATCTTTCTATTTCTAACATAATATTTTATGTACATCCATTACATTGATTGATGTTGTTAGGTTGTGATGTGGGCTGGTTTTCTCTTGGGTTGGGCATGTGATGTTTATTTTACCATGGCACATGGTTTTGGTCTTGTATGGCTGTTTTGCTCAGCTATTCTTTTTTATAATATATCATTATGATTGAGCAAAAGAAAAATATATATTAATACTCGTTAATTAGTCGAGTGGTCTAAAATATTTATATTATCTTATCTTGTATAAAATACGAATATTGATATTTGCCTTTAACAAAAAAAATTACTGTTATTGTGCAATGTGTAGCGCCAGTGCAATCCTCATCCAACTTTAGAGTCTTGTCTAATATTAGTACCTACTTTTCCATTAAATTTGTCATAGTTAATAATTTTAAATTATTTTTAAAATTTTAATTTATATTATTTTATTTTTGTAATCAAATAAATTTTATATAAAAATATATTTAAAAACTATTACGTTGTTTCCAAAATTCTTTTATTAGTAACAAATTTAAAACAATAAAGGTTAAATAGACCACCACTCAAACAAAAGAGATTAAAAGTATTTTTTTTTTTAAAAAAATCTCTTTTTAGCAGCTTTATAATTTGGAATTTCTTGCTGCCTGTAAAGGAAGAAGCACCATCACACAATCAAGTTTATCCCCTGACCATAAATATTAGTTAATAATTTGACTATATATATTTGTTTTATTTGAAAAGTGCATGATAATTAATTTTACATTATTCACTGAGACATACATGTATATGTGTGAACCATATTTATTTTATAATTAAATATTTAATTTTTATATAAATAATTTATTTTTTAAAATAAATTTTTAATTGAATTTCGTTAATTTTATTAAACGAGGATATATCTGAAATTATAAAAAAATTTACAAAAGATGGATACAAGTACCACCTAGGATCGACCATGAAAGGTAAAACCATCAACAAACAACATAAAAATGCATATTATAATTAAGTATGTTGATAACAAGGTCATTACCACAACCCAATCACAAATAAGGAACGATGGATGTAATCGCGTATCTAAATTCAGTTTGAAGGTCCGAGACATAGAGATCAACATCATAATGAAAAGAGCGCCATCTTGATCAGTCGTGGCGTCGTCAGATCCAACCCTAATAGAAAATCAAAATAAAAAAAAAGAAAAGCGTGCTGAAAGACAGAATAAAACATTCTAAAAAGTAGAATAAATAAAGCCACAAAAACAAAATAATTTATTAAAAATTAAAAACAAAATAAACGAAACGATTAATTCCGACGATCGATGGCACATATTAAAATTAATATTGTAGCCGGCATTTAAAGAAAAAGAAGAGCAAAAGTATGCGCCGCTTCTATAATTGAGAATAAAAGTTTAGGTTTTCTCTAGCTCATAAAAGTTTAGGTTTTCCTATGGCTCATATCATAAAAAGTAACTTAAGTATTCATAATTTAGGGAATTAATATTGTTCAATGATAGTTATTTACTAATACCTTTTCGAATTAAGATGATGCCATTAAGTCAAATGACGCCAAACAGAAATAGTTGATTTAAAATGTACATTTAAAAATGAAAAAAATTATATAAACAATTTTATTTTTAAAAACTAAATAATCAAATGATTATAAATGAAGTGTGAGAGGTTTGTGAATTGTGTATAATTTTTTTAGGCTTAATTGGTAAATAAGTGTTTAAATTATACATTTTTTCAGATAGGTTTTTAAAGTATTTTTCGGGTTAAATAGGTGCTTGACGTTTTCAATGTTACCGGAATTGATCCTGCCGTCAACATCTGCTAATTTTCATCGTTAAATGACACGTATCAGCTTGTTAAAATTCTAAAATTATATTTAAAAATAAATAAAAATTAATAAAAACAAAATATTTCCTTTATTTCACAAATTAGTCCCAAAATTTGAAATCCCTAACACCCAAATCCCGATTTGACTTGATTCTGTCGCCGATTGTCACACCGCCGCCCACAACATCTGTCGCCGAACCATCACGAGCTTTTACCCCATCACCTTGTCGCCGAAAATCGACCGACGTCGCGCTAAACGCCAAAATCGTCGAAGGGTTCATTCAAATAATTCGCGACAAACGGCGGTATAATGGGCGATGAACGATGTGTGGGTTTTTCGGCAAGGGGAGAGTGCTTCAGCCCGTCGCCGAAAACGCGACCAATGCCGGTGGTAGTGGTCGGATTTTGGGGTTAGGGATTTGAGGACTATTTTAGGATTATTTGAAAATTTTAGGATATTTTAAAAATTCCGATTTGTTGGTTAAAAATAAAATAAAAAATATTTAATATTGCTACGTGTCATGCTTTTATTGGTTAACGGAACTTTTTTTAACAGACAGTCGCAACGGGCACCTATTTGAGCTAACTTTGAAAATATTAACCACTTATTTGGCCCAAAAAATACTTTAGATACCTATCTTGAAAAAAGAGTATACTTTAGGCACTTATTTGCCACTTAAGCCTTTTTATCATATATTCAAATCTCAAGTAATAATCGTGTAAAAGTAACATGACGTCATCTTAAAAGATATGAGTTCAAATTAACTCACGACATTAGATTAATCAAAAATTTAATTTATTAATATTGACAAATAACATGGCATCCAATTATTATTATTTTTTGATCAAGCATAACTTTCATTAAACTAAGGAAAAGGGATAATATACGGAGGGCCCACAACAGTGCTGGGGCCATACACAAGAGTCAACGGAACCCTAACAAAGACCATGCAAACACGCATGAAAACAACCAACGGAGTCGCCCAGAAGACAGGCAGAACTCCGATACACAGATCCGATGGATCAAAACAAAACGAAAATCTAGAACAACATGAATCAAACGGATAAAGCCAACCAAAAGTCTCTCTGTGAGGAGACATAGAATACTCCTCCAACATCTGAAAGGTGGTAGGAGTTAACACAAGACGGAGAACTGGGCATTTCTGGAGAAGATTAGAACGGATTCTTGCCGACCTCGAGCAATTTTGAACTATCGCCATTGCGCCTGAGAGCTCTATCCAGAGGCAGGCTTCCGATTGATTATCGGTCCTTGTCAAGGCGTCGACAACAGAACATCGCCGGTGAGGGGAACTTGAGAAGCCAGAATCTTCTCCCAGCACAGATACTCCGAAAAAACCGCGAAAAAACAGGAGAACACAACCGATATGCTGATCAAGATAGAACCATGGACCATCCAGCAGAACAAACCTCGAAACCCAGTAACCTCCTGGATCCCATCTAGTCCTTATGGCAATTGCTTTCATTGAAACACCCAACCTCCTTTGGTTTAAACCTTCACCAGGTTCGAAAAACTCAGTAAGATAGTTCTTAAAAAGGAAAGAAGTGGGCCAAATCCCACCAAATCTGGGCATGCTGAGCCGAAAAGGGCAATGAGCCTGATAGGTAAAGGACAACTCATAAATTGCAGGTCTGGATAGGATGGTCAAAGACCAACTTGCCCTTACCAAAGCCAGCTCATTCCCATAGACGCTACTGATCTGAGCCAGTGAACCGTCGTCCCAAATTTCGGCGAGACGATAAGCTCCGTAACGAGACTCATTTTCCATCCCCAAACCTGGCGACGCCACATGTTCTCTGATAAAGAACAGACCACCACTGCTAACTCCCCTGAGTTCTCCCCGCCTAGCAAAGTGACGCCAAGATTCCCGCACCAATACCGGCCAAGGTGGCTTAGGCAAAGGGGGGCAACTGAGAGCCTCATGCCACCAGAGAAACAAGAACGGAAAGCCCAGTTCTAATCCGACAAGTTGAAGACCAACAAAGCTAGTCGGAACCACAACACCAGAAGCGAGAGGTTGGGAACGCACCAGACTTGGAGCAGCCCACCAGGGTGTGAAAGCAGATTTGAGACGGCGATCGTCCTCAGTCGGGATCAAAGCCAGATCTGAACAGAGCTTGGGGGCGGCTTCCACTTGCGCTGACCATCCCGGCCATCCACCATACCGCTGGTCCAAACCACCAACCAGCGTCGCCGTCCATTGCACCGGTAACCGTTGGCCCACGAAGGAACCGATTACGATGACCGTCACGGATCGGTCACAGCACCACCTGAGGGACACGGGGTTTGGGGATGAAGGGGATTTGGAGAGCGCGTGAAGCGCGTTCATAAACAAGTCTGTGGAGCTTGAACACATTTTCGAATCCAGATCCTGCCTAGTCTAGTTAGTAGTAGCAGCAAACCTTGAGATTCCTAACATTAGATTTATACTATACATCACCAATACTTACTTCATATGATATACATGGCATCCAATTATTAGGGCTTTACTTTTTGTACGATGAGATTTGGGTGCTTGGTTTGCTTTCTATCCTTCTGTGTGAAGCTGCCATCCATACATGCATCCATGTACTTTTAGAAAAGAAAGATAAAGGTGTCAAATAATTCCACTATCATTGACCCTTGAAAAAATCCTCCAGCTAAAACCCATTTTGAGTAGTCAAAAATATTTATATTATCTTATTTTTTATAAATTTAAATATTGATATTTGTCTTAAGAATGTTGTTGAGTGGATCACACGAATGATAATAACCAAGAGGGGGGGTGAATTGGAATTTTAACGATGTTGTAACGGAAATTGCAACTTAAAAATATTGACACGGGAATTTAGAGTGGTTCAAGTTCACCAACCGAACTCTACATCCACTACCTTAGTCTCACCAAGGATTTCCAACAATTTCCACTAAATTGTTCGTCCCCTTTTCCCAGGACAAGGAGGCAACCTTTACAATTTCGGTTAATTTTTCTACCCAAAAATTAACCCAATCCTCACACAATAGAACAAAGAAATTTGGTGGCTAATAAGGTATCTCTCAATACAAATGATAGCCCAATATCAAGCACTCTACCCAATCGAACAAAATAGAAATGAAAAATACAATTGGGATTTCTAGACAAAGTAGGATTTTTGCGCAAATGCTTGGATTTTATGTTTTGATATCTTCTTGAGGTTCAATAATATGTTGCTGAAGCTTCTTGGGGTCTTTTTATAGCCTCTTGATGATTTCCAACCGTTGTGAGTGTTGATTTTAAGATTATAACCGTTGGGATGCTTTTTTTCTCCACTTTCTTGCACTTTTCCAGCTATGAGTATCGGTACTCAATAGTGGGGTATCGATACCTGTCTCACAAGAAAATAGCCGTTGTGTACAAATAATAAAGGGGTATCGATACGCGTTCTTGGCGTATCGGTACTGGGTATCGAAACAGCACAGGCTGTATCGATACCTTTTTCTCGACATAGCTCACTGTCAAATGGGGTATCGATACTAGGGTTAGGGGTATCGATACCGGTTTAGTGACCGTTTAAAAATCTCAACGGTTATATTTTTTAAACCGACTTTGAAATTAATAATTATAAAATGGTATCGATACTGGTTCATCCGTATCGATACTAATTTCATAGCGTATCGGTACCAGGGTTTGCCGTTTCGATACTTGTTCCGACAGAGGCAAACTTTGCTAAAAAGGTATCGATACTCCTTGATGGGTATCGATACTGGTTGACGTTTTTCAATATTTTTGCCTTGGAACACTTAGAAAATATTTGAGTTTGAGTTCTAATAAATCAGTTTAAAGTCTTTGGGGTTTCAAAAACTTATTAAGGGATTTGTACAAACAATTTTAAGTTCTTCAATTTGATCCTCAAAGATCTAGTTATATCAAAATCAAACATAGGTTTTACAATCTCCCCCTTTTTGATATAACAAAACCAAAACTTAAAATTTTTGACAACTTTTGAAAATTAACTCCCCCTTAATATAAGCTTGATATTTCAATTTAGTTAAGACAAAAGAAATTTCTCAAAATCAAAATTCTTAACTCCCCCTTGATGTAAGTTTGATAAAACCAAAAAAATTTGAAAGTTTGTTTGTGAGCTATATCTTCTCCCCCTTTTTGTTAGATCAAAAAGAAATTGTGAGAGCATAATGTGCATCAAATATCAAGAGTATAAAGATAAGCAACATAATCTTATTATATCATAAAACGAGAAATCCAAAACATAAGCAAACCTAAATCCTAAATAATCAAAGCATAGGTAATAATCTTAATAATAAACTTAATCCTAAGAACATAAAACATAGGTGCATAAAAAAAATCCTAAATGATATGATATGATATGCAAGGATAGAAGACTAGGCATTATCTTCATCGTCTTCATCATCGTCATCTTCATCTCCCAAAGGGTCATTGTTCCTCATGCTATTACGCCATTCATCGTGGAAAGCGGCAATGGAAATATTCGAAGAATTTTGCTTGCTTTCGAGAGATGTAAGGCGATTCTCCATACCCGTCATCCTCGTATCAAATGTAGTTTCCATAGAGGTAAGACGAGTATTCAACCCGGTGAATTGTTCATTTAGATAAGTCATGAGATTGTCCATATTGGGTTGTGGGACTTGAGGAGCTTGAGGAGCTTGAGGAGCTTGTTGTTCTAAGGCGGCGGCGGCCTCGGGTGGAAGCTCGGTAAGACGTAGCCAATTTCCATTAAAATAATGAAATTTGCTTCGAGCAAGAGAATGTTCGTCGATAGGATCGGTAAGAGTAGAAGCAAGATCAAACGAACAATCAATATCCTTTTGAACAAAGTAATAGCTTAAGGCCGTACCATAGATAAAGGATGTAATGAGAGGAGTTTCACGTTGTTGAACATGATAAGCAATCTCATTGAACATGATGCGAGCAAGATTTGGGCGTCTTCGTTGACGGAAACTTCGAATCCAAAAATCATCCAATAGACGGATGGTGGAATATTTGCCTCCGGAGGGACGAAGCCACCATGATACCATCAAATGTAGGATTCGATCATGAGCATTGAGGACGGTTACGGAACCGCTAAGAACATGCCCTAAGGCATTCTCATTATCTTCACCTTCATCCTCCAATTTAAAAACTTCACAAATAGACTTGACATCAAGAACTATTTGTTTCCCCATAAGATAAGATCGAATGGTAATGACTTCTCCATTACGATAGATGCATTTAGCATTAGAGAAGAAAATCAAAACCAAGAGCCGATAGTAAATACCCGGAATAGTGAGAAAATGCATGAAGTTCCAAAGACGAAGAAGCGGAAGGTATTCAAACTTGAAGCGCTCGGAGTCGAGAAAGGGGATGGATACGATCCTCTCCGCACGAATTTTGTAGTTTTCAAATTGGCGGAAATAAGGAAGACCATCGGAATCTTCAAAGGATTGGTTGTAGATAGTAGCATAATCCGGACGAGCAACCGATCCGGGAGTTGAAGAGTCTCCGGCAAGAAGAACTCTTTGACGTTTCCTTGAATGCTCTTTTGGTGCCATGATAGAAATTTTGAAGAGAGAATTTTTGAGAGAGAGCAAAAAGCTTTGATTCAAGGGTTTCTTTTGATTCTTGGTGAAGTATATGTAGGAGAAGAGACCTTTATATAGCCAAAAACGTTTAGGGTTAATAGGATATTAAAGAGTTTTAATTTTGGTAAAATTAGATCTCATTAAAAACCTATTTAATGCCATCAGCGCGAAAGGGTATCGATACTCCTTAGGGGGTATCGATACGGGGATAGAATTGTCTTTCCTCAAATTTGACCGTTGAAGGAGGTATCGATACTCATTAGATGGTATCGATACAGGGATAGAATTGACTTTTCTCAATTTTGACCGTTGGAAGAGGGTATCGATACGCATGAGGCGGTATCGATACGCGTGAAGCGATGAGAAATTCTGGGAAATTTAAATGAAGAACGAGTATCGATACCCATTGGGCAGTATCGATACCTTATGCCCAGAATTTTGCCTATTTGGTTAAAAATAACCAAGGACATGAACTTAACATCTCTTAAAAGTATGTAAATGATGAATGAACAGGTCTAAGCATATTTTAACATAAACATACTCCCCCTAACTATATGCATGGAAGAAATTGGGAGACTAAAACACATAAACATGGTAATTTCACAAAATCAAGCACATTTAATTCTAAAAAGAGGTCCTAAAGGTCAAGATAGGCTAGTTAGACCCAACTCTCTCCTAAGGGACCAAAAACGCTCTTTATCTAATGGTTTTGTGAAAATGTCCGCTAATTGATTTAAGGTGTCTACATACTCTATAGCCACATCTTTCTTAAGGACATGATCTCTAATGAAATGATGCCTTATTTCTATATGTTTGGTTCTAGAGTGTTGGATGGGATTTTTCGTTAAACATATTGCACTTGTATTATCACATTTAAGGGGTATGGTTTCTATTTTTACACCATAATCTAAGAGTTGTTGCTTCATCCAAAGGACTTGAGCACAACAACTTCCTAAGGATATGTACTCGGCTTCGGTGGTAGATAAAGCTACACTATTTTGTTTCTTAGAGAACCAAGATATGAGCATACTACCTAAGAATTGACAAGTTCCCGAAGTACTTTTCCTATCGATTTTGCAATCCCCATAATCCGCATCCGAGTAAGCATGAAGGTTGAAGGTAGAAACTCTAGGATACCAAAGGCCTAAACAAGGAGTGTCTCTAAGGTATCTAAAGATTCTCTTAACGGCTATAAGGTGAGACTCTCTAGGACTAGCTTGAAACCTAGCACACAAGCAAACACTAAACAGTATATCCGGTCTACTTGCGGTAAGGTAAAGCAAAGATCCAATCATAGAGCGATAAAGCTTAGAGTCAACACACTTACCTCCTTCATCTTTGTCAAGCTTTGTAGATGAGCTCATAGGAGTGGCTTGAGGCTTTGTGTTCTCCAAGCCAAACTTGTTGAGCATATCCTTTATGTATTTTGCTTGATTTATGAAGGTGCCATCCTTCATTTGTTTGATTTGGAGTCCCAAAAAGAATGAGAGCTCCCCCATCATGCTCATCTCAAATTCACCTTGCATTAACTTAGCAAACTCTTGACAATAACATTCATTAGTAGATCCAAATATAATATCATCAACATAAATTTGAACTACTAAAATGTCATTTTTATACATTTTTATAAAGAGTGTAGTATCCACCTTACCTTTTTCAAATCCTTTTTCAATCAAAAAATTTGAAAGCCTTTCATACCAAGCTCTCGGAGCTTGTTTTAAACCATAAAGTGCTTTTGTAAGTTTGAAAACATGATTTGGAAATTTTGAGTCTTCAAAACCCGGTGGTTGTTCTACATACACTTCTTCATTTATAAAACCATTTAAAAATGCGCTTTTAACGTCCATTTGAAAAAGCTTGAAATTATGATAACATGCATATGCAAGCAACATCCTAATGGCTTCCATTCTAGCTACGGGTGCATATGTTTCATCAAAATCTATTCCCTCCTCTTGAGTGTAACCTTGTGCTACAAGTCTAGCTTTATTTCTCACAATGTTACCACTCTCATCTAGTTTGTTCCTAAATACCCATTTAGTTCCTATTGTAGATTGATTACTAGGCCTATCAACTAATGTCCAAACATTACTTCTCTCAAATTGATTTAACTCTTCTTGCATAGCCATAATCCAAAAATCATCTTTCAATGCTTCTTTGATATTTTTAGGCTCTATGCATGAGATAAATGCAATATGATTCATTAATCTAAGAGAAGAACGAGTGGTTACCCCCTTGGATGGATCACCCAAGATTTCACCATCTTTGACATAGTTCAACTCCCTTGGATAGCTAACTTCCTTTTCCTCAATAGCCAAGTCCTTCAAGGCTTCAAGAGGTGGATCTTGTGTGTCTTCTTCTTTTGGTTGAATCTCATCCTTCTTTGAAGTTTGACCTCCATCAAAGGTATTTATGATTCCTACATTATCATCATCACAAGAATCCTTCCTAGGAAGGGGATTATCATCGAATACAACATGAATAGATTCTTCTACAACTAAAGTTCTTTTGTTAAATACTCGATAGGCTTTAGAGGTTAAAGAGTAACCTATAAAAATAGCTTCATCACTTTTTGCATCAAATTTACCTAAATTATCTTTTCCATTATTTAAAACAAAACATTTACATCCAAAAGGGTGGAAGTAGCTAATATTAGGCTTTTTAGATTTTAAAATCTCATAAGGTGTTTTCTTTAAAATCGGCCTAATGGTTACTCGATTTATAATATAACAAGTTGTGTTTGTTGCTTCCGCCCAAAAATATTTTGGTAAATTATTTTCGCAAAGCATAGTTCTAGCCATTTCTTGTAAAGTTCTATTTTTCCTTTCAACTACCCCATTTTGTTGAGGAGTTCGAGGAGCTGAAAAATTATGGCTAATACCATTTTCATTTAAAAAATCTTCAAATCCTAAATTTTGAAATTCGGTTCCATGATCACTTCTAATATGTGAAATTTTAAGTTCAAGATCATTTTGAATTAATTTTGAAAATGTGATGAATTTTTCCAAAGCCTCATCCTTAGTACTTAAAAAGAAAACCCAAGTGAATCTAGAAAAATCATCAACTAATACAAAAGCATATGATTTGCCACCCAAGCTCATAGTTCTAATTGGCCCAAATAAATCCATATGGATTAGTTGTAAACATCTACTAGTAGAAATGTCATTAATGGATTTAAAGGAAGATCTATGTTGTTTACCCTTTGAGCATGCATCACAAATTTTATCGTTTGAAAATTTTATCTTGGGTAAACCTTTAACTAGGTTTAGAGAGACTAGTTTTTCTAAAACACTTGTGCTAGCATGTCCTAGCTTCCTATGCCACAACCATGCATCATTTTCGTTTTGAGCAACTAAGCATGCATGAGATGTATGAATGTCATCTAGATGCACCATGTATATATTCCCTATGCGATGACCTATGAGCATAATATTATTAGTTTTAATGTCTACAATTTTACAACCGGTTTTATCAAATATAACATTAAAACCTTTATCACATAGTTGACTTATGCTCAATAAATTATGCTTAAGACCATTGACATATAAGACATTTTCAATGAGAGTAGTAGAGTGATTACCAATGGAGCCAATACCTTCAATGTGGCCTTTGGAGTTGTCACCAAATGTTACTACTCCTCCACTTTTTGGCTTTAGATCCATGAGTCGACTCTTGTCTCCGGTCATGTGTCTCGAGCATCCACTATCAAGGTACCATGAGTTTTGACTTTGTGCTTTGGCCTTGTAGCAATGCTCCCCCTACAAACAAAGATATTTAAACTTTTGTTTTTGGTACCCAAATCATTTTGGGTCCATGTGTGTTAGTTCCTAAAACTTTGGTTCCCTTAGGAATCCAAGGTGACATAGCAATAATATCATTAGATTTAACAAGTTCCTTAGGAACCCATACATTTCTAATTCTTTTAACTTTACTATGTCTAGGATAGTTATTTTGTTTGTAGTAGTTAGTCTTTTTCTTATATTGGTGTGTTCTAGAGGATTCTCCTATGTCATGTTTAACACTACCATTAATTTTTAAAGACTTTTTGAGCTCATTTAGCTCACTTAACACCTTTTGGTGTTCACAATTATTTTGAGATAAAAGATTATTAAGATCAATATTTTCTTTTTGAAAGAATTTAAGTTCATCTTCTAATCCTAATATCTTTTTCTCTATTTTAGAATTAGTTTGAGTAAGTGAGTCATTTTTCTCTTTTAATTCTATAATAATTTTTCTATTCCTAATAACCGACTCCCTATACTTCTCAACTAATTCATCATATACCTCTTGTAACTCATCATAAGCATCATTTAATTCTTCATATGAAAAATCTAAAGTAGATGAGTTAGAGGTTACCAAGGAGGAATCTTCCTCAAGTGCCATGAGGCAGAGGTTCGCCACTTCTTGTTCGTCATCCTCCGATGACTCCTCATCACTCCAAGTAGCAAGCTTGGCTTTGAGCTTTTTCTTCTTCTCAAAGCCCTTCTTCTTGAGTTGAGGGCACTCCGAACGTATGTGGCCGGGTTGTCCGCACTCGAAGCAAGTGATTGGATCCCTTCCTTCTTTTTTGTTCTTGCCTTTAAAGTCCATTTTCCTTTGGATTTTTCTTCCTCGGTTGGACCTCATAAGGCGTGAGAATCGTTTGGCTATCATAGCCAATTCTTCAAGTTCATCCTCATCACTAGATGAACTTTCATCAAGTTGGGAAGTTTTAGCTTTGAGAGCTATTCCTATTTTCTTCTTTTTCTCCCCTTCAAGCTTCTCCATTCTTTTTTCTTCTTTCTTTTTCTCATCTTCCCTTCCTTGCTTCATGATCTCGTGAGTAAGGAGAGAACCTACAAGTTCATCAAGCTTTAGAGTTTTTAAATTCTTTGCTTCGATGATAGCGGTTCTCTTCCCATCCCAAGATTCGGGAAGTGAATAGAGTAGCTTTCGGACAAGCTTGTCTTCCGGTATAATTTCTCCATAGCCCTTTAGACCATTCACAATTGTGGAGAATCGATCAAACATCTTTGACACCGTCTCATCAAATTCCATCTTGAAATTTTCATAACTAAGATTGAGAATTCCAATCTTAGTTTCTTTGACATCGTTGGTGCCTTCATAGGTGGTTTCAAGAGTGTCCCACACTTCTTTGGCACTTTCAATTGATGAGACCTTTGAGTAGATGTCCGGACCGAAAGCACAAAATAGCATGTGAAGAGCTTTATCATTTACTTGGATCTTTTTTCTTTCCTCTTCACTCATTTCCGTTCTTCTTTTAAGCACCATCTTGCCATCAACATCTTGTTTCAATGGAATATATGGTCCATCCTCAATGACATCCCACACAAGGTAGTCACTTGATTTAATAAATAGACGCATTTTATTTTTCCAAAATGAGTAGTTCTCACCATTGAAGAAAGGAGGCTTTGTGGTGGATTGTGAGTCGTACATGCCGGGAGCGGAGGTTGATGCCATCTCTTGATATTTTGATGATGATCACACTTCTTCCAAGGATCTCCTCTTGCGGTTGTTAATCCTCAAAGAGTTAAGCTCTGATACCAATTGTTGAGTGGATCACACGAATGATAATAACCAAGAGGGGGGGTGAATTGGAATTTTAACGATGTTGTAACGGAAATTGCAACTTAAAAATATTGACACGGGAATTTAGAGTGGTTCAAGTTCACCAACCGAACTCTACATCCACTACCTTAGTCTCACCAAGGATTTCCAACAATTTCCACTAAATTGTTCGTCCCCTTTTCCCAGGACAAGGAGGCAACCTTTACAATTTCGGTTAATTTTTCTACCCAAAAATTAACCCAATCCTCACACAATAGAACAAAGAAATTTGGTGGCTAATAAGGTATCTCTCAATACAAATGATAGCCCAATATCAAGCACTCTACCCAATCGAACAGAATAGAAATGAAAAATACAATTGGGATTTCTAGACAAAGTAGGATTTTTGCGCAAATGCTTGGATTTTATGTTTTGATATCTTCTTGAGGTTCAATAATATGTTGCTGAAGCTTCTTGGGGTCTTTTTATAGCCTCTTGATGATTTCCAACCGTTGTGAGTGTTGATTTTAAGATTATAACCGTTGGGATGCTTTTTTTCTCCACTTTCTTGCACTTTTCCAGCTATGAGTATCGGTACTCAATAGTGGGGTATCGATACCTGTCTCACAAGAAAATAGCCGTTGTGTACAAATAATAAAGGGGTATCGATACGCGTTCTTGGCGTATCGGTACTGGGTATCGAAACAGCACAGGCTGTATCGATACCTTTTTCTCGACATAGCTCACTGTCAAATGGGGTATCGATACTAGGGTTAGGGGTATCGATACCGGTTTAGTGACCGTTTAAAAATCTCAACGGTTATATTTTTTAAACCGACTTTGAAATTAATAATTATAAAATGGTATCGATACTGGTTCATCCGTATCGATACTAATTTCATAGCGTATCGGTACCAGGGTTTGCCGTTTCGATACTTGTTCCGACAGAGGCAAACTTTGCTAAAAAGGTATCGATACTCCTTGATGGGTATCGATACTGGTTGACGTTTTTCAATATTTTTGCCTTGGAACACTTAGAAAATATTTGAGTTTGAGTTCTAATAAATCAGTTTAAAGTCTTTGGGGTTTCAAAAACTTATTAAGGGATTTGTACAAACAATTTTAAGTTCTTCAATTTGATCCTCAAAGATCTAGTTATATCAAAATCAAACATAGGTTTTACAAATGTAATTAATTTTCTACTTAAAAAACCCTACTTTAAAAATAAATAATTTCACAAAACGAATCCAACACGTGGTCCCAGTAGAAAAGATGATGATATTCGTCCTAAGAAGCTCGAGTCCGAACAACTTTATCAATAAAGGGTGTGTTATCAAAGGATTAAGAAAAAGTATAAACATATACTACCATGTAATAACATTAAAACTATTAAATAATAATCTCACAAGCTATTGTTTTTATGGTACATGTTAAATTCTCATCCATTTATTTTCACCCAACAATTTTATTGATTAAAAAGAAAATATAACAAGATTACAAGAAAAGTCTGAAAATAAGAGTAGACTAATCATTTTAATTAGACATGTCCTTAAAACTATTGAAGTGTACAAATTAACCACTTAAGAATAAAATAGCACCATAGAAAGAAAGGGGTTATCAAACATTTTAGACAAATTATAGATACAAATAAACACCATTGCCAGCGGCGAAGGATAAACACTTTTAAAACTAACATAAAAATGCATATAACAGTGATGACTCGTTGACAAATCAGTATTACCACAACTCAATCCCGACTTATAATTGCTTATTGCAAACGCTTATTAATATTCAATCTAAGAGTGCAAAGCAGAGATAGATCAACTAAATAATCAAATAAACGTCATTTAGAGAAACGACAATAAAAAAAATAGAAGCGATAATAACATAACTCATATATGCAAAAACAAAACACGACCTAAAAAGAGCGAGAAGAGAAAAAAAGAAAAAAAGAGAGAGGAAGAATCACCAACAACCGGTGACCAACACAGAGCTAATGTTATTATTATAAGGTAGTATACGTTCATACATATTTTTAATTTTTTGACTGCGCACATTTCTTTCAGACAAAATGATTGAACTCGAGTCTTCTAAAAATAACAACATTTATTTTTCTACTAAGACCACTTGCTGAGTTTTGAAATTCCTTTTTACGGGGATTATCAGATTAGGATATTGGATCTAATGGTAAGAAAAATATTTGTATGAAATAATGTCAATCAATACGATTGAATTTGTCTATATATGTATTTTAGGTCCAAATATATCATTTATGGGTGCAATTAACTTCCCGTGAGGTAATTTGATGATTTTCATCTAATCGGACTTAAATAAATGGTTGGGAGTTCAAATCGATGTAAATAAAAACTTGAGAGCTAAGTTAATCACGTAGAGCTTAGATAATTTTTTGCTTAAGCCCACAGTCAATCATGATTCAAGATTATTACCAACATAATCGATTAATGTAACATAAATTTAGTACAACTGTTTTATATATAAATAAGGTTAAATTATATTAATCATCATTAAACTTTCATCTTATTCCTATTTAAAAAAAGTTTATTTTTTAATTATTCTTGTTTTAGACACTCGATCGTTAAATAATTAACGACATTATAACATGACAACTTAGATAAATGACGTTGTTTTGAATCCTACATAAAACTAAATTTAGACTAAAATAACATCGTTTTGGATCTTATAAAAACTTTTTTTTATTAAATAGAGAGATATTATATTCTCATACTGAGGTTTGAACAAATACAAAAGACAATATGAACATCCTTAACCACCAGACTAGTTAATAAATCTCAAAAACATTTTTTTCATTTCTCCTCTCTCTCTTCTCTTCTTTCTTATGTCTTTTGCTTCTTTTTCTCTCTCCCTCAACCAAACTCATTTAATAAAAAATTAGGTGTTCGTTTAACCAGAAAACACCTAAAATTTTACGAATCTACTTTGTAGTTGCTAGTAGATATAAAAGGTTAATTTTTTTTATCTTTCTAAATCTGATTTCCTTTAGCAATTATTTTTTTCAAGCATGGACCAATCATTGCGTCTTTCCAAAACTCGACCCATCTAGGGGTTCTCGCCCCAACGACCAAACTGCACCCAAACTATAAGGGGAGAGCAATGAGGGTCGAAACGAGGGTGATTGATGAGGGTTTGAGATTTAAGGTTTGGTGAGGGCAAGGTTAGTGAAAGAGAGAGAGAGAGATTAATGAGTGTTTGTGTTTTAGGATGGTGACGATGAGAGTGATGAGGGTTTAAGATTTAGTAAATGAAAGGTCGATAAGGGTTTGGACAGGAACAGAATTATGTGGGGTGGGCTCTCGAAGAAATTTTTTTACTTTTGTTCTTTTATTTATTTATTTTTAAATTATTCTTATGAATTTACTTCACGATTTCAAACATTTATAGTTTGCTCTTTAACTCTAAATTTTGGCTCCGTTCTTAAGTTTGGAGTTTAGAATTTGAAATTTTGTGAGGGTGAGGTCAGCGAAGGTTGTGGACTTTGAGATTTGATATTTGGTGATGGTGAGGCCAGCAAGGTTTGGGATTTTCCATTTTATTTTTTGCTTTAAATATATGTGGCATTTTATATTAATAAGAAGCCCTTTTGTAATCTAATGGTTGAGTGATCAAACATGACTCATTTTTTAAAGTTAAATAATTAAATTAAAAAAACTAAATTTTAATGACTAAAATATGAGTGAAAAGAAAGTTAGGTGATAATTTGTATAATTTATCTTAAAAATAAAATTAATAATTATATTTTATATTTTCTAATTTAATTACAAAATAATATTTTAGTCCAGTTTTAAATTTACACAAATTCATATATCTACAAACTATACAGCTTGAACCAAAATCATCTAAAAAGAACATGTCAATCTCATTATTAGGACCATTCAATAAATTTTAATAATTATATTTTTTATTAGATTAAAGTGCAAATTTGCCCGCAGAGTATAAGTGACTATCAAAATTTACCATTAAATTTTATTTTGATTAACATTTGTCATTATACTTGTAACACCCGGGTTTAGGGGTTAGGTGAAAATAATATTTTAATATTATTTGAGCTCGGGTTTATAATTAAAATAATCCTTTACGTCCCGGGTTTCAAAAATAAATATTTGAAATGGGACCAAAGTGATTAAGTTGTAAATTGAAGAGCTTTTAAAGAATAAAAGGGATAGCCATTCATTAATGCCTTTTGGTAATTTGCCCATCTTTTAATTTTAAACCCCCTTTTCCTATTCTCTTTCACTATTCATCTCCTCCTTCAACCAAACATAACGTGAAATAGAGCTCCTCCTCCTCTATCACTATTCCATCAAAAAGCTCATCCATTTCAACTCGTTTTTGAAAGGTAACACCGTTTTTGACTTCTCCTCAACTCCCTCTCTTTAAAAGTACCATTTGTTTTCATTTTCATTGAAGTTTTGAAATTGGGGTTTTCAAAAGATTTGATTAAAAATGGTGTCTTTGTGTAGCTAAACTTAATATTTTGATTTAATATGGTTAGTTATGGAATATAGGAGCCAAATGGTACAACATATGTGAATTTTGAATGATTTTGAGCAATTCCCGAAATTGGGTAAAAATGAGGTTTTTGGAGGGTTTTGGGTGAGTTTTGGGGGTTGTTCTAGGTGGATTTTGATAGGGTATTGATAGTACTATGGTTAGGGGTTGATTTGTGATCATTTGTGGGTGCAATGGATGTTGGAAACATGGATTTTGGAAGTGGTTTTGGGGCTGCCCGAGTTTGCTAAAAATGAGATTTGTTCATAGCTTGCAACTTTGTAAATTGTGATTGAATTGTGTTCCGGGTTGGTCTTTTGATGTTGGGCTGATTTGAGATTGTTTGAATTGTGTTTGAGGTTGTTTAGAAGCGGGAACTTGTGTTGGAGAAGCTTCGGGAAGAAATCCGGGGTCGTGAGAGTGGTTGCTTGCTTGGCTTGGAGCTTGGAAGCTTAGGTGAGTGGTTAAACGTTTTACGTGGTTTTTAAATGGTTGGTTCGAGTATGTGGACTAGGTAGGGCTTGGTAGACCCACCTAGAGTTAGGATTAGGGTGGTAGCCTAATCCTAAACTTGATCTAGAGCCATTGGATGAACTTGTGTTTGGGTGTTTATGCCTCATATGATTTGTGTTATGATTGATGTATGTATATTGTGTTATACATGTGAGTTGAAGCATGATTTGTGATGCTTAAGGCATGCATGGTAATGGTTCATGATGGTGATCATGGTGAGCACGTGCTAAGCACGGAATTGATTGAAATGAATAATGTGAAATGAGTTAAATGTTGGCACTAGTATGCTTGAGTACAAATGATCGATCATTAGGATGTTAGTGTGCACACATGAGTCAAAAGTCGCGCGTGGCCTTAGTGGCGTTGAGTCACTAAGGAGGAGTACGGGTTCGCCCGGAAATTGTATTTATATATATAGTCGATGATGAGTGGAATCCCATCGACGGGGCGTGAGGATGAGTGGAATCCCCTCCGCGAGACCGGTGATGAGTGTAATCCCACCGTGAGGTAAAGTGGTTGTTGGATGTGAGTTCCAACGTGTTTATCCGCGTATTCGGGTCATATCTAGGTGCCAATGTTGATTGATATGTACATCGATGTGTTGTGAAATGTGATCTTTATTTGGATGTTTATATGTGATTACATGTGTTGTGAAATAGAGCTTTATGAGCATGGCATTTGATTGAATATTGTTAATGCATCTTTATCTTGTGGCTCTTGTGGATCCTTGGTAATTGTGTGTTTACCTTGGCTAAGATCGTGCTTGGACCCTGCATTGTCGAGGTTTGTTTTTAAAGAGCTTACCCTCACTAAGCTTATTGCTTACGCTCTCTCTTTGTTCGACAATGCAGATCCTTAGTTCGTGGGTTGCTAGGAGCAAGAATGGGGCCTCCAAGTGTGCTTGTGGTGCTTGTTTAGCTACCAAGTATGAACTTTTAAATTAAGATGTAATGGTCAAGCAATGGGACATGTATTCGTATTATGATGTTTTTGGATTACGTTGCTATGGTTGTTGTTTATGAGCATGTTAGACTCCTCGTGTGTGCTTGATATTTGGCTTGAGATGTATGTCTTGCTTGAAACCTTGCTAGAATCTTGCTATCTAGAATTTGTCTAAGTGTTGGCTATGTGAATGTTTAACACCTTTAATGATATGTATGAATGCATGGCTTGTGTTGTTATGCCTTGGTGTTTGGCCCTGTTTTAATGATGTTAAAGCATGCTTATAAGTTGGTTTGCCTTAGGATTAATTGATAGTGTGTCTTTGGGGTTTTGGTGGTGTTTCGGGGCACCCTTGTGCCTTAAAACAACCAAAACGAGTCTGCAGACAGGGGACGTTTCGAAACGGGTCACCCCGTTTCGATACGGTCCCTTTGTTTTTGGCCAAGCGTTTCGAAACGAATAGGGGCTATTTCGGTACATTTTTGCTACTGGAATTTTGAGAATTTGACGAGTTAAAGGCGTTCCGAAACGGGTCTTTAATGTTTCGAAACGGTCAAATCTCGTTGACCACGAGAAGTTGATCGTTGGGGTCGTTTCGATACGGGTCACCCCTGTTTCGAAACGGTCTCCTCTGGTTGACCCTGTCCTGTTGACTAAGTCAAGGCGTATCGAAACACCCTAAGGGCGTTTCGATACGACCTGCAGTAAAGGGCTAAAATGAGCTGTTTTAAGTGTTGTCTTGGTTGGTCGATGTTGGATTGTTTGTGTTTCCGCTGTCGTGCTTCACATAGGACTTAATAAAGCCTATAGACAAAATAAAATTTAAAAGAAATTTTCTGGGTCGTTAACCGAGGAGGAACCTTAACGGGTTTCGCTTCGATTTTCTCCGTGTGGCCCACTCGGACCGGTCGTCCGACCAGACCGGGACGAGGGGGTTACAATACTTTGAGATTATGGAAAAACTTATAACTATACTTTTATATGATTGAAATTTACAACCAAACTTTCAACATTTTATTGGATTTTTCTATCAAAAAATATTTTATTGAAATTTCAATAAAAACACAACGTGCATAAATGAATTTATGGATGAATCGAGGAGAAGTGGGGTTGTTGTTCTCTTGAAAATTTAAAATTCGTATATGAATTAGAAATTTTTTATTGAAAACTTATTTTCTCCCCTGAAATTTTATAAAATTGTCCTTTAAAATTTTATAAGTTCACCCTAACATAAAGTCATACGTCCATCCCTAAATGAATTGACATCTTATTTCAATGACTTCAAATCATTATTTCCCCATGTTATTAGTTGGAAACCTTATTAATCACTTTGTTTTTATATCAGATTTCCATTATTGGCACAAACATGAACATAAAAGCTTCATGTTACAATATTCGATATATCCATAGTGGAACTCAAGCATTCCATGTACGTGGCTACCATTTAATTACAAAATCATATATATATATATATGAGATATGATCCGTTTACACGGTGTAAATTTTTTTAAGTTTTACACGTTTTTTGAACCATTGGATGAGTGAAACGAATGGATGAGATTAACAGTGAATATGTGAAGATTATCACTTGGGAAAAAAGAGAGTAAGGAGTTAATCTGAGTCATCCATTCCCCCATCTAACGATCCAGAAAACGTGTAAAACTTAAAGAGTTTTACATTCTGTAAGTTGATCCTAACTCTCTCTCTCTCTCTCTCTCTCTCTCTCTCTATATATATATATATATATATATATATATGAGATAGGATCCTGTTGAGTGGATCGAATGATCGAACTAAACCAAGAGGGGTGAATTGAATTTTTAAAGTTCTTGGTGGTGGAAATTACAAATAAAAAGGTAGACAAGGAATTTTAGAATGGTTCAAGTTCCAAATGAACTCTACATCCACAACCTTAGCTTCACTAAGGATTTGCAACAATTCCACTAATTGCTCTTCCCCTTTTCTAGGCTAAGGAGGTAACTCTTACAATTTTTGGTCAAATTTTCTACCCAAAATTTGACCAAATCCTCACACAAATGAAACAAAGAATTTGTTGGCTAAGGAAGTATCTCTCAATACAAATTGTAGCCCAATTACAAGCTCTCAACCCAATTGAAATGATAAGAATGAAAAATACAATTGGGGTTACAAGACAATAATGGAATTTAGGCACAAATGCTTGGATTTGATGTTTGGATGTTTGCTTTAGGATCAATAGTTGTTGCTGAGGCTTTTAGAGGTCCCTTTTATACCTTCTCATTGATTTCTAGCCGTTGTGGTTGTTGCATTCATCAATAGAGCCGTCGGGGGTGTTATCTTCCCTCCATAAATGCAGTCTGCAACCAACCGTTTCGAAACGCCCGACACTATTTCAAAACAGACCAAAATAGAAAGAGCCGTTGGGGTGCATTAAATAGCCCGTACCGAAACGGTCAGAGACGTTTCGATACGCTAAGAGCCCATTTCGAAACTTGTTTCGAAACACTTTGCCACTGTCAAGGGTCGTATCGAAACGGATTGAGATCGTTTCGATACGCCTTAACTATTTGTTTAAAATAAGTTAAAAACATTCAACGGTCATATTTTTCAAAACAATTTTAAAGCCGGTTCGAAACACTTGATGTCGTTTCGATATGGTTGCTCATTGTTCTTAAGCCGTTTCGAAACTTGTTTCGAAACACGGGTTGACAGTGTTGAAATCGTTTCGATACTCATTTCGAAATATGGACTCACAATTTCAAAACTGTTTCAAAACGCCTTATGCCGTTTCGAAACGGTGACTCGAAAATCACTGTTTTGACTTTAAAAACACTTAGAAAATATTTGATAAACTTAGTTTTTAACTTAAGCATATTGTTTAAAACATGTAGAGAGGTTTGAGGACTTAAAAATTCGTTTTTACATTTTCAATTTAGTCCTTAGGTTCTTTAGTTATATCAAAATTAAAATATCAGTTTCACAGATCCGTTTACACGGTGTAAATTTTTTTAAGTTTTACACGTTTTTTGAACCGTTGGATGAGTGAAACGAATGGATGAGATTAACAGTAAATATGTGAGATTATCACTTGGGAAAAAAAGAGAGTAAGAAGTTAATCTGAGTCATCAATTCCCCCCATCTAACGATCTATAAAACGTGTAAAACTTAAATAGTTTTACATTCTGTAAGTTGATCCTAACTCTCTCTCTATATATATATATATATGATCCAGTTACACAGTGTAAAACTTTCTAAGTTTTAATATTTTTTGGATCTTTGGATGAGTGAAACGAGGAAAAAAAGTAAGGAGTTAATCTCAGCCATCCATTTCTCTATCTAACGATCCAAAAAACGTGTAAAACTTAAAAAGTTTTACATTGTGTAAGTTGATCCTAATCCTATTTATATATGGGTTAGGATCAACTTACACTGTGTAAAACTCAATTACTTTTATACAGTTTTTGGATTGTTGGATGATGGTAATTAATGGTCCAAATTATTTCCTTATCTTTTTTTTTCCAAGTGATAATCTTCACATTTTTTACTGTTAATCTCATCCAAACACTTCACTCATCCAATGGTCCTATATATATATGGCTAAGTTTAGGTAGGACAAGGACTTGTCGAAAGACAAGTTGAAGTGCGTACATAAAAACATATACTTTACGGTCTATAACGAAAACAATCCAGAATGGTGCTATAAAGATTAGTTTTTTTTTTGACCAAAGATACTTTCATTAATTAAAACCGAAAAGGGCCCCACAACCATGCAGAGGCAATGCACGTACGAGAAAAACAAGGACACCAGCAGGCGCCCAACAACAACCGAAGAACATTAGAAAAATAAAACCACCAGCCTAAGAGAAACAGCAAACACATGAAAGGATAGGTAAACAGATCCCGGGGATCACAAGAAACCGAAGCCATTAACCTAAAATAACAAGACGTCCCACACATAGGTGACGCAGAAAACTTCTCCATCCTCGGGGGAGTGGGAGAAGAACCAAAGCAGAGACCCCTAATACGTATTGGAAAATGAACAAAACGAATTCTCGCCAACCTCGATCGCTGGTACTTTGCCGTCATTGCGCCTGAGAGCTCTTTCCAGAGACAGGCTTCCGATAGAATATCGATCCTTATCAAGGCGTCGGCTGCAATGTACTGACGAAGAGGGGACTGAGAGAAAACAAGATCATCCTCCTGTAAAGGGGGCTCATCAAGCCAGCAAAACAGAGGCAAACGATGAAAGACGCAAAAGGTGAAAACCAAACGAAAACTAAAGCCGCTAATGAACATAGAGAACGAAGAAAAGCCTGAAGAAGGATTTAAAAGAGCCACCGAGTATCGACCCTCCTCATCGAACACGGTGGAGATGCACGGAATCATTTCTAAAGCGGATAACCCTCAAGTGAGTTATCCGCGATCCTTGTTAAGGTGAAAACCTCGAGCAAACCCCAAAGCCTGCGTAGATCAGCTTTGGCTTGGCTGAACATCATCAAAAGGGGCAAAGATTTTGGTGAGTAGGTACTGTACATATTGAAAGCTCCAAGATTAAGAGCCTTATTAGAGTCAACCAGCACAGCAAGGGGATTGAAAGACCAGACATGAGTGATAAAAATAGAAACCCAAGAGCTGTTGTGAGAGTGACCAAAGGTAACCCAAATCCCATAGAATCCGGGAAATAGCAGAGAGATGTCAAACCAATCCCATGAAGAAAGGTCAAAGATGACCAAAAAAAGAAGGAAATTTATTACCACGGGAAAGGACCAAACTACCCTTAGTGGCTTGTGCTTCTCCGACTGATTTTGACGACAGCTTGCCTGAGTTACTGCCTGCCATTTTCCGGGGGAAAGGCTAAAACCGAGCCAGAATCCGAGGGGAGATACGAGAGCCATAGCGTTTGTCGCGTAAGCCGACCTGCACGCCCACCCTACTTTCCATATGAAACTGCCAAGCCAGATTCTTTCGACCAGAAAACCTCCGGCGGCCATAGTTCGCCTGAGCTTGACGGCTGAGTCCCCGAGACGTTCAGAGATGCATCCACTACCAACCAGACCGACCATCCATGTTTCCATTCCGCTCATGCTAAGGCTGCGAGACGACGGCGACAAACCAAAACCTTTGCCTGGGTAGCAGAGAAAAGGAAGAAGGCCCGGCGACGTAGAGAGAGGCGAAAACCATCTATCGTTTAACCCCCGCGGGGCCCTCCAAACCACTGCCGCTCCATCAACCTGGTCCGAGCCACCAGCCGGAGTCGTTTTCCGCGGAGCCAGCACCCGACGGCCATTGGAGGGGGAGTACTACCCTCGCGCAACGCCGAGCGGAGAAACCGGGACTGGAAATCCATACAACCACCTGAGGGACGCAGTTTTTGGAGAGGGAGAGAACTTGGAAATCCACACAACCACCTGAGGGCGCGTACATGATGGAAAAATATTTTTAAAACCTTTAGTCCTTTACCCTGTTAAGTCATCAAGCTTGTGCTATAAATATTAGTTTGGTTGATTAAATCTTTTTGGTAAAAAATAGGAGGCTTAACCGGAATGGTGCATATATAAAAGGTAATTATTTGATGTATTATCAATAGAAGTTTTTTCACACAATCGGGCTTTTAAAGTTGTCATGTGTCTATTGTAAGGGTCTTAAACTTTAACTCTTAAATTCTAAACTCTAACCCCTAAACATTGAACCATAAAATTTATTCTCGAATCTAAAAAATTTAACCATAAACACTAAAACTCTATATCCTTTAACCCATAACCTCAAAACCCTAAAATTGACACTTATGAAAAAACAAATTTTTCACTATCAGTGCATAGAATAATTTTCCTATATAAAATTAGAGATATATTTTTCTTTATTTATATATATATTCTGAATTTATATTCAATACATTGGCGGTTGAAACAAAAAGTTTTCACTTGCCTTAGTTGTAGGGTTTAGTGTTTTAGGGTAGGATTTAGGCTTTAAGAGTTTATTTTTATGGGTTTAAAATTTGGCGGTTATGGTTAAATTTTAAGGTTTAGGGTAATATAGTTAATGATTTAGATTTTAACGTATAAACCTTAAATTCTAGCGTTGAACCATAAATTTTATCCACAAACCCTATGAAGCAAAAAGAGAGAGACAAGGGTCCATGCAAAAGGATTGGATCCAGCTATGAAGCAATCTGAATCCGATATTATTGAGCTGGCTTCTGCTCCATGTCCCCTTTCCTTGAACAATCCACAATGCAAAGGATAGTGATGGCATATGTAACTAGATATTTTATGTCAAAATTATTTTAATTTGGTTTGAAAAAAAAAATCAAATTCGGTATACAAGGTCTTGAACTTAAGGTCTGCTTAAGTGATATCAAGTTGCTTATCACTTGAACTAATATCGTTGGTCGAAAGTTAAACAATTTTAGTTTTGAAATCGAACATGAATAGTAAAAATTAAAGTTGGATGGATAAATTTATTTAATTAATTTTGAACTCGATCCTAATTATAATAATTTTGTTATGTAATTGGTATACCACATAATATGTGTATTTTTCTTATAGTGATAAAGGTTGGTTTAGTTTATAAATTTGACGATTTTTTGTATAACGGTTCCTCGGGGTTTTTTTAAACATATTAACCCCTGAATTTATATTTTGTAACGCAAGTTAACCATTCCTCTTGATGGCGGTAGTTTATAGTTCCTTTTTCACATTGATCCCTCATTTTTTTTATTTTTTTGTTACAGTCCTTTTATGAATTTTAATGATTCTTTTTATTTTAATAAACACGGTGATTATGTTTTATTGTTTTCCAAATTTATTAAACATTTTTTTTTTAATTTTTAAGCAACATAAATATATAAAACATGAGGGACTAGTGTGGACCCCAAAAAAATATAAATTAGCAGTGTTAAGATGAAAGACTAACTTGTGTTTCAAAATTTAAATTCAATGATTAATATCGTCCAAATAACTTAGGGACCAAGGTGAGAAAATAGTCAAATTTGGGGATCAAGTCAAACTTTATCCTTATTTATATATATATATATATATATATATATATATATATATATATATATATATATATATGGGCTTAAATGTCAAATTGGCACTCAACGAAAAATCAATTAAGCCTTTATAAAAAAAATTCACCCAATTGAGCCTTCATAATCTAAATTACGATCCATCAAGCCTTCAAAATTCAAATTGCGATCAATTTAGCCCTTTTGTAACGTTCACCGTTAACTCAAAAATAGTTATCATGATGGTGACACATGGCACACTCTAGAATTGTCACGGCATAAAAACCGTAAAAAACATTTAAATTTTTTTCAAAAATATATAAAATTATAAATAATATATTTAAACTTAAAAAAATATAAAAAAAATCTGAAAAAATATTTAAAATTATAAAATATAAAAAAATCATTTTCAAAAATTCAATACAAACCTAAAAAGTATTTGAATTTGTAAAAAATTAAAATTATGTATAAAATTATAAAAAGTATATTTTACTTAAAATCGAAAAAATATGAAAAAAATTAATAATTATTAAAAAAGTATACATATATTTATAATGAAATAATATTTAAAAATTATGTTTAATTATAAAACCCAAAATTTCTGAATTTTTCAAAATGCCCAAAATTTTCAAATTCTTGACCCAAAACCTTAACCTTACATTCCCGAATCCTCAAATCAGTTTAATCAACGGTAAAAGTTGTTGGTACTGTGACAGACGACGGTGTTTGGGCAGACGACGTATTGAGGGAGAACGTGTTAGGCGATACAAGGGATGTCGAATGATGAGAATGAGTGCAAGGGCGACAGTGGACTCTGGCGACGATAGTAAGACGATGGAGATGGGAGGGTTTTCCTGGGACGGGGAGTAATCGATGGTTGAATCGGTGCTAATGCTTTATTTAGGGATTTATGAGATTTTTTTTTGAAAGAAATGAAACTTTGGGGGTTTTAAGAAAAATATTTTGTTTTTTATAAAATAAATGAAAATAAGAAGAAAAAT
Source organism: Hibiscus trionum (assembly GCA_030270665.1). Classification (NCBI taxonomy): domain Eukaryota; kingdom Viridiplantae; phylum Streptophyta; class Magnoliopsida; order Malvales; family Malvaceae; genus Hibiscus; species Hibiscus trionum. The sequence continues at coordinate 1,580,482 of BSYR01000045.1, forward strand.
ATATTAATTTAATATTTTATATTTTAAATTTTATAAAAAAAAATTAATAATTTTGTAGATTCTTTAAAGAACTTTTTATATTTTTTTAAAAAAATTGATTATTGATGTGGCGCTTTTTGAGTGTGCCACATGTCCTATCATCTTTGAACATTAGAGGGCAATGATGGTCAACACGGTCAACATAACGAATGGATTAAATTTGGTGCAATTTTAATTTTGAGGGTTAAATTGGGTTAAAAATTTTCGTAGGGAATTAATTGGTTTTTAAATTTTTCGTTGAGGGCGAATTTGACCTTTAAGCCATATATATATAAGGGAAGAAATGAGTGCTCTTAGAGCGTCTAGAACCCATGACCGAAGGGAATATGGAGAACATATATGAGCAACTTAGCTAACCGGCCATATATGTTTGCTCATTTTTTTTATATATTTTTTGATCAAATTAGAAGTTATACTTTCATTAAAAAATGCAAGATACCCAAATCAAGGATAACCCATTCCTAACATGAAAATCCAACTCATGTGGAAACAAAATAAAAAATCTTCCCTTTTCAATAGTCTTCATGTCTTTATTCAAGCTCTATTATTTTGCTAATAGTTCTAAATATATCGAGAAACTATCATAAAAGTATATTTAATTATAAAAAATCGTTAATTTCACTGATCATGAAGTACGTCATGGTGAATGCAATACAATAATTTAAACTATCATCATAATGGATAAAAATGGCATCAAAAATTAAATAAAATTATGTGAGAAAAAAAAAATAGACGACATGTTTTATTCTAATTATTCTTCAACTAGTTCATGCCGTTTGGTCACGGGTTCCTATATAACTCCTATTGTAAAATATATTAATTTTACTTTTATACTTATATATATTGAACAGAAGTCAGAGGCGGTTGTTCTGGTGCATGTGCTTGGACTTTTTTTGACAAAATCAATTGAAAAACAGTGATCATAAGATTTTGGTCCAAATTCCAAATAAATAAATTCTGACGTCAACATTTTACCTTATTATAATTACAGTGCATAAATTTCCATTCGAATAAAAGAAAAGGTACAACTTGATTTTATTATCTAATAAATATTTCTATTTCTATTTAATTATAAAAATATTAAAACTAATAAGATTAGCGTCATTAGGGTGGACTAAGGTCAACGTTGATGGGATTGTTGGAGGACATAATACGATGATCGCAGTGGGAGGCATCTTGCGTAACGAGGCGGGTGATTGATTGTTCGAATTTAGATGAAGCTTGGATGTTTGTTCAGTGTTAATTGTTGAATTGTGAGATACTCGAGATGGTTTGTCCCACACATGAATATTTGAATTTTGACAAATTAAACTTGAGACGGATAACACGACAGTAGAGGAGATTTTTAGTGAAAAGTCTAATGCACTTGTTGGTAGTGCACTTGTATCCAACGTCCATGTTTTGCTCTCCCAATCTTGGAAGGTGAGAATTCGACGTATCAGCCGGAATGCAAATGTTGTTGCGGATAAATTTGTTGTGCTTGCTCGATGATCGACAATTGAGAGAAATATGATACGTTGAACCACCTTCGGAGGTGGTGGAAATTCTGCACCAAAACATAAAGTATTTTGATAATAGTTTGTAAGTGTGCGTAAATTTATTTATATTTTAAATCAGACTAAAATATTATATTATAATTAAATTAGATTGCTCAAAAAATAAATATATATGTATAAATGTAAAATTATAACTTTATATAATGAACGAAACATAACAAAACAAGTAATTACCATTACCATTTCATACCAATTATCCCAAAAAAAATACCATCATAATTCATAGTATCATTTTTATAAATATATATATATATATATATGTGTGTGTTATTAAAATTGTTCTAGTATTACAATTCCTAATTTTAGACAACTTTTCACTATAAAAAAGTGTAAAAACAAAATTGGTGAGAGTACGGATTTGTACGTTTTCAAAAGGGTCTCACTTTTGGCTGCTTTTTATTGAAAAGGGGAAATGGGTCGGTGTGGGCGAGGAAATGAGTGTAGTGGAACACCAAATGTCCAACCAATAGGACATGTGCCACATGGGTTGTGGGCTTCCACATGCAATGAAAAAGGGAACCTACGCGCTTTACACAATTATTACTTTGGTAAACTACACAAATAGTCCTCCTACTATAGAATATTTTTTGTTGAGTCTCCAAACTATAAAAAGTTATAGAATGATTATCTAACTTTAGAAAGGTAGCAAATTGGTGTAGTGCCGTTAAAAAGTTAGTTAGTACATGTGAACCGTTACTACGCAAAAAGCTAATTACAACCTTTTTGTGAACGTACCAACGAACCATGACCTTGCGAACGATCAATCACAACCTCTTGTAAATTGGGCATGCAAACGCTACCCCAGGGCACATGACAATGCACGTGATCTATATCAACATTGAGTCACGGCAACTCACCAGGACACGTGTCTCATTCGCACGACACATGTCCTCATGGAGCCATGCACCCCTAAATCAAACCCAACCTTCTCATAACTCATACAAGGCCCAATGATCCAAACCCGAGCTCTCCAAGCTTCACGAGATCTCCACATCTCCATGTCCTCAACTATAAAAGAGGGTCTCACTAAAATCCCCTCATCTCCACGGTCCGAGAAGCTTAAGCCGTCGTCGTTTATGTTGTCAATCAACAAAATTAATGACTGGTGATGTGACAGTTAATAAAAAATAACATAATAATATATTTATTCCTTTATATTTATATATTTAATCAATTTAGTTTTAATTTAAAAAATCAATAAATTTAATCCAGGTTTTGCAAACCTTGCAAAGTTTACCTTCAACAGTTCCAACAAGGAAGTGAAACCTCTACCCATCTTCTAACTTGTTTTACTACCGGCATTGTTGTTTTTGTTTTATAGTGTCAATTGGATCGTTTAATTAATTTTTCTAGTTAAAAATAAAATCAAATTGAATCATAACTAAATTAACACTATAAAACGGCATAATAACATTAATGATGTGACATATGAAGGATTAAATGCCACATCATATGTCATTTTTGTTAAATGCCAAAGGACTAAATACATATAAAAGACGAAACGGTATAATAATATATTTAACCATTTATATTTACACTAATAATTTTATTTTTATCATATGTCAATTTATTAAAATTAATAAGATCTTCTTCTAATTGTATATGAAGGACTAAATTGAAGGACTATATATACACACTAATAATGTGACATATAAAGGATTAAATATGTTATTATGTTGTTTTTGTTAAATGCCACGTTATATGTCAGTAATTGTTTAATAATACCAGGAAATTTATTGTTTTTTCTTCTGTTAAATAATTATTTTATAATTTTTAATAGTCAAGAGACTCAAGAAAAAGAATGTCTTATAATAGAAGGATTAATTTATGTAGTTTACCCCTACTACTTTATCAACACCAAATATATATATATATATATATATATATATAAGGGTTGAGATTTATTTATACAGTATAAAATTTAATTATTTTTACACTTTTTTAAACTATTAGACAAGAGTAATAAATGGCTAAAATTATATATATATATATGTGTGTATGTATGGTTGCAAAATATGGATATTCAATATTTTATACAATATAGATCATTAGCTGTCAAATTTAATATGCATCAAAAATATCATATTACCATCAAATGAACCGACAAAGGTCTTGAGACTTGAAGTATATATATATATATATATATATATATATATATATATATATATATATATATATGCTAACAAGTTGTTGGTATTTTTTTACTCGTTCAATTTTCACTCTATCTAAATCACATAGATCATTATTAAATTATATTTTAATTATTAATCTGATGTTAAAATTATATTTTGATCTTATAGAATTTTATAACATAAATATACCTTTTCTCTTGACCCTTAACATATAGATGTTTGTTAATTTTAACATAATTTTTTTACTTCAAATCTAAATATTAATGTAAGCAATATAAGTAGGCATTGATTGGTATCTTTTACTACTATATAATAAAAATTGATATTATCATTAATTTGTTTAAAATATTAATTTATGGGACATTTTCAATGGGCCATGACAAGTTGAGAATTGTATCCACGTTGAGAGAAAAAATATATATCCAATAATGAGATGTTTTTTTAATCACAAAAAAGAGAGACAAGGCAAAGATTGAAGAAGATTGTGGGTTTTTTTCTTCTCTTTCTTTAGATCACCATTATTAAAGTGCTAATCAACACCAATTAGGGAGGATCTTATGTACAAGAGCATCTTAGATGATGATTTATGCTTTGGTGTCATCAAATAAAATAAAATCATTACAGATTTTATTGTTACAAAATATATTATTACAATTTGATTTTGAACAAAAATAGTACCGTTTTTTTCCGAATAATTCTAACTTTTAAAAACAATGTTTTTATATGATTGTTATATACATGAGAAAATCTGCACCGAAAGTGAAATTTTTTCTACAAGCGTCAAGTTTTTAAGTTTAGAGTTTTAGTCTTTCCGGTTAGATTTTAAGATTTGAGAATAAATTTTACTCCTATAGTTTAAAGTTTAGACTTTAGTGACTATGGTTTATGGCCCCTAAAAGGAGTACATGACAGCTTTAGAAGTCCGCTTGTGAAAAGAAACTTTTTATTTTTGGTTGCTCTCCTGGTTCCTGAGGGCTTTGCTCTGACTAATCTGGATCGACTCGCGTCGTACAACTAGCTTTTGGTGGGTGAGTCTCTCAGCATAATTTTTTTTGTATACATAAGAATTCGAACTCAAGACCTGCTTAAACGATGTCAAACTGCTTACCACTTGGACAATTCTATTAGTAAATTTTTTTATTATTAACGGTGCATCAAATAATTACTCTTTTATAAATTATAAAATATATGAAAAAAAAATTAAAAAGGAGAGTTTATAATGTTGTCATATGCTTGTTTCCTAAGGACTTTATAAGGACGCGTGATAATATTCTAGTTACGTTTCGGTATAAAAACTCTATTCAAAAAGAAAATAGTGTATACAAAATTACCCAATTTTCATTTTTTAATAAAAAAATTAACAATTTCATCCAAGTACATCTTTAGGATGATAGAAGATTTTAGTTCCACAATCGAGTGAATCTTAATTGTTCCATTTATTGATATTGCTTATGTGGATATGACTAAATAATTCCAACGCGTTTAATGAGGAAAATATTGTATAATTGTTAGATTTTTTTGTATTTTTTGTTTAAATGGCACTATTTCCTTTATATTTTGTATTAAATAGAGAGATTTTATAATATTGTTTCACGTCAGTTAAATAGGGGCTCGGTAGAGTAATAAATATACTTAAAATTGTATTTTTTTAAAAAGAAAATTACTTAAACATAGTTGACTTGATCTTATTAACCGGATTTGTTTAGGGTTGGGTTGCTTGCTTGATTAGCATAAATGTGGAACTGGGTAATAATAACTTTTTGTATTTAAATGTAAACATTAATATAAAAGGAAAAATTTAGAGCGGATGACGCACGCCGCTAAACACACTAATGTAATGTATTGTTGAACACCGTTAATTTTTAATGACTTTGAAATTATTATTAGGCATGTAAACAAACCGAACGAACACGAACGGGGTATGTTCACGTTCGTTCGTTTAATTTTAACCGAACAAATGAACGAACACGAATAACTAAACGAACATAATTTCTTGTTCATGTTCGTTTGTTAAGGAATGTAGCTTGTTTGCGTTCGTTCAGTTTCGTTCGTTAAAATGATAAACGAACGTAAATGAACACAAACGAACAAGCATAAAAAGACATATGTGAATAAATTTAAACGAATATATATTAATAAATGTAATATTTTTAAAATGTGATATTTTTGTTATGAAAAATAATAAATATAAATGAATATATGTGAATAAATTTTAATGAACATAAATGAACAGATTATTGAACTTTCACGAACGTAAATGAACGAGCGAGCCATTTGTTCGTGTTTGTTCATGTAATTAAACGAACATAAAATATTGTTCATGTTCGTTCGTTTAATAAATAAACGAACATAAATGAACTTCCCGTTGAACGGTTCGTTGAACGTTTGGTTCATTTACAACCCTAATTATTATTAAAAATCTCAAAGGCTCAACATGCAATTAATCGCGTTTTAAAACAAAATTAGTAAAAATTATTTCATGAACCATTCTCACCACCTCATCCATTGTTCTACCCAATTAAATAAAACCACATACTCTTTGTTTTCACATAATATTTTCTTATAAATTAAAATTTACAAATCATCATCATATTCTTCCTCGTACCTTATATATTAATTTTAATATGTTAACGAATAAAATCCTTAATATAAAAAACACTCCCAAAAATTTAAGCCATGAATCAAAAGAGAAAATAAAATAATTAATTTTAATCTACCAAAATCCCTAAAATTAATATATTCGTTTGAACTGCAAACAAATTAATTAGAAAAGAAGAAGGTGTAAGGTTTACATAGTTAACCCGATTTTGATTTATATTTAATAAAATTGTATAAAAAATAAAATTTTAAAAGGTAAAATTTTTCAGATGTGTAACTAGTCTCTAACACCCATCAGTCCATCTGTAACCATATAGGTTAATTACATTGACAGCCTGCTATTCAAAGGAATCACATTGGTATTTTTGCGCACACGCGCACAGACACAAAAAAGGGTTAACTACTGGAATAGTCACTTATGTTTTCTCCCAGTACAGAGTTGGTCACCGATTTTGAAAAACGACCAGTAAGGTCACTTACGTTTTCAGGGTGTAAACTTTTAGTCACTCGGCCGTTTGTTGCCGTTAAACATTGACGGCTTGCTGACCTGGCAGTTAAAAAAATAAGGGTAAACTACTGCAATGGCCACTAAAGTTTATCCCATGTACATTTCTGCTCCCCAAATTTTAAAAATAAACATTATGGTCACTATTAAAAAGGTTTCTTTATAATTTCCCTTAAATTTTTTAAAAATTATTTTTAAACCAGCAAATTATGCAGTAAATGACACTGTCAACTAGCAACTGGCAGCAGTGGGTACGAGGACTTCCAGTTTTTTTAGGTTCAAGGGTACTATAAATCCTTGAACTTTTAAAAAAGTAATTAAGTTTTTGAATTTTTTTATAACTAATTGAGCCTTTATACTTCAAAATTTTGTCATGCACCCTTTTGATTAAAAAATAATAGAATAATTTAGAGTGAAAAAATAGGAGCAATTTTTTTTGAAAGGTAGTTGTATGATTAAAGGAAGGTATCATACAAAGTAGCACAGCTATGAGCCTCGTTAAAAAATCTCCCTAAACCTAGTTGGAGGAAAAAGAGTGCACCATAGCTAGCCAAATAAAGAGGTACATAAACCATAACACAAGCATAAAGGTCCACATCTACATCAACAAGAAAATAAGTCTGGAACTGAAGATGAAAGATTCCAACGCCACTGCCAATCCAATACCACGACTTGACCCCACCTCATCTACCGGTCCCAGAATGACAACCCCGATCCCTGTGCGTCAGCAATACAAGGGGATACCAAAGCTGGATGATCATCCAAAACCATATCTTCACCTACAGGCATGTAAAGCACGTACTAAAGGACAAAACAATAATCAGATCCGAAAAATATAAAAAAACTCACCCCGATAGTCGAGTCATGCCCTGTACCAGTAGGAGCTGAACCTATGTCTATTACCCGATTCTCTGTTTCGCTAATTTATCCGCCTCAATGTTACATACTCTGGGAATCCAACGAAAACTCATACCTATAGATCTGGAAAGTGCCACCAATTCCAACACTCTCCCATGAATATGTATGAGAGGGGTTATTTTCTCAAGGCACCAGTCCACTGCCAATAAACAATCTGATTCCACAATAAGTCTGGAGTTCGGAGCCCATTCTGAGTTCTGGAATTTCCTGACGCCTCTCGCCATTGCTTCGAACTCTAAAATAGCAGGGGGAGCAATATTGGTAGTTTCCGAAAAAACAAAAAGGACCTCTCCTTTGTTGTTCCTAAGCAATCCACCAATTCCCCCTAACGACTCCGATAGGACAGCCGCATCGGTGTTCGGTTTTACAAACCCAACTAGAGGAAGGCACCAACGGACGGGTGGATCCGGAGGTAGACCCTTGGAAGAAAATGACGACACCAAGGAAAAATTCAATATCAGATCATCCAAGGACAAGGCACAACCCTGGTTCCTGGCCTTGAACCACGAAGCTAGCCTAAACTTAACTAGCAACTCTAACTGTAACCAGTCGATCACCTTCTTATTGAAAACTATATCATTTCAGAATAACTAAATTGACTAAATTACCGCAAAAGGAACTAGGTTTAACCAGGCTCCTTGGTGTCTTACCCCAAGACCGTTCCACGCCTAAAAAAAACTAGCAGTAACCCCTGGGAAAACCGTCGTTAGACCGGCCAATCTACAGAACCCCATCCAAATACGCCATACTCCAGCACAAGAAAAGAAGAAGTGTATACAAGACTCAGGAAATGACTTACACAGAGGGCATAGTAGGCAATCTAGATTCCTTATGCCCCGCTTAGCAAGTTCGACTTTCATCGGAATACGACTCCATAGGAGTCTCCAGACGAAAACCTCGACTTTTGGGGGTGCGAAACCTAACCAGACTTGCTTATTCCAAACAGGGTTAGGGGAGTTGCAAGGGGCGAGAATAGATCTAAATGATTTGATGGAGAAGGAACCATCACTGGAACCCCCCAACAAACTCAGTCCCTGTCAGCCTGCGAAGGTTTGAAATTCCTAAGGCAGTCCATGAAAAGATCCAGGAGGGTAATTCCCAATCGAGACATGGGCGACGGAGGGGGATGGACCACAACCATTCTGATCCGTTCTTGACTCCGTAATCCGAGATGGGTCCGAATTTCCGAGTCGAAAGTGCGAAAATACGAGGGAAACTTTCTTTTAGAGAGAAGTCCCCAAGCCACCGATCGGACCAGAATAAAATCGACTTGCCATCACCAACTTGAAGCGAGATTTTCTGCTTTATTATGGTGCTTGTTGGGTCATTCCTCAGGGAGGATTTTGAAATCCCCGACCAGATCCAAGAGGCTTGTCTGGGCTTCGGGAGAGCCGGGAGTAGGGGAGTAGAGGAGTTTGGGATTTTGGCATTGATTACTCTCCACAGGTTATCTGGTTCAATTCCGAATCTAATTAGCCATTTGCACATTAAACCTTTGTTTAGTAGCTCTAGATTTAAAACGCCCAACCCACCAGCCATACGTGGTTTACAAATCTGATCCCACTTCACCCAGTGAATACAATACTTATCCTCACTCTCACCCTACAGAAAGCGAGCCATTAGGTTATTCAAGCGATTACCCACTTGCGCCGGCAGCCGGAACAGAGAAAGGAAATACGTGGGAAGACTATTTAGGACTGACTTCAATAGGGTAAGTCGACCGCCTATCGAAAGAGATTTGGATTTCCAGCTGCCTAGCTTTGCTGAGAAATTAGTGAAAATAGGGTCCCAAAGCAACGCACTATTCCTACTGGTTCCTAGAGGTAACCCCAAATAATCCGTCGGAAGTTTGCCAAAAGAAAAACCGATATCTGTTGCCCACTTTTTGACCAGATCATCCTTTATATTGATCCCAAAAACTCTACTCTTTCTCAGATTAAGTTTCAGGCCTGAAGCAAGTTCAAAGATGCGTAATACCCTCTTAACATTACGGATTTGGTTCTCATTACAGTGCGTAACCTCCAAGGGGGGCTAGCCCTACCAATCTTGCATCCTGAAAAGAGTTCCAGCCTAACAGACTTCCTGAATAGCAAATTCAACGCTTCGCCCACGATATTGAAGAGGAGAGGTGAGAGGGAACAACCTTGCCTGAGGCCGAGAGAGATACTAAAAACTTCTGTAGGGGAGACATTCACCAAGATGGAAATTGAGGCAGAAGAAATGCACCTGACAATCCAATTGCACCACCACTCGCCAAAGTTGCACTCCTTCAGTAACCGGGTCAAGAAACCCCAACTAACCGTGTCATAAGCCTTCTGAAAATCTATTTTGAAAGCGATGCCCATCTTCCCAGATTTTGACATCAAATCAATAGCCTCGTTGGCAATCAGGGAGCAATCCAGAATTTGGCGGCCAAGGATGAAAGCAAATTGCTGTTCACCAATGATGGAACCCAGGACCGAACTTAATCGTTTTGCGAAGACCTTAGAAATGAGCTTATACATCCCCCTACGAGACTTATGGGCCTGAATTCATCAAGAGAAGTAGGATTTCGAACCTTCGAGATGAGGGTGATGAATGAGTGGTTTATTCCTACCTCCCATTTGCGACCACAGTAGAAATCATCAAAGAAGGGCATGATGTCCCCCTTTAGGATATCCCACAATTTTTAAAAAAATCCCAAGTTAAAACCATCAGGCCCGGGGGCACGATTACTATCCGAAGAGACTAGTACTACCCACACTTCATCCTCTCTAAACCTATCTTGAAGAGCAGGGGATTGATCCTCACTTAACTTAGTGAAGCCCAGATTTAGATCCTCTACCTCTAAAGCAGTCTGGATATTATAGGAATCGAAGAAATGTTCTCTCACCATCTTCTTAATCAAGGTATGGTTGCAGATGTCAGCCCCATCTTTTTTAAGAGCTTTATATGGTTCACCCTTCTTCTTTCTGTGGCCGACAAGTGGAAAAACGGGTGTTACGGTCCCCTTCCGAGAACCAGCGGAGGCGGGACTTTTGGAGCCATTCACTCTCCTCCTTATGATAGGCAGCCCAAAGCTGAGATCTCAGAATCCTAAGAGTATCATACGAACAAGGGATAACCAAACCTTGTTTCAACTTAGTTTCTATATGATCAATCTCCTTTTCAATATCTTCCGCGCACTTTCCCAATTTTCTAGATAAATCTGCGGACCAAGCCTTTACTACCTTCTTAGTACCTCTCAGAATACCCCATATTCCTATTGATCCCTATTTTTTCTAAGGTCCTCAATTGAATTTCTAACCATCGAATCAAAACCCTCCACCTCTAGCCAATAGTTGAAACATTTGAAAGGTTTCAGCCCCCAATTAGAAGGTTCAGAAACGAGTGTTACGACATTGTGATCCAAAAGGGAACGAGGGAGAACTTTCTGAATTAAACCAGGGAAGGCCAAGTTAAACTCCCCTGAAATGAGGAACCTATCTAATCGCACAAAGGTAGGCAGATCGCGGTTATTACACCAAGTGTATTTTCCACCTATCAGGGATAGGTCCATTAAACCGGCTTCAGAGACGAAGTTCTGAAATGCTGCTATAAGCTGAATGTTTATAGACAAACCCAGTTTCTCTTCCTGGTCTAAAAACAAGTTGAAATCCCCACCAAGACATGGATTTTCCTTTGATTTTAGGAAGTTCAACAATTCCGAAAGAAAGTTGGTTTTGTCAGCATCCGTAGCAGGGCCATACACGTTCACAATACCACAACGGAGATTGATATTCTTGATTACCCCGATGACTGCAATAAATCTAGGAAAAACTAACTTTTCCTCTATCTGAAAATATTCAGTATCCCAGATGCATAATAGTCCCCCTGCAGAATCCGAAGCATGGGAAAAAACAGATTCTATATCCCCCATGTGCCAAATAGATTTAATATCCCTCCCCGACACCTTTTCCAATTTAGTTTCTTGCAGTAACACAAAATTCGGTCTAAATTTACGGACCACCTCCCTAATGGCTCTCTTTTTTTCTCTACGTCTAAAACCCCTAATGTTCCATGATTTAGCATTAAAATTCATAATAAAAATAAAAATAAAAAGGAAACGAAAGAAACCTTACCGAACTCAGCTCAAACCTTGCTCCTAAGTCCTAAGTTCCTGCTCCAAGTTGTAGACCTTTTTGATGACCGCTTCCTTCCCGCCTTTGAAAGAAATTTCCAACAAATTGCACATCTCCCATACCGACTCAGCTTCTAGACCTGCTACTGAATCCTCAAAATTCAGATCTGAAAATTGGGCCACATTGGCCGAAGAGTGATGGGAATCATCCAAAGAGTCTCTAACAAGGCGTCGAACGATTCTTCTTGTTTTCGCCCGAAATTTTTTTTTTAACCGCCTGGGAGGGATGTTGCAATTGGAAATTGCCCCACTCTGCAATCATTACCGAAAATACACCCGCCTCGACCTTCAAAGCTGTCCGGAACAACTTCGAGTGAGTAAGAAGGGGACCTGATGATGGTGTTAAAATCAGACTGTGGCTTCGGATCGGGCCTATTTATAGAATTGGATGACTGTGGGCCAATTTCCTCCAAATGGTTGGAAATAGGAGCAATTTGAAAGTTTAGTTATTAAATAGGAGCAATTTGGACACCTAAAATTTAAAAAGGGTATACTTTGGGTACCTATTTATCATTTAAGCCTTTTATAATATTATTGTACTAATTGATTGTAAAGTTTTAGGGTTGAAAAATAAATTTTTTAAAATTCAAGGGTAAAATTATAAAAAAACCTTTTTAATAGTGACCATAATGCTTATTTTTTAAAATTGGGGAGCAGAAATGTACATGGGATAAACTTTAGTGGCCATTATAGTAGTTTACCCTTATTTTTTCGCTGCCAGATCAGCAAGCCGTCAATATTTAACGGCAGAGTGACCTAAAGTTTACGCCCCGAAAACGTAAATGACCTTACTGGTCGTTTTTCAAAATCGGTGACTAACTTTGTACTGGGGAAAAACATAAATGACTATTCCAGTAGTTAACCAAAAAAAAAACTCTTTAATCTCACCGTAAACTGTGTTTGTATCCAAATGAACTCGGGAGCTTTACTTTATTTTATTTAATATATATAGTAATAAAATACTTCTATTACGAGATTCACTAATTGATAGAGTGGTTAAAATGTTCATATTATTTTTATAAGTTTTAATTATGATATTTACTTTGAAAATATAATATTTCTTTATTTAAGAAAAAAATATACCTCTATTGTGAACCTCAATACAATACTAAAATTCAAATACATGAACCGTTCAATATATATTAGTATAAAGTAAATTTTTTAACATTTTGGCGTTGCTAGTTTACCAACTGCTCAAAAATCCAACCAAACCTACTACACCCGTCAATGGTCAAAATTAAGAATCAACTAACACCATGAAACAATACAATTTGACGAGTTTGATTAAATGTTCCTTTTCTTTTACATTAAAGTCTTTTAATATTTTTTTATTCATGAAAAAAATATGTAATTTAAAGTTTTTTTGACATTAAATCTTTCTTATTCATGATTCAAATTATGCGAAATTCTTCCTAACTTGAACTTGAAGTATACAAAAAAAACCCTCTTTTATTATTGGAAGACCTTATAAGTTATAATATAGCAAAATATAATCATTATGCTGAAGAATTACTTCATTACTTATTTTCATGTTTTGTCAATCAAAATTGTTGAAACGTTGAAAGGGGAGTAGTTAAGCTGCCAAAGCTAACACAAGATGTCAACCAAACGTGAATTACAATTGAAACTTGAGAGGAGAAAGAAGCTATTTTCATATAAGTTTTTAATTATTTAAATGATTTTCTAAAAAAACCATTTTTTAATTGTTTGGATGCCTTTTGAAAAAGTTTGCATTGGTATTATGGTTGGAAAAGAAATTATGGAATTTTCGATTAGGGATGACAAACGGATATAATTTTGTGGATTCTGTATTGTATTCGTTTTAGTTGAGGCGGGTATATGTATGAATTTGACGGGTAGTGGCTGAGTGTGGATGTCAAAAGTCATACATCCTATGAGTAGTGGAGTGGATATGGTGATGGATTTGAGACCTTACTCGTCCCTTATCTGCTCGCCCCGTATCCACCCGTCCGCTACCCACTATATAAATTCTAGACCATTATGAATTTGAGGATAAAATCACGAACTATTCTGTGAACCCTATGATTTTGGAGGAGCGTATCTTGTCATTTTCACAATTTTGAAGGGACATGCCTTGTGATTTTTCTAAAGAAAAATATTATGTGTTTTTCATTTGTATTACAGTGTTTTATGTACTAAAATCTTGGTTTGTTTTAAATTTACATTAATGGTTAAGTTTGAAGATTAGAACTCAATTAATTTAGCTTGAGAAAATAATTTTTTCCGTTATTTTCATATTAGTGGTTGCTTAACTGACACATTTGACAAATATGAGCTGACTGACAAATTTTGATATTAATAGATACTCATCTAGATAATGGGTGCAGGATGAATCTCAGAATACACCCGCGTGAGCGGGTGTAAATTTAAAATTTATACTCGACGTGAGTGATATCCGCACTCATTTATCCCGTTTGTCATCCCACAATTATTTTTTAGGGTAAACTACACAGTTGACCACCGAACTATGGGGTTGGTGTCAATCTTACCACTATATTATTTTTCGTCTCAAATACACCACACAACTATTTAAATGGTGCCACGTTTGCCACAAGCCGTTAAAAAACTAACGGCGTGTCTGATGTGGCTGTTAAATGCTGTTAAATGTCTAACGTTTTTGCCACGCAGGATATCTATATGGCCACGTCAGATTTCCAAGTAAAAAAAACACATGCTCATTTGCCTATTTAACTTAACGTGAAACCCTAAATTCATAAACATCCCATTTCTTTTTAAGATTTCAAAGAAAGAAGGTGTTCTTGGAGGAGGCTGAAGTTTGATATGGATGCAGAAATGTATCGAGTTTGCTACTGTGGAGCTCGTTCGATGATGAAAACATGATGGACCGATGAAAATCCAGGTAGGAGATTTTGGGGTTGTGGAAATTATGGAAAAGGGGTAAGGGGATGCAAATTCTTTTACTGGTATGATCCACCAGTGAGCCCTAGGTCGAAAGCTATTATTGTTGGTCTTCGAAGAAGGGCTGCTGTTATGAAGAAACAAAGGAAGAAAGAAAGAATTTGGGGAATTTTGGTTCTTGGTGTGGTGTTTGTCACTGGGTTTTATTTGGGAACAATGTTCTCCTAATTGTAAGGGTTTAATGGGTGTTATGGGAATTTCATTTTGTGGGTTTTAGGTATTATGTATGGATTTAGGGTATTTGTGATGTAATAGAATCCTGTTTTACCAGTTTGTGTATGAAGAAATGGGATATGAAATTTAGGGTTTAATATGTAAGGGATCAATGTAAGTAAATGGGATATGGGATTTGTGTAACTCTGTTACACACATTTTGTAATGTAATAGAATGAAAAAATCAGTTTTATAAAGTTGTGTTTGAACAATGTTTGATCAATTGAAATACTAACAGATAATGTAAATATTTGGTACAATGTAAATAAGAATACATAACTTTATAATGCCATTAAGATTGGAATGTTATCCATACATTACATACTGTTTGAGTCAAACTACATTACATATTGTTTGACCACTTTGACCAATACACATCATTTTCTGTAAAACTATTCTAAAATATTGACCAACTAAAGAAGGCCAATCAAAAAGTATTGACCTATTACAAAAGGTCAATCAAAAATATTAAATTGTGTGATACTTGTTTTCACAACAACATAACATTGTTTGGTCAAATGTAGGTCTATGTTTCAACAAAATAACAAAAAAAAGTTGTTTCCTTCCAACAGATTCAAGGATCAACCCTTAGAGATGATTGACTGACACAACTCTCTTGACTCATATGGATAGAAGGGGTGGGCATCCATCTTACAGTATGGACTTGTGAAGGTGAATTTGGCCTTGGACTTGACCTTGGATTTGTAGTAGGGGTAGTTTGAGCATGGCTTGTAGTTGGGGTGGGCATCCATCTTACAGTTTGAGCATGGCTTGTAGTAGGGGTAGTTTGAGCATGGCTTGTAGTTGGGGTAGTTTGAGCATGGCTTGTAGTTGGGGCATTTCCATGTCTTCTAATCTGCACAACAAAAGAAAGTCAATTAATCAAGTGAGAAAAGAATGTTAATATACATTTATTAAAAAATTTCAAAACTACTGGCAGTTTTGAAACTCTGGGAGCTCTTGCATTTGCAGAAGATGTGGATGTTTGTCTAGGTGCAGGCCTTTTGACATTGCAACCAACTTTTCCCTTACATGTCCTAATATTGTGTCCACTTCCCCCACATTTTTGCAGTAAATTTTGACACCCTTTTTTGAAACTTTACCAGATTGAGGTATTGTCTCATCAGTCTCTCTTCTTCGTTTCTTGTGTGGTCTTCTTGGAGGCCTTCTAAATATAGGTGGTAGGACAGGCTCAGGTGTTTCTTCAACAGTCCATTGGTTTTCACCCCTCACTGGACTGATCAAATGTGAATAAATTTGCCTTTGAGTTGAGACATGATAGCAAGGGGCCACATATTTTTCTGGCCTATCTGGAAGTGATAAAATAACATAAATAGCATGCACACAAGGGATGCCTGTATAAAAGAAAGTAAACAGTAAAAACCTATACTAAACAATAATTAAACATATATACATTAAACCAAACACATGTATCCAACAACATTATAAATCAACCTAAACTAAACAGATTAAACCAAACAACTATATAAACATAAACTAAACATATATATGCAAATTAAACATGTATCCACCAGCATTAAACCTAAATTAAACCAAAACATTATAAATATGCATCCAACAACATTATAAATCAACCTAAACTAAACAGATTAAACCAAACCTGTCAGTTCCCATTTTCTGCAGGAGCATATCCAGGCTTGGATATTAACTGCATGCTGATTTGAAGGACCACAAGACACTTGGTACATGTGTCCACCAGCATAAATAGGCCAACAACTGCATAATAAAACAAACAAATAATTCAGCCAACTTTAACATAAAAAAATAACTGATTTAATAATTAGTCATACCTATGTGCTAGTGAAGTTGCATGGTCGAGTTTCTTTTGAATTTTAGGGCGTAGAAGTCTGTTCCACTTTTCAGCAAGTTCTTTTCTTTTTGCAAGCCTTTGCATCAATTTTGTCCTAACTAACTCCAACAATGTGATGATTGGCTTGTCTCTAGCTTCGAGTATTAACTGACCATATAAAAACAGTAAAAGTTAGTACAATTAGACAAACAAAAAAATTAAAGGTTGGTGATCAATTTACCTTATTAAAACATTCACAGTTATTGTTCAGAAGCATGTCTGACTTGCAATTGATGGAAAAGTGTGACTTTGACCATATCCTTGGGTCTTTAGGTGCCAACCACTTCCAAGCAGTTTCTGATAAATCCTACAAAGATTAAAAGATGGTGGTCAATTTTAAAATACAAATTTATGAAACTAATTTTAAAATACAGTACCATACCTTCAAGTTTGACATTGCAGATTCAAACTCCCTTACATATGTTGCCCTGGCAGCTTTCCACAACTGATCTTTTAGTGCTTTTCCAACAAAACCATTGGTTTTAGAATTAGAGTACAAGTGCCTCACACATGTTCTGTGTTCAGCATAAGGGAACAGTTTTGGCACAGCATCCATTAGTCCCTGCATCCAACAAATAAAGCACAAAATTAGAAAATTAAATCATAAATAAACAAAAATAAAATTAGCAAATAAAAGCATGCATACCTTCTGTCTATCAGTCATGAAGGTGAACATGTGAGAGTTGTTTATCTCTAAATCAGCAGCTAAGATTTCCAGAAACCAACACCAAGCTGATTCACACTCACTCTCTACTACTGCAAAAGCTACTGGGTAAATTGAGTCATCTGCATCTATCCCAACTGCTGCTAGAAGATGACCCAGATAATACCCCTTCAAGTGACATCCATCCAAACCAATAATAGGCCTACACCCTGCCTTAAACCCTTCTTTCATTGCTTGCATACAAATATAAACCATCTCAAATTTCCTCTCATCTAACTTACATATTGTTGTTGTCCCTAGATTTGAGTACCTTAGTTCACCTAGGTAACCATATAATTTTGCATACTGCTCATTCTGGTTCCCATGCATCATTTCAAGGGTAAAATTTCTGGCCCTAATACACTTACCCTTGGCTACTGTTAGACCCTAATCTTTGTGTACATCATGTTTTAGAGAAGTACTAGAGAATGTTGGATCAACATAGAAATTGTTTAAGTACTTCCTAGCAAGCCATCTTGAAGTTACATTAGCATTCACAAACTCCCTAAGGCAATTATGTTCACCCTTTATTGACCTAATCTGCCAAGTACCTCTAGAAGGATCCTCACCATTAATAGGAGTTGCCCATAACACCCATGGACACCCTTCCTTGCATGTCACTTGAATCCTTTTGTTGTCATTTCTTTTTAACTTGACATTGTACCTACTCTTAACACTATACATCCTAATTACCTCTTTCAATATATCCTTACTTGCAAATATTAAACCAACTTTTAGTATAGGGTTTAACATGTCTGTGTCAGCATTAAACTCAGGAAATCTAGGTCTATGTTGTGGACCATCTGAATCTGACTCATCTACACTGTGTAGTGAGTCAGAATGTTCACCATCACTCTCAACCTCTACTTCTTCACTACCCAACCCTACATTCACATTATTAATTTCATCATCTGAGCTGAAAAATTCATCCTCACTATTAGAAAATCTAGACACATTAGTGGTTGACTCAGATTGAGCACCATAATCTTCATCTTCTGAGTCAGACTCAGAATCTACCCTACCCTCAACCTCAAAAGCAACATTATCATCACCAGAATTCAGTTCAGGTTCAGGTTGAGGTTCAGGTTCAGGTTGAGGTTCAGGTTGAGGTTGAGGTTCAAGTTGAGGTTCAGGTTGAGGTTGAGGTTCAGGTACTGCAAACCCTACAATTTCTTCTAAAAAAGGTGAACATAATGATCAGGAGGTATATTTCTAACCATTTCAAGAACATCACTATCATTCACCAGTAGTTTTACTTCTAAGGGATTAGATGCCACTTTCCAGAAAACCCTAACCCCATAAGTGATTTCTAACTTCTCAACTATACCAATAATTTCAAATATTGACATGGTGTCAACATCTAGATAATCAAAAAAACTGACTAATCTTCCACTATATTTCACCCTAGGTTTCCTAACAATAAAACCACCATGATGTACAACACAGCTGAATTTATCTGAATTAACTCCTGTTAAAATAAAACAAACATTGTTCAGTATATGTATAAACTAAACCTAAACACAATATAAAAGTCAGAAACACGTGCAAACCATTTAAAAACAGTATAAAATAGTACATTAATAAAGACCCCACCATCAATGGAACATTCCATATAGAAACATATGCATAAAAAGTCAGTAAATGGTTTGAAGTAGGACCACATAAAAAGTCAGTAAAAGTTTGGTGTCATTTAAAAAGTAGGACCACATAACATTATTCTATTCTATTAATCCTAAAACATGTGCACCCCACAAAATCTCAGTATTGTATTAATTCTAAAACAGTACATTATACTATATTAATCCCAAAACAATGATAACATGAACCTTAAACCAATGTAACAGTACTTTACATTGTATTAATCCAAAATAAAGTGATTGTATTAACCCTAAACTAACATACTGTTAATCCCAATCAATCACCCCAACTACCTTAATCTCAGTATTATATCTCAAGTATCAACTCAAATATAAACCCCAACTACCTTAATCTCAGTATTATATCTCAAGTATCAACCCAAATATAAACCCAAAACTTAACTAGTATCGTTAATCGTAATCAATCACTCTAAAATAGTAACCCTAATCTCAGTATAAACGATGACCCAAATCATTAACCCTAATATCATTATTAGCATTAATCGAATTCATTAACCCTAATATCAATTTTACCACTAATCGAAATTATTAACCCTAATCCTAATTTCAGTATTAACGATAAACCCTAATCCAAAAACAAGCAAAATACACTACGAAATTAAGATAATTAACCGTATTTTGGACTGGGATCCCCTTTTTGCCGAAGAAATCCACTCATCTTCAATCTCTCTGAAGATTTTTTCCTACTTGAATCGTCAGTGTCGTTGAGTCGTTGAGAGAGTTTTGGGTGATTTTGAATTGGGTTTAGGGTAACAGAGATAGATGGTGTCGTTTTACTTTTTTTTAACCTTTTACTTCTTTCTTTTTCCACGGTGGAAAATGTTTTTTATTTAATTTACACATCAGACTTCCGTTAGACATTTAACAGCCACATCAGACACGCCGTTAGTTTTTTAACGGCTTGTGGCAAACGTAGCACCATTTAAATAGTTGTGTGGTGTATTTGAGACGAAAAATAATATATTGGTAAGATTGACACCAACCCCATAATTCGGTGGTCAACTGTGTAATTTACCCTATTTTTTATGCTAATTTTTGGGGGAAATGGCATTAAAAATAATTATTGAAATGTAGATCCGATGGAATTTAGTTTGAAAACTAGAATAATACCAAAGTTGTCAATAGCTGAAATCGGTTTTGGAAAAGTCTTTCATAGTTGCGGACAAGGGCGAACCCTTATGAGAGCCGGCCATTAGTTCTTTGAGAATATAAAAGATTTTAATTTGGTTCATTCAATTTTTTAATTTTTTTACTATATTTTAAATTTTTAAATATTTTTAATTAAATTTTCCTTTATTTTTTAAAATTGTTCACTAAGTCTCACATTTTTAATTTTAATTAAATTAAACCCTTCAATTTTTTTTTGAAAATTTTAATTTAGACATTAAAAAAAAATTAAATAGACCTCTTCAACCCGTATTTTCAAGATAAGCCTTGGCTGCAGATGAATTTTGTCCATTTTTTATTGTAGAAGCCAAAATGTAAGAAAAATAAATTTGGCCGGACCAAATTGAGAAAATGACAGAGCTTCTATCCGGCACGCGCGTTACATTGTTTATGGGGGAAATGGCAAAGTCCGTGGGTGTTGATTTTTTTTGGGACCAAAATTGAAAGAAAAAAAATTTAATTGTAGGACCAAATGAAGAAAAATTAAAATACATGGATTAATATGGATTTTTTTTGAAAATTGGGACATTTACATGAAGCGGTGCATAAAAACATTTAATAATGTTGTTTAAATTATAAGTGTAGAATAAAACTTTGAAAGGAAACTAAAATTGTAGGAACCAAAATGGAAAATTTTAGAAATATTTGAACTTTGATATTTTTGCAGTGTTATTTAAAAAAAACAGTAATTTTAAATCTTAGACTTAGTTCTTTTTTAACTTGTCGACAATATTGATCTGTTAGTGCATCAGTTGCTTAACACAGCTTGTTAGTTTATCTCTTTATTATATATATATATATATATATAAAATGTCGATAATTTTGTTGAAGTCGGTCACGGCTGCCTGTGACGTTGGTTTGGTTGCATTTTTTGCACCAAAAAGACTAAATTGAAAGGAAAATCAAATTTAGGGATCAAGAATTTTTTTTAGAAAATTTACAGTAAAATTAAACTATCAAATTTAGGAATGGTGTATTTCATCCAAGTGACCTAAGTTCGAACACTATATATATATATTATTAAAGGGCTAAGAAAATTAAATATATACTACCCGTTAATCACATTAACATATTAAAAAAACAATGTTAAAAATTTAAATCACTGATAAATACAAAATAATTAAAATTAAAGAATAAAACAAGGTATTCAGAACGAAAAGGTGACAAGGCCCTTCAACTCCTTACTTACCATTTACCAATGCGTAGATATTGAAAAATTACGTGGATAAAGAAAAACACCTCTATTGAATACTCGAACATAAAATTACAGCCTTTCAAAATTTTACAATATCCTTATAAATCAAACATCAACATTATAATTTAAATTTTAAATCTCTTCCTTTTAAGTACCGTTTCATTTTCATGGCTCAATTTCTGAAATTTTTATTTGTTCCTATAATTTTAATCTTTACGATTTAGTCTAACAGAATAAATAAAAAATAGGTTAAATTAGTCGTCTACTACCAATAATTTTCGGGATCAATATAGTTTTTATCCAGAATCCCTAAATAATTCCAAAGAAATCTACATTTCTCTGTTTTTTATATGTTATTCCCCCTACTTTTACCTTTTTTTTATGAAATTTTGTTTATTTTATTTTATTATGACATTTTCAATCTCATGCCTTTTCTTGAGAACTTCTTTTGCATCACAAATTGGAATGTGATAAGTATAAGTGAACGACAACCAATTTTGTAGGCATATTTTTATTATTATTTTAAGCGAAAGATATAGGTCATGTTTGGCAATTAGCGGATAGCTGATAGCTAATAGCGGATTACATTAGCTGATAGCTTATTGCATTAGTTGATTTGACTAGCGAATTGTATTAGCTGATTGTATAATTCTGTTTGGTAAAATTAACTGATAGCCGATAGATGTTTGATTATTTAAACAAACAAAATGACATATAAGGACATGGTTATATCTATGCTTGTTTGAATAGTTTATTAGTTATCAATATTTTGTATCTATTACCGTTCAAAAAAATATTTTGTATCTATTAATATTAATTATATTATAAAAAATAATTTTTTAAATATAACAATACTAAATATATTTGAAGATCTATATATTAATTTATTATTTACTAACAATACTAAGTATATTTGAAGATCTATATATTAATTTATTATTTACATAATTATTTTTAATACAATTTAGTGAATTATTAAATTTAAATAAAAATATAAATGTGTGAGAATAAAAAAACAAAAATTATTACTTTACAAATGTCAAAATATAAATACATGAGGATGAAAAATTAAAATAGAAAATGTTAAATTTAGGTTAGTTTGAGGTTTTTGATAATTGTTAAGGGTAAAAAGGTCTTTATAACTATTATGTCAAACCATTAATTTCAAAAAACTCTTTTTAACAGTTTTTTCAAAATTAGAGGTTTCACCTCAATCCGCTATTCACCAAACATTCAAATTAGCAGATTTGACCGGTCAAACATCTAATTTTGGCTCAAACCGCTATTTACCATACATGGTCATATGATTATATTTTAATACACAAGCTGTGTAATTTTTTTTAGGGAAAACTATACCGGTGGTCCCCTAACTATGTCTGTCTTCCTACTTTGGTCCCACAACTTTGTTTTTCGGCAAAAGAGTCCCTTCCGTCACATAGTTTTCCTATTTTGGTCCCCAACGTTAAATAACTAACGGTTTTGCTGACGTGGCATTTTTTAATATTTTTGGTCCCCTAACTATGTCACATAGTTTTCCTATTTTGGTCCCCTAACTATGTCTGTCTTCCTATTTTGGTCCCCGACTTTGATTTAAAAAATATTAAAAAAATGCCACGTCAGCCTTAAAAAATATTAAAAAATGCCACGTCAGCAAAACCGTTAGTTATTTAACGTCGGGGACCAAAATAGGAAAACTATGTGACGGAAGGGACTCTTTTGCCGAAAAACAAAGTTGTGGGACCAAAGTAGGAAGACAGACATAGTTAGGGGACCACCGGTGTAGTTTACCCTTTTTTTTACACTACCCTTTATATTTAAGTTATAAAGTTCAAAACCAAAATCCCTAATCTCAACACCCTGAAAACTAAACCTTAAATCTTAAACTCTAAATTCTAAACATACACTTTAAATTCTACATCATACACCTTAAACCTTTAAACCCTAAACCCTAAATCATGACCTGAAACTTTAAACCCTAAAATTGAAAAGATTGTGTATCAAAATATTTTTTCAAAAATATATCTAGTCTTTCTTAGCAGGTTAATTTTTTATACAAAATTTAAATTACCTATAATCCTTTAAAGTTTTTTTAATTAAAAAACACATTTAAGAACGCATTAAACCCACGTGATTCATGTTGTTGTAACGATACAACTATTTAGAATAAAAATTAAACTTAACGAGTTATTTTAAATTATAAACTAATTATTAGAATTGATAAGTTTTAAGGGTTAAAATTAGGGTTATATTTTATACATAAGTTATGTAAAAAAAAAAACAACACAACTTTTCTATAAAATTTAAAACTTAAATTTCAAACCCTAACACACTAAAACTTAAATCATAAACTCTAAATTTTAATCATAAACCTTGAATTCTACATCATACACACTAAACCTCATAAACGCTAAACTAAAACTCTAAACCTTAAAATTGAAATTAGTTACACAAGCTTGTGTATCAAAGTATTTTCCTTAATTATTCTAATACGTATTATGATCTTTGTTAAGTTTTGGCTTAAACGCCATAAAAGTGTTCAAACTATACATTTTTTTTACAATTAGATACCTAAATTTTATTTCGGGACAATTTGGTGCCTAATGTTTACTTGCGTAACTCAAATCAGGTTTTTTCGTTAACGTCTGTAAAAAAAAATCATCATCCAATTATAACATAACATGTGACCTATTTTTATTTAATTTATAAATTTCTTTAAAATACTAACTTATAAAAAACCCCCAAAGTTTTAATTTTTTCTCAATAAAACTCTCAAATCACATCTTCTTCGTCATTTGGCATCCTCACACGTTGACGGTTCATCGTCCAAACGTCGTGCACCTCATCGCTCGACATACCCCACCCTTGAGCCGTCGCTCAAAAACCCAATCGACCTCGTTTTTCTTCATTGTTAGATGTTCGTCAAAGGAACTATTGACGGTTCATTCGTCGATTTTCAACGACAAAATGATGGTGTTTTCGATCGTGAGGATCCAACGAAGACAAGAGTATCCGATGATGGTTGAATTGATGGTCAAAGGGGATAAGTTTAGGGATTTAAGCATCTAAGGTTAAGGTTTAGGATTTTTAGAGAAATTAAAGGTTTTGGAGTTTTTTTTCTTATAATAGTAGTGAATTTTTTAATTTTTTAAAATATAGAAATTAAAGAAAATAATAGAAATGTGACACTTGTCATGTTTTTATTTGATAACAAATTTTTTAATGTATTTTGTGAAAAGACATGATTTAGGTTACAAAATTAAACATTAGACACAAATTTGTTTAAAACAAAATTTAGACAACTGACCGAAAAAGATATAGTTTAAATACTTTTCTAACGGTTAAACTTTAATTTTTTTTTTGAATAGAAGACATAATGTAAGTGACTAAATTAAAAAAAAAAGTTTTGCGACTAAAATAGGAAAAAAGTTAATAGTTAGCTGCTTACCCCAAAAAGAAAGAAAAAGTCTAAAAGAAGTAATAAATGCAGATACCTTGAAATTCCCAACTGATCCCTTGAAAAAGCTTAAAAATCCAGAAAAGCCCCAAAGGTACAACATCGCATCAGAACCTCAGGTACAAGCTGTGAGAAGCGGGGAAGCATTGTTTTCTGGAAACAAAATTATTTAAAAAAATTAGGTAAAATAATTAATAATAAAAAAAGCCACAAGCAAGTTTGGAAATGACTGTTCCTGGACATATATATGAATACCAACACTGCCTCTACTCTTTTAGCGGTTTCTCTTTTTTCTGTTTGGTTTGGTTTGGTTTCTTTTCTTTTTCTTTTCTTTTGGGTTGTAGATTTGAGGTTGTTGGGTTGTTCTCATTTTGGTTCCTGAACCATAATCTAAGCTCCAGTCTTTGAAACTGGGTATAACTTGATTAAGGATTTTTTTGCTAGTTTTGGTAGTTATGTTTCTTGGTTGTTCTGTAATGGATTTTTTCCTGTTTTTGTTGTTTTTTTTTTCAGCAACGTGAAGTTTCTGTTTTTGTGGGTGTTTTGAGCTTTGGAGGAGGAAAATATGGGGGACAAAAATGAAGTCTTGGAGGCTGTTGTGAAAGAAACCGTGGATTTGGTAAATAGATCTGAGCAAAACATTGAAGCATTTTGTCTGTAAACTTGGATTTGGTTTGTGTTTTTTGAGAAATTGTTTGTTGTGAGCAGGAAAATATACCCATTGAAGAAGTTTTTGAGAATCTGAGATGTAGCAAAGAAGGTCTTACTACTGAGGCTGCTGAGGAAAGGCTGACCATTTTTGGACACAACAAGCTTGAAGAGAAAAGAGTAGTCTTTTTTTTCTTGAGAATTCAATTTTTTCCCTCTTGTTTTTCTCAATTTTGATTCAGTTTTCGTTATTACTTTCCAACAATTTATAAACTTTGTTGTTGTATTCAGGAGAGCAAATTCTTGAAGTTTTTGGGCTTTATGTGGAATCCTCTCTCATGGGTTATGGAAGCTGCTGCTATCATGGCCATTGCTCTTGCAAATGGAGGAGTCAGTGCTGTTTTTTTATGGATTTATGGGTTATTTTATCAAAATTCATCGGAAGATCTGTCTTTTTAGGCTTGTTTTTAATGAATTTTATCGACTGTCTTTTGCAGGGGAAGCCGCCGGATTGGCAAGACTTTGTTGGCATCATTACTCTGCTTTTCATCAACTCCACCATCAGTTTTATTGAAGAAAACAATGCTGGTAATGCAGCAGCAGCTCTAATGGCACGTCTTGCTCCTAAAGCAAAGGTATTGTTCGCGTTTCCTTTCATGAATTTGTAGTTTCCATGCGATTTCTTTGGTATTTCATCGTTGTTGTTAATCACTAATGGAATCTTTAATTAAAGGTTCTTCGAGATGGAAAGTGGAACGAGCAGGATGCTGCTATTCTGGTGCCTGGAGACATAATAAGTATCAAACTAGGTGATATTATTCCTGCCGATGCCCGATTACTTGAGGGTGATCCTCTTAAAATTGACCAGGTAGGATTGCTGTTTATCAAAGTGGTGCTTGATTTACCGTCTTCAAGTTGGTTTATCGAAACCTTGATTGTTTTTTGCTGTGTTTGCAGTCTGCACTAACTGGAGAGTCCCTCCCTGTAACGAAAGGACCTGGTGATGGCGTTTACTCTGGTTCTACTTGCAAACAAGGAGAGATCGAAGCAGTGGTTATTGCCACCGGTGTTCATACTTTCTTCGGGAAGGCTGCTCACCTTGTTGATACTACTAACCAAGTTGGTCATTTTCAGAAGGTAAGTATATTAATTCATCATCATTTTTTGTTTTACTATCTTGGAACTCTGTGCTTTTGAATATTATATATCTTAATTAATTCTTTCTTTTACATCTTTTAGGTCTTGACAGCGATAGGGAATTTCTGCATATGCTCTATTGCAGTGGGGATGATAATCGAGATAGTCGTCATGTATCCAATTCAACACCGGAAGTACCGTCCTGGAATCGACAATCTTCTTGTTCTTCTCATTGGTGGAATCCCAATTGCCATGCCTACAGTTTTATCAGTTACTATGGCTATTGGTTCTCATAGGTTATCTCAGCAGGTTTGTTGGATTCATTCGAAATTTTTTGTTTGACCACAGTTCAACATATTTGTGCGCATTAAAGGTTTGTTTATAATTGCTACAGGGAGCTATCACAAAAAGAATGACTGCAATTGAGGAGATGGCAGGCATGGATGTTCTTTGCAGTGATAAGACCGGAACGCTGACACTGAACAAACTTACAGTTGACAAAAATCTTATAGAGGTCTGCTGGATAATTTTACCTACTGGCTACAGCTTGAACCTCCTTGGGGAGAAAGTGATTTTTTCTTTACAAATGTCTCTGAATTAATGCGCCAGGTCTTTGCCAAAGGAGTGGATCCAGACACTGTGGTTCTAATGGCAGCTCGAGCGTCTAGAACCGAGAACCAAGATGCAATAGATTCTGCAATAGTTGGGATGCTGGCTGATCCAAAGGAGGTAATTGGTCCAATCCAGTGTTGGTTCTTTGAGCCAACCTTTGGGTTGTCACTAATTTTCACCCCAAGTATCTTCCCTGCACTTTTGTTTTCTGATCTTTTTTGGCTCTGACAGGCACGTGCAGGAATTCGAGAAGTACACTTCCTTCCTTTCAATCCTACAGATAAGAGGACTGCTCTAACTTACATCGACGGTGATGGTAAAATGCACAGAGTCAGTAAAGGTGCACCTGAGCAGGTATCTTTTCTTAGCACCTTTATTCCAGTGCCTATATATATGTATGTATGTATTTATATAGCATCCTAATCATTGCATTCAAAATGCTTTCTAGATCCTAAATCTTGCACACAATAAGTCAGATATTGAGCGAAGAGTTCATGCAATCATTGATAAGTTTGCAGAGCGAGGTTTACGATCTCTTGCAGTGGCATACCAGGTAATCTTGATTGTAGCATTATGTCTCTCTCAGTCTTTTGTAATCAAATTAGAACTAATCAAATTGTGGCATTTTTGTCATTCTGCAGGAGGTTCCTGATGGAAGGAAAGAGAGTTCCGGTGGCCCATGGCAGTTCATCGGTCTCATGCCTCTCTTTGATCCACCTCGGCACGACAGTGCAGAGACAATTAGGAGGGCTTTAAACCTCGGTGTTAACGTCAAAATGATTACAGGTGGGTTTCTTGTTGCAGTTAATTCACTTGTGTGTGTGTGTGTGTGTGTGACGTGAGATCGAATTTCTGGAGGCGCACCAGAGGGAGGCCAAACCTTGTGGAACCTGTGTGGGCCCAAATAGACAATTCTGACTTATGTTCTTATGATATGACTCACATCCTGCGGGCTGAGTTGGGTGGGTTGTGAAAGTTAAGCACAAGCTTGACCTTCCAATGTGGTTATTGCCTCAGAAAGTGTTTTCCACATTCTAAAACTAATATAGCATTCCATGCATCTAAATACTTTGAAGTGATTTAATTCAGAAAGTGTTGCTAAGCCTTGTGACTTCTATCAGGAGATCAACTGGCAATAGGAAAGGAGACTGGGCGCCGTTTGGGCATGGGAACCAACATGTATCCATCATCTGCTTTGCTGGGACAGGACAAGGATGAATCTATAGTTGCCTTGCCAGTTGATGAACTAATAGAAAAAGCTGATGGCTTTGCTGGCGTTTTCCCTGGTATTTTTTGTTTTAGATTTGATGTTTTCTTGATGATGTTTTAAGTTGTTTCATGAGCTCGTTCGCTAAGCTTGTTTCTTGGTTTCCCCCTAATTTGTGTTGACGCAGAACACAAATATGAAATAGTAAAACGCTTGCAAGCCAGGAAACACATCTGCGGTATGACTGGCGATGGAGTTAACGATGCTCCTGCTCTTAAGAAGGCTGACATTGGGATAGCTGTTGCTGATGCAACTGATGCAGCACGTAGTGCTTCGGACATTGTCCTCACTGAACCTGGACTTAGTGTCATCATCAGTGCTGTCTTAACCAGTCGTGCCATTTTCCAAAGGATGAAAAATTACACTGTAAGTTCTCATTTACCCTGATCTGTGTAGAATTTCCTCTGATGTCACAAATGCCATTGTCACCTATTGGTAATCTGGGCGGTGATATCATAAAATTGTCATATAGTCCGCCAGTCCTTAATTGGCAGAATGCTTTATTGTCTTTTTTTTTTCCCCTGGCAGATTTATGCAGTTTCTATCACAATCCGTATTGTGGTGAGTAGGAGCTCCTTTTCCCCTCTAATTGTTCTATCTCTCACATCTTCTGTTTTATCTGTTAACGGTGTCAATACAAGTATTATTAAATGTCCAAATTTTCTCTGGATGTCACAGTTGGGATTCATGCTACTGGCCCTCATCTGGAAATTTGACTTTCCACCATTCATGGTGCTTATCATTGCAATCCTCAATGATGGTCTGTTCTCTCATTCTCGTCCGGATCTTCTATCTCTTTTGTATTTACTAAGTGTGCTTACTAAAAAAACCTTTGAAGATTTCTTTGGTTTTGTTTTTTCAATTCGTCTGATAAGTCGTTTTTATAAACCACTTGGAAGATTTCAGTGTTGGACATTAAAATAACTTAACAAGTACAATATTTTCCATGAGCACTTCTAAACTTTAAGGTATTCTATGTTGCCTCCAGTTCATTTATACCCATTTTAAGTGCACTAGATTTTATAAAATGAAATATTTTCCACTAGCATTCATAATCCTTAGATTTGCTCTCCATATTATTATACTATATTGTCAGCTTTGCACGGCTCTTCTTGTAAACCAACTAGTTTTCATCAAATTTTAGGTACCATTATGACAATATCCAAGGACAGGGTCAAACCATCACCTCTACCCGACAGCTGGAAACTGGCGGAAATTTTTGCTACTGGAGTTGTTCTTGGTGGTTACCTGGCAGTGATGACAGTTATATTCTTTTGGGCTGCATACAAAACAGACTTTTTCCCGGTATGATGAGCTGCCTTAGTTTTGAAAGATTATGTTAGGTTGAACTATATGTTTGATTGTTTGTAAAATTATTTTGTGTATATTAGCATTGTTCACGATCTTCCGATGAATTACAAAGTTTATTGAATTGTCTTAACTTGCCAGCGCGTATTTGGTGTGTCGACTCTTGAGAAAACAGCTCATGACGACTATAGAAAACTTGCCTCAGCTGTGTATTTGCAAGTGAGCATTATAAGTCAGGCCCTAATATTTGTAACGCGATCTAGAAGCTGGTCTTTTGTTGAGCGTCCGGGTTTACTACTAGTAGCAGCTTTTGTGGTGGCTCAGCTGGTGAGTCGGTCGTTGTCTGTTTGAATTTCTGATCCTTCTGCTAAGTAGCGGGAAAACTGATAATTCTGTTTGATTATATATAGATTGCTACTCTTATTGCGGTCTATGCAAATTGGAGCTTTGCGGCAATCGAAGGGATCGGATGGGGTTGGGCCGGTGTTATCTGGCTCTATAACATAATCTTCTATTTCCCGCTTGATTTCATCAAGTTCTTCATTCGCTATGCTTTGAGTGGCCGGGCCTGGGATCTTGTTATCGAGCAGAGGGTATGCTTCCCACCTATCTGTTGGATGTTTTCCCCTTTCCCCCCCTCATCGTGTTATCTTGTGTGTGCTAATGGGTTTCTTTTTTCGTGTAGATTGCATTCACAAGGCAAAAAGATTTTGGGAAAGAACAACGTGAGCTTCAATGGGCTCATGCACAGAGGACATTGCATGGTTTGCAGGCACCCGATACCAAGATGTTCACCGAGCGAACCCATTTCACAGAGCTCAATCAAATGGCCGAGGAAGCCAAAAGGAGGGCTGAAATTGCTAGGTAAAACAACTTGTTTAGACTCATTTTATCTTCTGTTTATGGTAGTCCCATTGTTTTCTTAGCTCAGCAACTGTCCTACGTGCATGAAGCATTCTATTTCGAGACAAGTTTAGACGCAGTTTATCTCGATGTTTAATCTTGTACCGCATTCCAGGTTGAGGGAACTGCACACGCTGAAAGGTCATGTAGAATCGGTGGTGAGATTGAAGAACCTAGACATCGACACAATCCAGCAAGCGTACACGGTGTAGAGGAATGATCCAAAAGGCATAGCCTGGTATACGTGAATGAGAAGGTGCAAGAAACAGAAACAGAAACAACATGTTGTGCTCATTATGAGGGACGAAACATAGCCGGAAAGAGTGCTGCAAGTTTAGCTATTATGAATATGTATTTTATTACCGTTTTATGTTTATATTTATTTAAGCCCCCTTTTGTTGTTATCACTTGGTTTGTGGAATCAAAAACAAGCTCAGTCTGGGAATAAAATACTTTATATGCAAGTGTTTAACATCATGATATGCACACTCTGCTTTTTGACCAACTTTGGACGTTCACCCGGCACAAGTTGCAGCTCAGAAAATGACATGCAAACCACTCATGCCTGCATCTTTGCTTTTTAGGATCTTCTTCCTTGGTTTTCAAAAATATTTTTTTGGATTTGTCTTTCTTTCAACAATGTCTTTTCAAAGTTTGAATAGGAGTTCTCTTTTTAAGTCACTTGATCTAAAAAATGTACGTAGTATGCTATCAAGTTAATTTATATAAATCTTATCGTGTCAAAAAAATTAATATAAATCTTGAAATAAGAATAAAATATTTATATATATTTAGAGATATTTTGATATACAAATTATTTAAAAAGTTTACACAACTCCTTTTATTTAAACTATAAAATTTAAAATCTAAACTCATGTTTAAAATCTTAAATATAAATTATAAATCAAAATCCTAAAATCAAAACATTAAACTAAATTTCTAAATCCTAAAAATAAACATATTTATGTGAACTAAATTTTGTACATTTGCATATCAAATAATTTTTTTTATATATTTAAATCCGGATTCATAATTGTTATCCACCATGCCCGTGCCAGACATAATCCAGGACCACATTTGGCTTTACTTACTTTTAGTTGAGGATTTTGCTTTTTTTTTTTTCTTTTCAGAATATCCTGCTTACCTTTAGGAATTCATCTGACTTCTCCATGATTAATATTCTTTGGTGAAGATATGGTTGGTAAAGTACATTAGTATTCATCGGATTATAAAAAGTAATCAATTTGGTCATTGATATTTTAAAAGTTGTAAAAATAATCATTAAATTTATAAATAGTTGTAAAAATAGTTATTAAATTTATCAAATTAATCAAATAATTATTATAAATAAAACGATCATTAAATTTTATCAAATTATTATAAAATAATCTTCAAATTAATCGAATGGTTACACTATATTATAACATTCAATAATTATTGTGTAATGATTTGATAAAATTTAATGACATTATGTATAGACTATATATTACTATTAGTGTGATTTACCCATCTTTTTATGTAAAATGATTTTTTAAATTATCTTTTACAAAGTTTATTTTGTGGAAAAATCTTTGGTTAAATAAGAATTATTATCTTCCAAATATTTTCTTATACTTGTTAAATTAGAAATATTTTTTTGAAAGTTATATAGTTTTATTGAGAATATACTATAACAAGAGCCTCCTTAAAAATTCTCCCTAAGCCTAGTCGGAGGAAAAAGAGCGTATTACAGCACACAAGACATTATACTCAAACTACAATCCTAGAGCCAGCACAAGCGCTAAGCACACTTACCCTTCCTAATTAAAATCTGCTGCAACCCTCCAGATTGACAACATAACCACAAAGCTAATGACCATACAGAAGCAATTCAGCATAACCACATAGCTAATAGCCACAAAGCTTTTTCCTACACATATCTATTGCTGCAAACCTTGGCCATTATTCCAGGGAAAGCATTATGAAGATTTTAAGTGGGGAATTTCTGGTGATTCTAGATTTTGCCAACCTGTCCCCTTGGAATGTGTCGAATCCTTCAGGATATTTCCGAGCAGCGGCTTCTACATTCCTCGATTGCTTCCTTGAAGATGGATGGAGCCATTATAGGTCGCTCAAACCAATCAACTATTGATCTGCAATCCGACTCTATTATCAAATTAAAATTCTCGGCCCATATCGAACTCAGAAATAGCATACAAGTTTCTTTCACTGCGAGAATTTCAGCCAAAGTAGCATCCACTGTGCCAATATGTTTGGAGAACATTATTAGCCACATATTTTCTGCATTTCTCATAATTCCACCAATGCCTGCTTTTCTATATCCACCCTCCGCGACACCGTCCACATTGAATTTAAGGGTACCCGGCGGAGGCTTCACCCAGCTATATTGCTTGAAACTATTCAGTTTAGTGGGCACAGTAAATATCCCCAAACATTGCACCATCGCTGCGAAATAAGCCAGCTGGTTCGACACTGGCAGAAAAGATGTGAAATAGTTTCGTTCTCCACTGAGCATAGTGGGCACAGTAGTGAAGTTTGACCCGTCACTCCTCTTTTAGAGAGTTCCACTCTTGTTGGTATCCGATCATACACCAATTTCCACAGGAATGCCTCTACCTTCGGTGGAGCTAAATTCGGCCACAAGTTCTTCCATAATTCACTTTCAACTTTGCCATCGTGCGATAGAAGATCACAAAATGATTTGGACGAGTACAGTCCATTAGAATTCACAATCCATCTGATACTATCATTTTGGAAGCGTCCGGGTAACGTTTTTTCAATCAACTCTCGAAACTCTTCCCAAATGCCTTTTTTCCAGTCAAATAAAGGTCTGCGAAATTCGATCTCCCACTTCCACTGATCATCTAAGAATTTTCCATAATCTGCAACTACTCCCATTTTGTTGGTAGCTAGTGCAAATAATATGGGAAAAGTACTTTTCAAGGGGTAGAACCCACCCAAACATCGTCCCAAAACCTTACTCTCTTGCCATTGCCTACGGTGATCCTAAAATTCTGTGAAAATTTGTTATCTGTATTTGAGAGGGGTGATACGATATTTTTCCAAATCAACGATTTGTTAGTTGGTCTTAAATTTGTCGGGAGTAATCTCGACGAGTCTTCATGATATTTTGCACTAACAACTCTTCTCCACAAACTATTTGGCTCCGTGTTGTACCTCCAAAGCCACTTATTGAGAAATGCTCTATTCTTTATCTTGAAGTCAACAAGGCCTAGACCACCACAAACCTTGGGTAAACAAATGTTTTCCCAATTAATTCAATGGATGATTTTTTTGTCTAAAGAACCCAGAGAAATTTTGTTATCAGACTAGTGATTCTTAATTTGATTGACGAAGGCATCGGAAAGATGGAGATGAAGTAAATAGGTAAGTTTGCTAAGACTGCCTTTACTAATGCGATTCTTCCTCCAAATGACAGAAGCTTGGCTTTTCACGAAAATAGTTTAACCCAGAACTTCTCAACAATTGGATGCCATATTTGATTCGAGTTCTTTGTAGCTCCCAGAGGAAGACCCAAATATTGGGTGGGAAAATTCTCTCTTTGGCACTGAAGAATACTCGCCCAATTGTCGACCAATGATGCATCTACATTAATCCCAAACAGCTTTGACTTTTTCAGATTTAGACGTAAACCCGCTGCAAGCTCAAAACCTTTTAAAATTTTCACCACATTCTTTATTTGCTCCTCCTCAGCTCCACAAAACAGAATAAGGTCATCCGCAAATTAGATGTGTAAAATTTTTACTTCATTATCTCCTATTAGGATTCTATTGAACAATTCGATCGAATTAGTTTTTTTTGATTAAAGCACTCAGAGCTTCAGCTACCAAATTAAAAAGAATCAGTAAGAGGGGGCAGCCTTGCCTAAGGCCACGACCGATTGCAAAAGGAGCTGTTGGCGAGCCATTCACTAGCACTGAAATGTAAGTAGAGGAGATGCAAGTATATATCCAATTGAAGAAGACTGTTCCAAATCCCATCTTTCTCAAAACGGTCATTAGAAAGCCTCAATCTACTGTATCATATGCCTTGTGAAAGTCCACTTTTAAAACTGCGCCTTTCAACCCTTTTCTTCTTGTGTAATTTATCGTTTCATTAACAATTAGCGAACAATCCAATATTTATTTTCCAGGGCAAAACGTAAATTGGTTATTTCCGATAATTTCCTCCAGCACCTCCCCAAATCTTAATGCCAGAACTTTAGCAAGTAACTTATATATACAACCCACAAGACTTATGAGTCTATAGTCTTCAATAGAGCTCGGACTTTGATTTTTGTGAATCAGAACAATGAAAGAGTGGTTGAAGGAGTAATATGTGATTTTACCTTTGTATAAGTCATATTTTATTACTCACTTTATTTGAAATTTTTTAGATTCAAGTCAAGTTTATAAAATATGAGTCGAGTTGTTGAGTTTATGTACAAATTTAATTGTAATTGTTTATAATGTTATAGTACATATTGACTCTAATTTAAATGACTTTCTCTAATTATAATGTTATAGTATATATTTCTTCATATTACTTTTCACATGTGTGAGTAAGATTGGTAATGTTGATTAACAAAAAATATCATCTAAAATTTTAAAATATATTTATAATATTATTTTTAAAGAATTTTTTTTTGAAAATAAAGTATTGATAGAAGTATAAAGGAGACAATGAATTGGTGAAAAGAAAGAATTTACAAAAAAAATTAAATGACCATATTGAATAAAATGTAAAGTTAAGAGACAAAATTGAAAAAGGATACTTTTTGTTAAATATATGAATTGAAGTTACATAGATATTATATATTGGTAGTGGAACATATGGTTTAAAATTGGCTAAAATAGACTTAAAACGAATAAAGAATTGAAGAAATGAAGAAATCATACAAAGTTGAGGGACTAAATTGAAAATAAAAAATGACAAGTGGCAATATCTATATCCAAAAATATAAAAATGGTCATCTAACTTTTAAAAGTTACATAATAGACACTAAATTTTAACTTTTGCTATAAAATGGTCACCGAGCCGTTAACTGTTATTAAGTGGGTGACGTGACAATTACAGAAATTTGAATAATAGAATATTTAGTCCTCCATATCGACACAATCAATCAATTTATTCCTAATTTAACCCTCATTATTGATGTCTAAATTGATTGAATGTGTAAATATTGAGGATTAAATATATTATTATACAATTTTTCGTAACTGTCACGTTTCCCAGTTAATGACAATTAACGACTCAGTGGCCATTTTATTCAATTTAGTCATTCGATTGCAACTCTTTGCAAATTTTATATTATCGTCAATTTCATGACTCTTTTAAACTCCCATCAATACTTTTTCCTCAAAATCATTTCTTTTAAAAACATTATAAATATATTGATTAATTTTAAATGTCATTTGATTTGATTTATTAAAATATGGTTAGGAAGAGACATTTAAATTAGAACCAATTAATATTATAACATTATAAATATTTGAGTTATATTTTGATATGCAAGCTGTGTAAAAAAAATTACACAACCTTTTATATTTAAGTTATAAAATCTAAAACCTAAATTTCTAACTCTAACACTATAAAACCTAAACCATAAACCCTAAATTCTACACCCTACAGCCTAAACCCCTAACTCTAACCTAAATCTCTAAACCATAAAACTAAAAAATTATGTATCGAAATATTTTCCTAAATAATTACATAAATTCGACTCAAACAGACTAAAATAAATTTTAAAATAATAAAATAATATAAATAAACTCGACTAACTCGAATTTTTCTCACAAATACTCACCCATAATTAATATAACATGTCACGTGTCCTCACATAAGTTTAGTATTTTGCCATACAATTCGAGTCTTTTTTCTTCTTCTCAAATTTCACCCATAAGTTCTTATGTTCAGAGCAAGATGTTGTCTAATTGTACTTTACCAACAACAAAAAACTATATATACTACTTTTTATAAAATAATACTTTCATAATTCTCTTACAATAAATTTATTTTTTAAAAACTTAATTTTAGGAAACAGACAGACTGTTGACTATAACTTGTCACTTTTTTCATTCTTTTTCTGAATCTAGCCAGATGTATAATAAGAAATACTTTAAAATTAAATATCATAACTCATAACGTGAATTTAGGAAGTCGAAATCATCTGTAATTTTTTTTTTCAATTTTATATACATTACAAATCTTTAATTAATCCAATTACATCATTCAACTTTTATTATTTATAAACTAAATCACTATATCATTTAATAATTCTAAAGAAAAAAAATTAAAATTAACAATTTTATTTAACATTTAAATAGTTTTAATACATCATTAATAAATAATTTTTAATTGACAATTTAAATATTTATTGTTAGGATTCATAGAGAATATAGTCATTTTTCTTTGAATTTATTTAGATAAAATGTTTTAAAATTTTTTTAAAAAAATCATTAAAATTATCAATTAAACATTATTTCGTGATGATGTGTGAAAATTTATTTTGTTGATTTTGTTGAAATATGAGAGGACAAAGATGAGCAGCTTGGCCAACCGGCCAAATGTGCTTAAAGTTTAACGATGTTAGTATAATTGACTTAGTTTATTAATAATTAAAGTTTAATGATGTAATTTGATTAAATTAAAGATTTGTGATGTAAATGAAAGTGGATGTTAAGTTCAGTGATTTAAAATATAAATTACCCTTAAAAATTAGTTTTTAGAGTTTATGGTTAGAATTAGATTATTGATTGTAGTATATATTTTTCAGGGTTTAAGGTTTAGGATTTAAAATGTAAAATTATGGTTTAATATTTGATTTTTTAGTGTCTGAACACGAAAAGGAGCAGATGATTTTTGTTCGAATCTGGTTCCAACTTTTCCTTCTTTATTTCCTTTTTCTGTACAAACTTGTCAACGGAAAATGAATCAAGTGCATGCAACATCACATTTCCCTGAACTTGTCCTGCTTCCCTTGAGTCTTGCAACTGAGTATTCTTGCTGGATATTATAATTATAATCTAACGCTAAATAAAATTATAAAAAAGGGTTTCCACTTTCCATATAAGCTAGCTATAAATCTATTCATCTACATATGAATGTGACTGAACACGAGACTTAAGGTTTGTCGGATTGATGTTTCTCGCCATTAACATGAAGCTCAAGCTCAAGGGCGCTGTTTCCTTTGTACTTGTACCATCTTGCGCATAACAAAAAGTAGCCCATGTTTAAGATTCCTAAGCCAGCAATCATGTAATAGTAGTAATCCAATCTTCCCTTGTTGAGATCCTCCGGCAACCAATTTCCGGTGGCCGTGCCGTCTGTCGTTCGATGAACTACCACGATCAACAAGCTACTGAAATAATTCGATGCCGCCATGCCACAGTAGAATAGAGACCCTCCGATGCTTTTCATGTTCTCCGGGAACTGCTTGTAGTAGAATTCGATTAGGCCAATGGATGCAAACGCTTCTGACAGTCCACCGAGGATGAATTGAGGGATCAAAATCGAGGCCGACATCGACGAGATGGCGCCTTTTCGTGCAACGACGCCGAGAGTTGGTTTTGTTAGAGCTATGCTTCGTCGATGTTGTTCGACCATCGCGGATACGAGCATGGTGAATACCGAGACGAATATCCCAATGCCGATCCTCTGGAGCATTGTGATACCGCCCTGTTTCCCCCTGATTCTTCGAAGAAACGGGACCATGAATCGATCAGATACCGGTATGAAAAAGGTCAGGCTAAGCATCATGAAGACAACATAGGATGCAGCCGGGATCTTGAAGTCGGTGTTTCCGAGGCGCCTATCGGACTGAACGGCTTGGAAGACAGCATAGGTATGCAGTTGAGTAAGGGTAACACAATACAAGATTTGCGATGCCCATATAGGAAGCACTCTAAACAGGCATTTCACTTCCTCCACTTGCTGCAAGCTGCACAGTCTCCACGGATCAGCAGGCGATCCATCGCTGTTTATTTCGTCTTCGGGTGTAACAATCGCCGCTCTATCTAGGAATCTGATAAATAAAAATACCAACTCAGTATCGAATATATGTATCCACACGGATACGAGCAACGTAGTCTGCTTACCGGAATTGGTCGGTATAGGGAAGCTTGGAGTTGATAGACTTGGGGGGAATATACTTGAAAAGGGAGAGCCAAGGTTGTTCCAAAAGTTTCAATTTCCTTTTCTTGATTGCTACCACAATCACTTGTGCCACACTTGTCATTGGACTACCACTAGCTTTCACTTTGACATATATTTTGGAACCAACAAAATATACAACACAAGCTATGAACATGAGACTTGCCGGAATCCCAAGGCCGATAGCCCAACTCACGTTCGATTGAATGTAGACGATGAGCGTTAATGATACCATCTGAGCAAAAGTGAAGGTGAAGAAGTACCAATTGAAGAAGCTATCAATTCCTTTCTTTCCAGATTCTGTTTTGGGGTTGAATTGATCCACCCCAAATGCCAAGTTACACGGACGAACGCCCCCGGCCCCGACGATCATTAGCCCCAAACCCGTAAGCAGAAATGCCAGTTGCCCTGTTGTTGGACCTTTGCATTCGCCACTTCCTTTCGTCGAACACCGGTGAGGATGCAACTCCGGGATAGCTGCTGTTAGTTGAATTGCTAGCAATCCCTTCATAAAACCAAAAAGAACACATCAAAATCCGACTTAAAAAATCGGTCAAGTTTCGCATTCGGAGTACGTTTATTATTACCAAGAAAGAAGCAGAAGTAGCAAACCCCAATGTCTTGTATCGACCGAAGTAAGTGTCGCAGAGGAAAGCTCCGACCAGGGTCCCGAAATTCGCGGTTCCGTTGAAGACATTGATCATAGTTGCGGCTGTAATGCTCTTCAAGTTGAAGACAGTAGTGAGATAAATCAACAAGTTGGCTAAAGTACCAATTGCACCCAGTTTCTCAAAAGTTTCATTCCCTGCCATGAAAATGAAGCATTCATTAACATCTCAAAAAACCAACTTCAAAAAGAACAAAAAAAAAACATGTTTTGCCCCAAACTTACCTATAATAAACGGCATGGCTCTCCAGCCTCTGTAGTTGATTTCAGGCTCATCAACTGCAACTCCCTCGTTCTTCTCCATTATTTGCTTCTCACTCTTCACCGTTCTGTCACCCATTTTTTGCCCTGTTTCCTTAGCAAATCCTCTGCAAGTTTATTTATAAATAAATTGCATGTCTCCAACAGTTTAGTGTGAACATGAATAATCTGAATGATTGAGAGGGCAAACAAGTTGTGGTCTTCCGAACTTTACCGACCACATTGTTCTTGCTTTTGATTGGCAAGCTTGTCAAATCTCTCTATCAATTAAGTTTATGTATACTGTAATTTGGACTTTAAATCTGATCAATTTCAATTAAATTTGAAGTTTTTGGGATCTTTTTGCTAATTTTCTGCTGATTTTTTTACCACATGAACATTTAGAGAAAAAGACAGCTCTGCCCTGTTCAATTTCCGTGGCCTTTTACGACCCACAGACCACATGTCTAAACCAAATAGTTGTTCTCGAGTGGATGAGGTTGCATTAATAATTGAATAGAATATAACTATTTCATTTATTGATTAATTAATTTAATTAGTATAATATACAATGGCAGAATTTGGTGAAAGAGTTTGCCTCAACTAAAAGTAAAAAAAATATAAAAGTTTAAATTAAAATTGTCAGGAATTTGAAAGGGTTCAATTTATATTTTTTTTTAAAAAAATTGGGTCTAACTAAATATTTAATAAAAATTTTAAAAAGTTATGGGAGAATTTAATTAAAAAATTTCTAAAAACTTAAGCTTAATATGAAATTAAAAAAATTGTATAGAATATTTTTTTAATTATTTTAAGGGATTAAATTATAATTTATCAAAATTTTGGAGCATGGCCCCACGGCCTCAGGTTCCTCTTGTATTCCAACTGTTGTTCTGCAAAGAACTATTATGTGATGTTCCTTTCAATTTAATTTATTCTATTCATAACATTAAAATTAATATATTTGATGTCTCGTCTTATTAGACCGACCAACTGAATATTCGTACAATACCAAATGCATTTTTCTTGTTTTTATTGAATACGAATGATTGGAAAATTAGTGTTAGAGCTATGTAGATATCAATAACAATCAAGATTGCTTTCAAGTGTTGGTAAGGTTTTTGCTAGGCTGGTTCACATTTCTTTTCCATTTTTTAAAAATAAAATGATAAACATAAAAATGGACCAATTATCAATCAAATCTTTAATTTGGGGTTTGGACTAATTACATGAAGTGAATATATCATTTGGCATAAAAATGATTTTATTTAACGAGTGGTGGTAGGAAATTTCTTAAAATTAATTAAATTATTTGTTTACAATAATATTTGATATTAAATGTAATGATTAATGACTTTTTAATATGTTTCAGCACATTGAATTTAGTATTTTGTTTTGCATGGATAAGTCTAACAAACCCTAATTATTGTTTTGATGTCTTTTTATAAGAGAGAGGAGATTGAAGCAATCTAGGATTTGAACTCTAAAATAAATACAAGGTATCAATTTTTTCATTATCAGCAATTCAAAAGCACAAATAGTTGAAGCCTGTTACAGGTCAAAGACTCAAACACGGACAACGACATCCACTTCTCTAGATTTTAAATGTGTGAGAAAATATATTTTTTAACAATCACATCTAAATTTTATTAAACATCGTAAAAAAAAACATTACATTTATAATACATTAAAAGAAATTAGTCCACTAAAAATTTCATGCAAATGTGCAAGAAAAACAAACAATTCATGAAGATCAACATACCATCAAAACTCAGAAATCTTCATGAATCTTATTGTCTTCAGCAGGATGAAAAATGAGTGGTGTGGTGAGCGAACTAAACTATCAAGCAGATTGCTCCGTTATACAGTTCTGATTACATCAACTAACAAACCATCAAACAAGTGGGGATCAATATTTTGTATGACCACCAACAGAATTAAATAAAAAAAATTAACGCCGTGAGGATATCTAAACGAGCACCAAACGACAACCAATGTATACTGAAATCGTGCCAAACAACAAATGAAACAAGCCACAAAAGGTAATGAAAAACGTGCCACAAAGATAAAGAAGACGCGTGCCACAAGAACATAAATTCTTATTAAAATTAAAAATATAAAATATAAAAAAAAACAAAAAAAATAATAATTGACAATCAACACTAAAATTAATTTCCGATCATAAGCCAACGAATAAAAATAGAAAAAATTGTGGTACAAAAATTTTTAGAGGAGAGAAAAACTAAGTTTTTTCCAATCGGAAAAAATCAAATTATGTGTGAGAAAATATCTCACTTGACTTACTTCCAAGATATTGTATCTTTTGTACTTTTTTTCGTATTTTTTACATTAAATTCAATTACCAACCTATAACGACTTTAATTATACGATAACTTTTAAGATTTTCTCCCATTTCTCTATTATTTTTTTATATCTTGACTAGTCAACGACTACATTAATTTTTGTGTTAGTTGTCAACAGTTGGTATTTTTTTCCCTTTGAATGTTTATATTAAGTTTTTATTTTATATTTTAATTTTTTTAGTTTTTATTTGTATTTGTGGTACGTTTCTCACTATCTTGTGGCACACTTTTATCTAATGACACGCTGTTATCTACTTTTATGGTAGATTTACGTACGTGGAGGATTTTCTCATGACGTTTGACTCTGATTTGCGGTTACCGATTGTCTTTTAATAGTTTAATCTCTTTTGTGGTTCATTATCGGGCAATCAGATCTGTTTCGCAAAGCAACTTGCAATATTATTAATTTCACTCACTATTTATACTTCGATTCTTAAGTCCGTAGTTGGATAAAGACAATGAATTTTTGTTTTCTGCCGGAGTAAAAGGGAAGAACATAAATGATAGAGGATGAGTCTACCACGTGTGACGAACACCGCTGAACACCACTAACGCTGAACACTACTGAACACTATTAAATTAATTAATAAAGATTAAAAAATTTCAAGGACTCAACATACAATTAATAATTATTTTTAAAATTAAATTAAATTAAATTATTTTCTATATATATTAAATTTTTGATTTTTTTAATAAGGGTAAACTACACATTTAGTACATCACCTATTTTTGTATTTCTATTTTGGCACCCAAACTAATATTTTTAGTAAAATGGTACCTAAAATTATGTATTATTTTTATTTTGGTACCCTGGCTGTTAAAAATAAACAAAAATAGTAACGTTGATTGGTCAAATAACAATTTTAGTCTCTAAAACTTATACAAAATAACCGAAAGCAAAATGAAGAATCTGCTACAGTACTTGAATCAAGATGCAATGAGCTGGAAGTGAAGTTGAGCATTGGTCGACATTCTCCTGGAAAATGGCAAGATCTTAGAGTTTTAAGATCGAAATTGTGGAAGGCGGAGAGAAGAGAAGAATGGGAATGAAGATAAAAGTCTAGGATTAAGTGGTTCCATAAGGGAGACAAAAACACCGCTTATTTTCATCTTGTCGCATCTTCAAGAAGGAGGGTTAATCATATGGACAATATCTGGGTTGATGATGTGAACGTGAAAGATCCAGCCTTGATTAAAAAGGCGATTTCTAGATATTTTAGGCAAGCTTATTGTGAATCTCACACAATACCAGTTGAAGACCTCGAGTGTAATTTAAAGTGTATTGGTAGTACTGCTGCAAATATGTTGGAACATCCATTTTCAGAGGAGGAGGTGTTTTCAGCCTTACAGTCGCTGGACAGTTCGAGGGCCCCAGGGCCAGATGGATTCAATGCCGGTTTCTTGAAAAAAAAATTAGGCTAATTTGAAAGAACATATTTTTACAGTTTTTCGAGGATTTTTCCAACAGAAAGGTTTCAGACTTGTCCTTCAATCATTCATTAAAAGTGTTACTACCAAAATCAAAATCGCCTACATCAATAGAGGATTACAGGCCTATAAGTTTGGTAGGATGTATCTATAAACTCCTTGCCAAAGTTCTTTCAACGCGCTTAAAATCGGTTATG
The DNA here is from genome assembly GCA_030270665.1 of Hibiscus trionum. Lineage (NCBI taxonomy): Eukaryota > Viridiplantae > Streptophyta > Magnoliopsida > Malvales > Malvaceae > Hibiscus > Hibiscus trionum. The sequence goes on from BSYR01000045.1 coordinate 1,624,510, forward strand.
GAAGAAGTGATAGGACAAACTCAGTTTGCTTTTTGCTCCGGGAGGCAAATCTTAGATTGTGTGTTAATTTCAAATGAGGTATTAGACTACACGGCTAAGCAAGGCCTAAGTGGTTTGGTATTCAAAGCTAACTTTCGAAGAGCTTACGACTGTGTGGTCTGGAACTTCTTAGTGTTTGTGATGAGTAAAATGGGATTCGGTCAGAGATGGATTGGGTGGATCCACACGTGTATCGCTACGGCTTCAATTTCAGTTCTGGTTAACGAATCCCCGACAGAACAGTTCAAGATCAAACGCGGCCTTAGACAAGGATGCCCGCTCTCACCCCTCCTTTTCAACTTGGTGGCCGAGGCGCTGAATTGTCTTCTTCAGAAAGTTGTGGAGGTAGGCCTGTTCCAAGCAAGATGTATTGGTAATAGTTCAGTGAGGATCTCGCATTTACAATATGCCGATGATCTTATCATCTTTTGTGGGGCAAGTCCTTCTGAGTTAAATAACATAGTCCATTTATTGAAGGGATTCGAATTAGCCTCGGGCCTCAGGCTAAATTTACAGAAATCAAAATTACTGGGCATAAATGTTGAAGACTCTTTGGTGGAGTGTTGGGCTGCTTCTATTAACTGTACAAAGGAAAATTTCCCTTCAACTTATCTGGGATTACCTTTAGGAATTAACAAGAACAACACCAAGATTTGAGAGTCGATTGTGGACAAATTCAAACAGAAACTCGTGGGATGGAAAGCAAAGAATCTATCCTTTGATGGAAGAATCATGTTGGTTAGGTCTGTGCTTCTTAGTCTCCCGATCTATTTCATGTCAATTTTCTATATGCCCAAGAAAATCAACAGTCTGTTGTCGAGCCTCATTTCAAAATTTATTTGGGGAGGTTTGGATAAAAAAACTATTCACTGGGTGTGGTGGGAAACTCTGTGTTTACCTAAAAAGTTTGGTGGTCTAGGCTTGATCGACTTGAAACTCAAGAATCAAGCATTATTATTAAAGTGGTTGTGGCGTTACGGGTCTGAATCAGATAGCTTGTGGAGAAAGGTTATCGCAGCAAGATATGTGGATGCTAATACCTCTATTTTCCCGACTAATCTAAAGAAATCGAGGAAGTTTTTACTGTGGAAGAACATTACCACTTCATACCCTGAATGTAACCCCCTCGTCCCGGTCCGGGCGCTTGACCGGTCCGAGTGGGCTACACGGGAAAAACCGAGGCGAAACCCATTAAGGCTCCACTTCGGTTAACAACCCGAGTAAACTTTTTCATTTTTATCATTATCTTGTCTAGATGCTTTAGATAGACCTATGTGAAACAACGACAGCGGAAGCAACAAGCGAGGCGAACAACCAAACATCAATTCAAAAACAACCAATTTTATCTTTCACAACAGGCCGTATCGATACCTAGAAGAGGGTATCGATACGCCTTGACTAGGTCAACAGCCCAAGGTCAATCCAGGGAGACCGTATCGGTACACTGGTTGACCGTACCGATACGCCCTCATTTGGTCAACTTCTCACGGTCAACGATACAAGACCGTACCGATACACCCTAGACCCGTATCGATACGCCAAAATCTCGTGTACTGGTACGCTAGGCCAAACTTGAGTCCCAAAGTGTAGGACCGTATCGATACGGCCCTTGGGCGTACCGATACGCCCTGCACTGCAACACTCAAATTTGCAACAAAACGCAACAAGACTCCACTCTAGATGCAAGATAAGACTCACCTAGCCACACACGAACATACATACGACATCCAACATCCATGGAACAGCATACGGGACATTCAAAACGAACAAGGAGCATATGATCAAGGAATCATACATTTACCCTAAAGAAACATACATTGCATTTAAAAGGTTTCATGCCTTTGAAACAAAACACATAAGCATTCATGACATGCAACATAAGCATGGTTTACAATCCAAAACAAGGCATCAACATATCAAGGAGTCTAAACAAGCTCCTAACACAAAATAACAACATAAATCCTCATTGCTTATCTATTACATCCATAACTTAAAAATTCATACTTGAGGATAGCAAAAGCACAACTAGCACACTTGGAGGCCCTCTCCTTGCACAAGCAACCCACAAACTAAGGATCTGCATTGTCGAACAAAAGGAAGCGTAAGCGTAAAGCTTAGTGAGGGTAAGCTCATTAAAACAAACCTCGACAATGCAGGGTCCAAGCACGAGCAACACCAACAAGGAAGAATGCATGTTTTCTTACCTTCAAAGCCACAAGAGTCAAATATAAATGGTGCGTGAACATAATCTCAATTATCATGCCATGCTCAACAAGTCCATAAACACAACCATATGGAACACATATATCAAACGTATTGGCACCTAGCTATGACCCGAATACGCGGATAACAATCGTTGGAACTCACATCCAATGACTCAACCATTACCTTACGGTGGGATTACACTCATCACCGTTTCACGCGGAAGGGATTCCACTCATCTTCACGCCCCGTCGATGGGATTCCACTCATCACCGACTAACATATAAAGAAGATTTCTGGGCGTACCCGTACTCTATCTTGATGACTACCATCACCAAGACCACGCGCGCATTTCGACTCTCGTGTGCACACTAAACATCCTAATGATCGATCATTGTACCCAAGCATACTAGTGCCAATACTAACTCATTTCACAACCTTTCACAACACAATTTCTTACCATTTTCCGTGCTTAGCACGTTCTCACCATGATTTACCATCATGCACAAACCACATTCCACAACCACATGTATATCACAATGCATCAAACATCATGCCTCAACACACATGTATATCACAATATACATAACAACATTAATCACAATGAATATGAATCAAGAGGCATAACACAACTCTTAGAAGTTCAACAAAAGTCTACTAAACTAAGCTTGAGATTAGACTACCACTCTAATCCCAACACTAGGTGGATTTACCAAGCCCAACCTAGGTCCACATGCTTGAACCAACATTTGAAACCAATTAAACCAACTTGAAATCATTAACCACTCACCAACTACTCCGAGCTCAACAACTCTAGCCGATCAATCCACCAAGCTATCCGGATTCGTTCCCGAGGCTTCACCAACAAAATTCCTTGTCTCTAAACAATCCAACACAATCAAAACAACCACATTTCAGTCCACAAACACTGTAGCAAACTCGGAATACAAACCAAGCAACAAAATCAAGCCAAGACACTCCCAAAACCCACATTTTCGAGCAGCCCTAAAGCACAGCAAAAAACCATCGATTCCAACACTTTTAGCACACCTAATAGCTTCCAAAACAACCCCTAAACATCAATAAACCATCATCCAACAATTCCCAACACAAAACAGCCCCAAAACTCAACTTTAATCCCTTCTAAAACCCCCAACAATCCCAAACTCGTGAATCATTATAAAACCAAGTAAAAATCACATATGTTGGACCATTTGGGTTGCTAATAACATAAATAATGATAAAGAATCAAAAGCTTCAACATTGGACATTAAAGTTTGGATTTTTAACTTTGAACTTGAAAAACTCAAAACTCAAAACAATGGGTTTTAATGAAATCTAACGGTACAAACACGTAGAGGAAGGTGATGACAAGTCAAAAACATGTTTACCTTTCAAAAACCTTCAAAGATGAGTGAGAATGGTGATGGAATAGTAACCTTGAGGAGGAGGAAGAACTTGTCGTTGTATTTGAATGAGAGAGAGGAAGAAGATGAGTAAAATGGGTGTTTTAAAATAAAAAAGGGGTTTTTATTTTACAAGACCAAATATTTACAAAACTGCCATTAATGAGAATGGTCATCAACCCACATTCTAAAATCCATGGATACTTGGGCTTTAAATTAAAATCGGGCTCAACATATTAAATCAATTTTAAAATGAAAAGGGAAAACCCGAAACATTATTTTAATTATTTAATTCACCTGACCCCCAAACTCGGGTGTTACACTGAAAGTGTGCACTCCTTCCAACAACAAATTCGGCACTTGGTAGGGGCTGGTAAAAAAGTTAGTTTTTGGAACGACCTATGGATAGGGGATCTTTATTTAAAGGCATCATTTCCGAGAATTTTCGCTCTATCAAACAATAAAACAGGAAAAATCTCAGATTTTGGGTCTATCGCTAGTGGGGGATGGAAATGGGATATAAGGTTGTGTCGGCCTTTATTTGATTGGGAAAAAGACGAATGAGACTCTTTGCTCGCTACTATAGGTGGTTTTAAATCAAATTCTGAAGTTCCGGATAGTATTAGGTGGGTAGCAAATTCAAATGGAATTTTCAATACAAAATCTTGGTGCGAGTTAGGTAGCAGAAACGGCGAGGCAAGGGATGGGCTGTGGGAGATGGTTTGGAGTAGTAAAGCTCCACCAATGGTGGTGTTATTTGTGTGGAAGGCGATCTTGGGCAGATTGCCTACTATGGTCGAGCTTCAAAAAAGAGGTTGTATTCGACAATCTTCCCCTCTTTGCCAGATTTGCAATCTCGAAGTTGAATCTGTAGAGCATTTATTTGGTCACTGTCACAAGGTGTGGGAGATTTGGCAATCATGGTTTAGGTTGTGGGATATCCGTTTTGTAATTCCCAACTCATTTGCAGACCTATTTAGAGTTTGGATTTCTTCAATTCCTTGTCGGTTTCAGGTGAAGATTTGGAGACTCGGTTTTTGCAGCTTCTCGTGGACTATTTGGTTGGTGCGTAATGAGACAATTTTCAGGAAGACCATATTTTCGCCAGGCTGTGTATTTCAAATGAGTATCCTTAGGCTTGGTTGGTGGTGTAAGGCCCTTTGGCCAGAGGGTGTGGGCGATTTAAACAATATTTTGAACTATCTTGAAAGATTTAGGGAGATTGTCAGTTCTAAATCTAAGGATTGCAAACCTCTGTGGACACCTCCTATCAATGGCTGCTTAAAATTCAATACGGATGGGGTGATGAGAGGAAGCTTTGGCAAGGCGGGTATCGGAGTGCTTCGGAATGAGGAGGGGGAGGTGTTAATCAGCTTTTCAAAGGGCGCTGGTTTTCTTGACGCTACTTCTGCAGAAATCCTAGCAATTTCGGAAGCTATTAGGTGTAGATTGGATTCATAACCTTTGGAAATGCCCGTTGACGTTTAGAAATTTGGTTTCATCTTGTTTAAGGAATGGCAAGGATATAGAGTGGTGCCTACTGCATGTTCCAAGAGAGGCAAACATCTTAGCCGATTCTCTTGCGAAGAAAGGTATAGAGAAAAGAGAGAATGTGATATGGTTTTCTAATATGGCTAAGGCGTGAGCTAAATCATCTCCAGTGTGATGCCTTTTTGTTTTCAGCTTCTCTTGGTTTTAGACGATATGGTGTTTGGATGGGTGTGTTATGTGTAGCAGATTTCAAATGGTCGGTCTGAATTTGTGTTCGAGTTATAGTTGGTGATCACAACATACTTTGAAGGAAGCAAACAAGACTGCTGACAAGTTAGCTAATTTTGTTTAGTTAATGGTACCTTTTGGTGTTGAAGACGTTCCTACAAGGTTTGATTTGGCTGTTCGATCGTGGGTGCAAAGTGAAGCAGTAGTAGTCAATGTTGCACGTGTTTTGGCATTGCAACTCCCAGTTGGTTTTTTACTGTCTTTAATTTTGCTTACACTGTTTGGGTCTTCACTCTTTGTTATGGTCAAATGGGTACGGTAGTAGCGAGTTAGCTCCCTGAGCTTGAAAGTGATCGTGATGTCTCTTAGCTGCAGATCGCGTAAACACGGATTCATCGCACTCTTTTTCCTCCACTTAGGTCTAGGGAGGTTTTTTAACGAGGCATGAATCCGTGTAAATCTATTCAAATTCAATAAAATCTTAATTTTTAAAATAAAAATAAAAATAAAAATATGGTTGATCAAATAAACAAAGAACGATATGTTTGTTTCTACGGACTTGAACATTTCGATAACAATAAGGATCAAGATCATAAATGTTTGAATGGTCACAATTGTAATTTCTTAGATGTCTCGTTATCGTATTACACAAAACCTGAAAAATTTTGCGAAAAGGCAATAGCTCCAACAAATTTGCGAAATTAAACTTGTGAAGAATTTCACGAAAGAATGAAATATGGTTAAAGTAAGGCAAAATGACAAAAGATGACCCCAACGTTTGCATGTTTTGTCATTTGGCCCCCTATTCTTTTTTTGGGTCCAAATATGCCCCCAATGTTTGCTTGTTTTGTCATTTGGCCCCATATTCTTTCTTTTGGTCAAAATATGCCCCCAACGTTTCATTCATAGTCAAAATATGCCCCTGTTGGATGTAAACCGTCAATCAACTGACGGTCAACGACTTATAATTTTTTTTTTGACGTGGCATCAACAGATCTTAATACGTGGCAAGTCCAGTCAACATCAGTTGTTGAACGACAGTTGACTGACAGTTTCCATCTAACGGGGGCATATTTGGACCAAATTGAAATGTTGGGGGCATATTTGGACTACGAATGAAACATTGGGGGCATATTTGGACCAAAAGAAAGAATAGGGGGCCAAATGACAAAACAAGCAAACGTTGGGGGCATATTTGGACCCAAAAAAAGAATAGGGGGCCAAATGAAAAATCATGCAAACGTTGGGAGCATCTTTTGTCATTTTGCCTTAAAGTAAATACTGCAACCTATATACCTATCGAAAAATTGAACTTTCCCCGAAACAAAGGACTTCCCACAAAATTCAGAAACCCTTACCTTTCGGAGAAAGTGGTAATCAGAAGAAACAGTTAGATACCTAGTTTGAAAAAATATTCGATAACTAGTTTTTCATACTTTGAATGAAGAAGGAAGAATAAATTTATATTTTTAATCCAAAAATTAAAAATGATGCTTAAATTGATAATATTTTGGACTAAATTGATAGATTGTATAAGTGTTAGGGACTAAAACTGTTATTTGACCAAGCAACGTCATTGTTTCCGTTTATTTTTAATAGTTAGGGTACCAAAATAGAAACAATACGTAACGTTAGGTACCATTTTTCTAAAAAAATTAGTTTGGGTGCCAAAATAAAAATATAGAAATAAGTGAGGTACTAAATGTGATGACGTTTTTGAAAACAAAAGCTTTTAAGTATATCACTTTTTGAAAAAGATTTATTAAAAGGGGAAAATACGAATTTTGGAAAACGGTAAAAAATTTGGAGTCGTCACCGGCCACTAAGGTAGGTCGGACACCACAAAATTAGAGATTCAATTTAAAAAGGGTTCGGGAGTTGGTTACGTGTGGGGAAGGGTTAGCACCCCATCATGCTCGAAAATCGGTATCAAATAACTTGTTGCCTTTAATCGATATAAATTATTTAAAACCCAAAGCGAATGTAATTAGATGTTCTTAAGTGAAAATTTGACTTAAATAGTGTGGGCTTTATCAAACCGTGACTTTAGAATTAATTAAGCATTTAATTAAAAATGTTGACGGTACACCGAACCATAGACTAAACCGACATCATTTAAGACTGACTGCCGTGTTAGTTTAGGGTTCGGATCCCGCACGTCAACTTTATGCATGATGCAAGCAAGTAAGGGATGATGCTATGATATTTCCATATTTTTATATTACCGCTTATCTAGAGACGGTGAAAATTAACCCAAATATTTGGTCGACATCCATTAAGCTTGGACTGTTTTGACACGAATACCGGAGTTAATTGATACCTCTCTTTTGTATGCTTTAAGTTCAATTAACAAGCTAAATTATTAATGGTCTCGTGAATTACAAATATAAAATGCATATCATAGAAAAGCTTGGAAATAAACATGCGAAAGCCCACCCAAGGTCCTATCTTAAAGGCTCGAATTATGGGAGCTCGATTAGTGATCTAATTATTTGTTAGATGATTCTAATATTAAACCCTAAATTATCTAAATCCTAAATAGTTAGAGGAATCTAATAAATTATGAATTATCTTGTTTTACCTCGTCTAAAAGTGATATTAATTTTATCTTAAAAAGGGTGAGAGTGGCTTAACTGATTTAACATGCTTAATATCCATCCTAATAAGACAAGGATGAATTTAAGCTAATTAAACCGATTAGAGCCCTAAACTTAATTTAATCTCTAAACCTAAACCGACATAATTTTACACACCGTGCCCCTATAAGTCAGGCACATGATTCGAAACAAGTATATCGATTGAACTAAGCTCTAAAAAAGGACTAACCTAACTAGCCCAAGCCCACCTAAGCTAAACAAGCCCAAAAAACTTAACTCTAGCCACCTAAAGCCCTAAGGCCCAAAAACCCAAACTAGAAGATACTAAGACAAGTTACATTACAAAGCCAAATTAACACCACTTATAACTTGCATACATCTTATTAAACATATTGTCGTTTTTATTGCATTTTTCATAAAAGGAGTTCTTATACGACTCCATACGTCATACTAAAAAATGCCACTAAAATATTTAATTATATTAAGAATTCCAAGAGTTTCATTATGCCCCATTTTATTTAAGACCTTAAATCATACTTCACAAGTCATGCAACCCTTACATTAAAAAACTTGCAAAGCTCAAACCACAACATACAATTAATAGAAAAACAAAATCATGGTCACATATAACATACATATCCCATACGGGCTTCAAAAACGGACTCAGGACGTCGAAAAACATAAAATAGGAGTTTTCAGAAAATTTGACTTTTTGGTCAAAGTCAACGGTCAACAGTCAAAGTCAACGGTCAACGCTGACGTCAGTGGTCAAAGTCAACGCTGACGTCACTAGTTGACCGGTTTGACTCAACGGGTCGGGTCGGGTCAACGGGTCGGGTCGGGTCAACGGCTCGGTCAAACGGCTCGGCGGCTCGGTCAACCGGCTCGGTCAAACGGCTCGGCGGCTCGGTCAATTGGCTCGGTCAAACGGCTCGGTGGCTCGGTCAACCGGCTCGGTCAAACGGCTCGGCGGCTCGGTCAACCGGCTTGGTCAACCGGCTTGGTGGCTCGGTCAACCCAGACGAATCCCACTCGTGACCGGCGGCGCGTGGGGCACGTGCGGAGGCTTTGGGCGGCCGTTGGCCACCAAATTTTACAGGCCGATAGTTTTCGACCTTCCGAACACGGTGGTGGCCTCGGATTTTCAAAATTCAAACTCAAAGTTCGAATACTAACCTTTTAAGTTGTCCGACGATAAACAAACACCCCCTCCAACGGTGACTCCGATGATGATGTCGTTGGTACCGGTGAACTCGACTCGACAAGATGAACGCAATGGTGGTGGAGGTGTCGAAAATGGACGGTCGGATCTCGGTAGATCTGAGATTGAATCTCTACCTATTTTTTTTCTTTCTCACCTTTCTTTCTTCATTTCTTCCCCTCTGCCAACACGTTAAACTTGGCTGATATATTGTCTTTCAAACAAAAAAGTCAAATTACACTCTTAGCCATTTAATTTTTTGGGGAGTTCACACTTTTGTCTCCAAACTTTATTCCGTCATTCAAATTGGTCATCAATTTCTTATAAATCAAGCTTCCCAAACCTGAATTCATTCAATTAAGTCCCAAAACTTATTATTTTAGGGAAAAAATATTAAATCTCCCAAAAATTCTTAAAATTTTACTAGCCTTATTTGAGATTGTTACAATTCTCCCCTCCTTAAAAAAAATTTCGTCCTCGAAATTTACCTGAATTAAACAAATGCGGAAATTGTTCTCTTATGGATCCTTCGATCTCCCAAGTAGCCTCACTAGGACTCCGATTTCTCCACTGTACTTTTACCATCGGAATGCGTCGGTTCCTCAGAACTCTTTCATCAAAATCTAAGATCTGAATTGGTTCCTCTTCATAGAACAAGTCTAACCTCAACTCTACATTCTGAACTTGAATGACATGACTAGGATCTGGACGGTATTGTCTCAACATGGACACATGGAAGACATTATGGATACGGCTGAGCTGAGGAGGTAACTCAAGCTGATAGGCAACTGGCCCAACTCTCTCTTCATGATACGGTACGGCCCAATAATTCTCGGACTCAACTTACCCTTCTTTTTTTTAAAAAAAAAATCTTAGAACTTTCTTCCATGGAGATACTTTCAGAAAGACTTGATCACCGACTTCAAACTCAATATCTTTTCTTCTCCGATCAGCATAAGATTTTTGTCTGTCAAATGCCTCTTTCATCCATTCATGTACTAAAACTTATCCAATAGAGCATCATTGTTTCTCGAGACTCACAGACAAACATGAATCAATCTAGCAGTGTCCTCAGTTACTCGAATTGACTTTGGACTCATAATCATCTCATCATACATTTTGGAACCAATTAATCAGGATATAACATTTGAATCCACACCGAACTTCATAGGATACAAAACAAACATTTGTCTTATAACTTTTATTATAAACGGTCTCAGTCAAGGATAAGAGACATTCCGATCTTCCACAGAAGTTAATCATACCACCCAAAGGCATATCTTTCAGAGTTCGAATTACTCTTCTAGGTTTACCATAAATTTTCAGATGAAAAACTACAACTACAGTTCAGATAAGCACTCTAGGAGTCCAACAGCTACTCCCATAATCAGGATGTAAACATCAAATTTCAATCAAGGATGATATTTAACGATATACCAAGCCACACCTTGGAGGAGATGCCTTTCTTCATACTGATCGAACATAACTAAGGTCATTAATGGATATCACTTACATTCAACGTAATATTCAGACAACTATTTCTTTCGTGTTTAACAGAGGCACCACAGAATATACACTTTCGGCACAATCGCAAACACTTCTCTCTAAAGTTCATAGAGTTTTTTTTATTCACATTTCCGTTAGGGTATTTTGAAACACGATCATTATCACTGAATTGCCTTTCATGAAATCTTACATCGGTTATTCCGCATGATCAAACATTTATTCTTAATCTGATTCACAAGTATAAACCATCTCAAGTCCTTTATTCAGATTCAAATTCAACCTTTTAATTCAAGACACATACGAACGTTATAGACATTTTCTGTAAGCAGATGTTGAGCTATGAAAGGCAGAATACTCAGATTTGGTTATTTCAGGAGAAACGATTCGACATCAGAGTTTCGGCTTGGTGGAGTACGGTCAGAATCTAGGGGCATGTACAGACCAGACACCCTACGACAGACGATCGGCCGATCTACCCAGAAAGACGCAACTCTAAGCTCTGATACCACTAAATGTAACCCCCTAGACCCGCCTATGCGTTACGACGGATCCTAGGAAGTCACATTAGGGTCACAAGAGAGACCCACAGTAAGATTTCAAATAAACATATGGTTAAACCTTTAAAACCATAAATCAAATATATGATTTAAAATACAATTTCAGAAATCGTTCAAAACGATAAAACAATTATTATACAAGTTGCAGAAATAAGTTCAGACTTATTTGTATAATATAAATACGACACACATGCCCCCTAGTTACACAGATACCATACTCCCTGACGAGCCAAAGAAACTCCTATACCGACGTTGATAGGTGCAACTTGTCTGATCTTTTATCCTGAGATGGTAAAAACAATATGAGCTTGGGAAAGCTCAGTAATACAGAACTACCAAAAGATGCTATACGTTCATGCAGACATATGGTAAGCATAACAATTTCATGATGATCCAAGAAGTGACAGTTCTCTTTTCCCTTTCCGTAATTTCAGGGTAACGTTGTTCTACTATTTCGGGGTTTCAACATACTCAAGAATAATGGTATTTGTTCTTTAATCAGACCTTGAGAATTAGACGAAAATTATATAGGCTGATAATATACGAGGTAGGAATCAGAGAGTTTGGCGTCTAGTGTGTTCCAATAAGTACAGATCAACATACATAAGTACAGATCAACATGCATAAGTACATATCAACATACATAAGTACCTAACATTATATCATATGAGCACATAACAGATTAAATGCAAATGTCCAATGTTCATACTGAAGTTTACAAGAAATACCCTCCAACCTTACACCAATATGCAGTCCCCCAGAACTGCATCCATAAGGACTTACCCTAGGCCCGATGGGCGTAGGTGCCACCTAAGGGGGTGCCTTAGGTCCATAAGGACTTACCCTAAGCCCGATGGGCATAGGTGCCACTCAAGGGGAGACCTTGAGTCCATAAGGACTTACCCTAGGCCCGATGGGCGTAGGTGCCACCTAAGGGGGTGCCTTAGGTCCATAAGGACTTACCCTAGGCCCGATGGGCGTAGGTGCCACTCAAGGGGAGACCTTGAGTCCATAAAGATTTACCAGCTTGATCAGGGCTGTACCGACAGAGACTTCATATCATAACCCAACAGTATACCCCAGACAGAATCAGTGTTCAGATTTCCAGACATGGTTAACAGAATATATGTGACAGATATTTTACTCATAACATCAGAAACGGAAGAATTCATGCTTTTGACTGATAAATGGGCATACTATTGCAGAGCAGACATTTCAGTATTCATCATGCAAACAGATTGTACCATCATAGGTCAAGCAACCACATAACAAGTAAACAACTGAGCTAACATATACAATATCATTCATGATCAAATCATTATACAATCCATTAAACAGAATATAGCACACATGGAACACACTAGATGGGACAGATCATTTCTCAGAGATGCTTGGCATTTACGGAATGAGACATATTGAACTTGTGACGATTTGAACGGATTTCTGAAACGTGGCCCCTATTAGAAGGGGTTCATACTAACGGTTTAACCCAGATATTCAGGAGATGATATATCAAGATCTTTGAGAGCTTTGGCATATCTCGAGTGATTCAGTCATTTAGGCTTACAAGGGCATTATAGTCATTTTATCATACACGGACATTTTGGTAATTTATACCAACAAGGCATAAACAGTGGCTCGGGAATTTTGTTTGCTCATCAAATTTCCAACCAGGCATTCAGAGATTTCTATGTCAAGATTCTTCACGGTATCGAATACATTCAGGGCTATTTTGATTACTTGGGCCAACGAGGGCATCTTGGTCATTTAACTATCAGGGATGATTTTCGTAATTTAGCCCATTAATGATGATATGACGATTCACAATATTTAATGTTTCCAGAAGTTTATCGAGCCTCCAAAATCATTCGAACTATCATACTTCAACCTTGCATTTCTAACCAACCCTTCTAATGTATCTGGCTGTATAGTATATCTGGACGGTTGCTTTCGTATTTCACCACCAGACTTGCCGCAGAGTAGTCGAACTCATATTCTGTGCAGAAAACTTCCAACCTTATTTTAATATCAGGAGTGATTATCGTACATGAGTGTGATTCCTAACACTTAGGGGCGCTTTAGCCCTTAAAGTCTTATTAAAATCTCAGAATTTCATCAAATGCATATCTGCATATTTAGCTCAAGAGGGCTTTTCAGTCATTTTGGAAATTGGAATAAATCCACCATTTCTTTCTGAATTATCATTTGGTACCTCCATCATTCACGTATTCAAACGAAATTAAGTCGTCATAACTCTCCGCCTCTTTATAGACGATTCATTCGTTACAGAACTTGAGGGTATAACGTTATTCTTATATAATTCACGCATTACTATCATAGGGATCGACTTAGGATTTCAACAATATTTCTAGAGAATTCTCATCCATGTGTTATACAGAGTTTGAGGGATTATCCAAGTTTGTATCACACGAATTGCATATTAATGCCGAAGTCTTTTCATTAAAACATACATCTTGGGTAGTGTAAATTACATAATCATGTCGAATGCAGATTTTAGGTCATTTCCTTTATCAGAAGGTAGTTTAGTCATACTTATGCTCCAAGGGCATTTTCGTAATTTCATATCCAACATCTCATACTTATTTTTCGTATCGAATTCAGCTTAAGCAGATTTCACAAAACACTTATCATAAGCATGCATGCTTTAACCAGGTATCAACATGTACATAAAGCATACAAGGGGTAGTAATGTATTACCTTAGTTCCGAGTTATACCGGTTGACTCATGATACTACATTCGATCGCATTCGAATCCGGACTGGATGTCCCATAGTTCCGAGTTATACCGGTTGACTCATGATACTACATTCGATCGCATTCGAATCCGGACTGGATGTCCCATGACATTTCGAATACCAAGATACTTGCATACCTTCAAATACACAAATTAACATTTCAGTTCTTATCCATAGAGCTCTTAACAAAATTAAACACTTTCGGGTTCAAGGTCAGATTCGGAGGCCTTCGGGTCAGAATTTTGCAAAACGGGCTTCAAAAACGGACTCAGGACGTCGAAAAACATAAAATAGGAGTTTTCGGAAAATTTGACTTTTTGGTCAAAGTCAACGGTCAACAGTCAACGGTCAACGCTGACGTCAGTGGTCAAAGTCAACGATGACGTCATGTTGACGTCACTAGTTGACCGGTTTGACTCAACGGGTCGGGTCGGGTCAACGGCTTGGTCAAACGGCTCGGCGGCTCGGTCAACCGGCTCGGTCAAACGGCTCGGCGGCTCGGTCAACCGGCTCGGTCAAACGGCTCGGTGGCTCGGTCAACCGGCTCGGTCAACCGGCTTGGTGGCTCGGTCAACCCAGACGAATCCCACTCGTGACCGGCGGCGCGTGGGGCGTGTGCGGCGGCTGTGGGCGGCCGTTGGCCACCAAATTTTACAGGCTGATAGTTTTCGACCTTCCGAACACGGTGGTGGCCTCGGATTTTCAAAATTCAAACTCAAAGTTCGAATACTAACCTTTTAAGTTGTCCGACGATAAACAAACACCCCCTCCAACGGTGACTCCGATGATGATATCGTTGGTACCGGTGAACTCGACTCGACAAGATGAACGCAATGGTGGTGGAGGTGTCGAAAATGGACGGTCGGATCTCGATAGATCTGAGATTGAATCTCTACCTATTTTTTTTCTTTCTCACCTTTCTTTCTTCATTTCTTCCCCTCTGCCAACACGTTAAACTTGGCTGATATATTGTCTTTCAAATAAAAAAGGTCAAATTACACTCTTAGCCATTTAATTTTTTGGGGAGTTCACACTTTTGTCTCCAAACTTTATTCCGTCATTCAAATTGGTCATCAATTTCTTATAAATCAAGCTTCCCAAACCTGAATTCATTCAATTAAGTCCCAAAACTTATTATTTTAGGGAAAAAATATTAAATCTCCCAAAAATTCTTAAAATTTTACTAGCCTTATTTGAGATTGTTACAAATAACCCTAGACAACGACCCAAAAAAAATTCTTTTGTTTTCTGGAAATCAGAAACCCCGAAACCCATTTTTAGACTAAAAAACCGACACGAAACAAAAAGAAAAGACGAGATCCTTCACATCTCCCTCGGTCAAGTCACCATTCAAGGCCATAGACGGGCTAGAATTATCGTCGGCGCGAGAGTAGAGGCAATTTCGAAGGGAGAAGACGGAGAGGTAAAAAAAGAATGCTTTCTGTTTTTCCTTTTTTGTTCATGCAATGTGAAAACTGAGATTACCTCAGAATGCTTTTTCTTGTATTTCTCTTCGCGCTTTTGGGAGATCACGAATCCCTTTACATATTGATTTTCATTTGACTTTATAGCTAAATATTCGGTATTTTGTTTACATGGATACTGGAAAGGAAATTATTCTTTGGATCGTACAATTTTGGCCAGATTCATGCGTGGCTCTGCTCTGATTCTTGTCATCCCTCTGCCATTTTCGTTTTTTACTTTTTATTTCGTTCCTTTTTTTCTTTTTTCTAACCCTTTGTCTTTTGTGTGCGTGGCTCGTACGGCGGGGATGAGGGGCGATCGTGGATGCTGAGTCGGCATCGGACGTGGCCGTCGTCGTACTGGAACGAGGACGTGGCAACATGCCACTGGTCTCGGGAGAAATCAAAAGGGCAGAGGGGTGCATCGTAGGCGTGCGTGGGGTAACTCCAAACGTCGCGCGTGGAGCCTTCATTGCATACGAGCCGTTAGATCATATCTCGATCTAACGGTTCAGATTCGGGCAGTGTGATGTCATCAGATGGGTGCTAGGGTTACCGCGGTAAAGAGTGATCAGGGCCGTTCGATGTGCTCTTGATCCGACGGCTGCGGTCGAAGCAACATCAAGGGTCATCTGGTCGCATCATGGTCGTTGGATCAGATCTGGATCTGATGGTTGGCATGTGGCGGTTGCAAAAGACAAGTCACCCAATTAGGGTTTTTTTATTTAGGGCTTAGGCCAATTTAGGCTTTTGTAATATTATTATTTATTTTTAAATGGACTGTATTATAATTATTGGGCTTTTATTTATTAATTGGGTTGATGATGTACTTGGACAGTTTTATTTAAACCATCTTTTTTTTCCAGTTTATAATAATAATAATAATAATAATAATAATAATAATAATAATAATAATAATAATAATAACATATAACATATAGTTGCAAAGCAAAATAATATTTAGGGGTGTAATAATATACATATATATATATATATCACTTTATAATAGTATAACATTTAAGCAAAGCCCGCTACACATATGTACCCTATAACAAAAAAGCCCCTTATTTCTATAAAAATAAAACAAACCCATTCTGGACAAAATTAATGATTACACTAAATATGTAGTTTACACTTATTAAAAAATTTAAAATTTTAAAATATACAGAAAAAAATTTAATTGATTTTTTAAAATAATTATTAATTGTATGTTTAGTCTTTAAAATTTTTAATTTTTATTAATTAATTTAATAGTATTTAACGGTATTCAAAGTTAGTAGTATTCGGTAATGTTCGTCTCACATTATAGAATTTTCCAATGATAGTTAATAAATTTTCGATGGTATCGACGCATTTAATTTTAAAACCACCGCCAATAAAAGGGAAGAACAGACATTGGAAATCAGGCCAAGATTCATGTAATAGTGGAGTTCAAGTGTGGGTTTTTGTTGATGTTGGAGTAATTTCAGACACGATTCAAGGCCGTAATGATGGCCCATATTCTTTAACTTCAACTTCCGGGGCCTTGGTAAGAGCCCTAATGGCATGGTGAAGAGGCTTTTGGAGCCCACAGGTGGAACCTTAAAAGCCTATCTGGGTTCAACCCGTGCAGAAACTGACATAAACGTAACCGAGGCAATTGGATTGTCACTTTGTTAGGGCAAAACCTTTTATATAAACTTTTCAAATAATTAATTAATGGAACAATGTTAGAATTATTTGTATCCAAATTCTCTTATCAACAAATTCAGATTCTTAATGTTCAAAAAAAAAAAAAATCGGATTCTTAATTATATCGTCTTTTGTAGTGGAGATGTCAGGAGTTAGATTATTATTTTTGATTTAAAATAGAATGGAATATTAATTATTATATATGTCTCATTAAAAAACTTTCTTTATACCTAGATAGAATAAAAAGAGTGCATATAACAATATTTAAAAAATGGCTTAAATAAAAAATAAGTGTCTAAAATATATCTTTTTTTTTTAACTTTAGGTGCCTAAAGTTTTTTTTTGTTGGTAAAAATAGGTGCTTAAAGTTTTAAAAGTTATAATTTTTAGGTGCCGGGTAGTTAACTAGTGTTAAAAAACCGTTAACCAATACAAAATCGACACGTGTCATTTTTAATTTCTTTAAATTAATTTTTTAATAATTTAAAATTTTACGAAAAAATCTTGAAATTCTAAAACTTTCTAAAATAGTCCCCAAATCCCTAAATTCTAGACCCCCAAATCCTCATCGCCGCCGCCGTCGGCCCCACCCTTTCGGTCGACGGACTCAGTCGACCATTTTCCCCCCACTCGCCGTCGTCGAAAATCGGTGAACGGTGTGTGCAGCCAAACATTGAACGTCGAACGTGAAATAATCGTTCGATTGGCACATTGTTCGCCGGTTTCTAGCGACGATGAGTGGGGATAAATGGCCGGCTAGGTCCGACGACCGAACGAGTGAGGTCGGCGCTGGCGGCAACATCAGTGAGGATTTGGAGATTTAGGATTTAGAGATTTAGGACTGATTCGATTTTTTTTGTAAATTTTGGGATTATTTAAAAATTTTAAAGTTTTTTTTTTCAAAAATAATTAAAAAATGAATATTCCTACCATGTCTCGCGTTTTTAAATGGATAACGATTTTTTTGACGGCCAGACACCTAAAATTATAATTTTTGAAACTTTAAGCACATATTTACAAGAAAAATACTTTAGGCATATAAAATTCAAAAATGGTATACTTCGTGCACTTATTTTTCATTTAAGCCTAACAAAATTAACTAATTCAAAACAGGGCAAGGCAAAAGACAAAATAAGCTATCAGTGCCTAAAATAATTGGTGGCAACTCCCGTCTTATTTTTATGAAAAATCCGTCGGGCTTAAGGACCGTTCCGACAATTTACACTGTCACTTTGTTAGGGGACATGTTAAATGCTCTCATTTGAATTGCAATGTAAGAATGTTATACATTGGTATGTGAATTAAGTCGTGTTAAATTCAAGTGAGGATAATACCTAAAACTTTTAACAATGATAGCTGTACACACCAATTTTTTTTCTAGGGCCTAATATATGGTCCAACATGTTTAATAAAATGAAAAAACAAGTAAAAAGAAAAACAAACCCAAAAAAATTACAGAAAATTCAAAAAATAATAATAATGTGAAAAAAAAAACCTAAAAAAACCCTAGTCCGCCGCCCGTAAGACTCCATGGCCGCGAGGACTCGTCTACTTGATCAGCATCCCCGTTTCTTGCGCCCCACATCCACATTCAAGCTTATCCCCTGAAAATCCGGGAAGAAAAAAACTAAAAAAACCCTAATTTTGGGCTATAAATAAGAAGGCTGAGGAACTGAAGAAGGGCAGAGAAAAAGAACGGGAGATAAGTACTCAGTCGAGAAAGGAAGGAGAAAATCAGAGCAAAAATCTGAAAAATAGTTAGAAGAAAGCCACATTTTTACCTTGATTCACGGTGGTCGGAGTGTTATTGGCTAGATCGCAACAGTGGAAGAGCCCACAATATTGTCAGATTCAACATCTTCCGAAAGCAGACCGATCCAACGACGGATTCAAGTGTTTGAGAAAGGTAAAAATCGAATCGTTTTGTCTAGATCTACTTCGATTTGTTTGGTTTTTGCTGAAACTGACGTTAGATTCGGGCTTAGAACTAAAAAAAACGATCAAATAAAAATTTCGCCGTCGTCAGCGTTTGGCCGACGGTGGCAGCGGTGACTGAAATACTAGAGATGAAGATGGTATTGCTTTGTTCTGATTGAAGAAAGAAAGAAAAATAGGTTAAAGGAGATGTAGGTAACCGTTTAATAAGCTTCAAGGATAAAAAAAATAAAAGAAATCAGAACCTCATTAATAATAATGGCTCAGTGCACGGGAATCGAATATGGTAACTCCATTAATTAGAACAGCTCACACTGCACGGAGAAACCAAATAAAGCTTATTTCAAATTGATTTCACTTTTATTTAAATAATTTAATGGTGACAGCACATGCATTGGAAATCAACATCTTTGGGAAACTGAAACACGCATGAATTGGCTCTGATTTTGCTTTTGTAAGTTTAGGGGATAATCACGCCCTAGGTCCCTCATTTACTTTAGGCTTTTTTTTATATTTTAGGTTTAGTTAGTTTTTTTTTGAACTTTAATATTTAAATTCTTTTAATTAGGTCCTTAATTCCCATAATTAATTAGATGATTAAAGAACGAACAATTTACTCAGGATGCCTTGATCAATTTTTTTCTCCTTTTAAGATGGATGACTAATATTTTAGTTGGATTTAAAATTGAGTTTAGTTATAAATTGGTCTTAAAATTTTGCGAATAATGGGATTTGGTCCTAAAAGATGTTTGATTAATAATTCGCTTAATTTGAGATAAATTATGATTTGACTTAAGGTTATGGTCTTCGATGAAAAATATTAATTTTCCATTTGTTTTTTTTATATATATCATTTTTAGCATGCTTAGTTTTTTTCTTTAATTTATTCGATTTTTTCTCATCGCGTATAGTAGTGCTATTAACCCTATCTTTGAAGCCTTTTAGACAACGCAACCCCCTTTAGGTACCAATTTTGGGCGTTGTGGGGGTGCTATAACCTTCCCCACACGTAACCGACTCCCGAGCCCAACTTGACTCCGGTTCAGACGCAGGCCAATTTTACAGGTTTTCGGTCATACCCAATCCAAAATGACCGATGGCGACTCCAATCCACGACGAGCCTTCGAAGGCCCAATCAACTTCGGCCCGGACCAAAAACGACGTCGACAGCTTGGCGACTCCGCTGGGGACTATTCAAGAGAGTCAAGCCACACAAAAAGGGGTACATGTTGTGTTGCATCATTCCATGAGCTTTCTACCCGAGCTTGGTCCCGTTTAAGTGGGGGCAAAACGCTGCTCCTTCGTGAGGTTAACCTCCGTATGGGATAGTAGTCGCCTCCGGGATGCATATGATCTATGTCTTCGTGAGGGTAACCTCCGTATGGTCATAGGGAAGTGCATCCCCTCGAGTTGAACCTGGTCCTGAGAACCTATAATGGGGGAGGACTAGGGACCTTACTAGCCTTAGTAGGCGTCAGTGAGGACAATTCGGGTACCCTGTCTAGAACCGTAACCCCACATAACAAACCGTAGAAACCCACCCATGTTAGAACCATGCTGAACTCAAACCTTAAGATGTCACCCATTGATATATGAACATGTATTTCGTTTCGTTTTGTTTTTTTTACTATTCATATTATGTTTTTTTATTTAATTATTTGTTATATTTGTGCGACACTAATCAAATTTCTTTGGGTGTTTATTGTTTATGTACACATGCATCATCATTATCATCATAGAAGGGTGTTGGTTATTAAAATAATTCGATAAAAAAATCTTCGTCATGGCCAAAAGAGTTCAATGCTTATCGGAGAAAAATGATGATGTTCGAAAGTGGTCAGAAAACACCCAGAGAAGGAGAGGCGACAGTATACTAGCAAGACCAGATGAACAATTCTCAGGATATGTTCACCTTCAGCTCAAGCAAAACGACACCCAAGAATTAGCAGAGATTTGGGGCCGGTGGAAGACTGATCAGAGGCAGATGATGTATGACGCATATGGAGACATAGCCTATTTGCTACAAGTGCATGCGGACAAAGGGTTGATACGGGCTATGGCGCAATTTTGGAACCCTTTATACAATTGCTTCACATTCAATGGGGAAGACATGACCCCGACGATAGAAGAGTATGCGGCGCTGCTCCATCTAAGGAAGGTCCATGAGTTCGAAATTTATGTGAAAGGAGCTCAACCTAAGACATACAAGGAGAAGCTTATGACTTTGACTGGGACTAGCATGTCATGGGTGGAAGCCCAGTTTCAAGGCAAAGGGGGAAGTAAAGCCATCGCTTGGGATAGACTTCGGGGATTGATCCATTCTCACCCTGATCCGAGAAAACAAGTTGATATATTTGCCTTAGGGATATATGGCTTGATCATTTTTCCTAAAGTAGCTGGACACATTGAGGCGTCAGTGATAGATTTATTTGGAGAGCTCGATTCAGGCCTTAATCCAGTTCCGGCTATCTTGGCAGAGACCTTTCGATCCCTTAATTTCCTCAAAAGGCATGAAGGCGTATATTTCATAGGATGTGCACAACTCCTCACCGTATGGATGCAAAGTCACTTGGGAGCCAAGAGGAAGTTGTCCAGACGCGTACATACTCCACAATATTCACCATTAAGGGAGTTCTTAACAGAGGAGCCAAAAAAGGAAAAAACGTCGGGAGAATGGGAATCAATCTTGCGAGACCTGAGGATGGAGGACATTACTTGGCGGGTTTATTGGTTGGATTACAATTATATCCTGTACAAGTGTGGTGCCTTTGATTGGGTCCCTCTTCTCGGTATTTGGGGTGCAACTGGATATGCTCCTCTATTGGTATCAAGGCAATATGGATCATTACAATTTGTCCCAGCCACGAGGGGATTAGGGATGTGTGAATTCGTCTTCGAGAGAGAGAAGTCTAAAAAGCATATTTTTGAGATAGCCAGAGCTTGGGCTCACCCATACCAAGCCAGATTCGGACCTCTAAGGCTTACTTCGGATTACCAAATTTGGAGAACAAAGAGAAAAAATTGCAACATCCTACCACCTAGCCAGGGGAATGCTCCAACTTTAGAGGAACGATTCAGAGAAATGCCTACTGAAGTTGACATAATCAGACAAGAGAGTGAGGAGGAGAAGAAGGCGCTGAATAAAAAGATTGCTGAGCTAGAAGCAAAAAATGAAGAGCTAGAGTACAATGCTGCGTATTTTAAAAATCAATCAAAGGGGTTTGAAAAGAAGCTGAACACTGTAAGTGCAGATTTAGAAGACTTACAAGAGGGCTATAGGGGACTTCAGGAGAAGATAAGGAACGCCAACTTGCACAAAACTCCACAAGAATGGGAGCAAGAGATTCGCGATCTGGAGAACGATATGAAGCGTTGTATGAAGCTATTGAAAACCAAAGAAAATCGAGTGGAGGAACTTACAGTTAATTTGCAAGCAGCCCAACAGAAAAATACGGCAACCCTTAATGATCTCATAGTTAGTCGCGCTCAGAACCAAGAACTGCAGGAACATCTTGCATCTCTGCAAGGGATTCTTCAAATCTACCAACAACAAGACTCGGTGATTGAGCTTGAAAAGGCGCAAGTTGAAAATGAAAAGTTGAAGGAGTTGGTAACAGCATTGGAAAATTCACTACAACAACACAGGGACTTGATAGATGATATGGAAAGGGATGCTAAACTTAGCAAGGAACAGTGGGACCTACGACTTCAGTTTGCAAGGGGTGATATCAAGGTGAAGGAAGACTTGATGAGGGAAGCGCTCATTCAGATCCGGAAGACAGCTGAGCACATCACCGATTTGGCCAAGGAAGCAGGGTCGTTGAAGCATTGGATCGATTCCTCGACACACTTTGCAAACGAATGGAAGAAGTTTTTGGGAAAAGTTGAGAAGTTGGGAGGTCAAGCTAAGCCATACCGTCGAGTTTGGTGTTAATTTGTTTTTTTGTCATTAAAAACGATGATTGGAGATTTTTTTTCTTTATGTTTTTGGGATATTATTTTTTATTTGTGGATGTTCATGGATGATTTTTTATTTTATTTTATTTTGGTGGATGGATTAGATTTTTCTTTTCAATTATTTAATAAAAGTTCTTTTCTCGGTTTGTGCGAATATTCTTCTATCCTATTAATTTTCTAACCAACACCTAGTTGCATTCATTCTTGCATTCATCATTACACATTACTTTTATACCATGTGTTTCACATGCATTAACATTAAATAAAACACTAATCCATGGGAGTTCAATATTAGTGATACTGGAAGCGAGGGACGATCAAAGCGACCATCCTCACTACACGAGATTCAAAGCTAGAAAAATGGAAGAGAGACTCCAGAAGCTAGAAAAATTTCAAGAACAAGTTATTCAGGATGTAAAGGGCTTGAGAGACGACATAGGGAAAAGTCAAGAGATTCTTCTAAGCAAGTTAGAGGATAAGTTGTCACAATTGTTATCCAAGGCAACAAACGCTGAAAAAGGAAAAGCCCACGAAGTTCACGAGGAAGACTCCTCATCACCTTTTGGGTCAAAAGAAACACATCCTCGGTTTGTGTTCTCTGCTGGCGGGCTAAAATCAAATGTCCAGAACCAAACAAATATTCAAGGCGCTTCTGGTTCAAACATGTGGGGAAACCCAATCAGACCAGAAATCCCAAATTTTGATGACCCTAATGAGTTGGAAAATTTGAAGAAAGGGCAACCCAAATATTTTGGAATAAATGATGACAAGTTCAGGTGCTTGGAAGAAAGAATCAAAGCTATGGAAGGTACTGATGCCTTCATAGGGACAGATGTAATGGAGCTGAGCTTGGTCCCTGATCTGATTTTGCCCCCAAAATTTAAAGCGCCAGAATTCGAGAAATTTGATGGCACGAGCTGTCCTAATGCCCACCTTACTATGTTTTGCCGTAAAATGACGGGGTACGGGAACGATGATAAGTTGTTAATTCATTGCTTTCAGGACAGTTTAGCTGGGTCTGCCATGCGGTGGTATAATCAGTTGAATAGGGCCCAAATAAACACATGGAAGGACTTAGCACGTGCTTTCAAAGAACAATACAAGCATGTCCTGGACATGGTACCTGATCGTTTGACACTCCAAAACATGCAAAAAAGGCACAATGAAACGTTCCGATAATATGCCCAACGTTGGAGAGATATGGCTGCCCAAGTCCAACCACCATTACTTGAAAAAGAGACGACGACCCTCTTCATTGATTCCTTGGAGTCAACATACTATGAGAAGCTTGTCGGTAATACCACTAGAGACTTTGCCGATCTAGTGACAACAGGTGAAGCAATTGAACGTGCTATAAAAATGGGAAACTTAGCAGTTTCGAGACTTCAAAAAAATCGTATACCAAAAAGAAAGAGAATGAAATTAATGTTGTGGGAGATAATGGACATCCATATCCCAGATATCAATCATCACCACAATTTGTGTATCGTACAGGATACTCGAAACCCACTACAACCTCTCCGAATCAAGACAAACAACCGCAAGGAGGGCCCAAGCCACCAAGGACTAATACAGAAAGACAATCTTTCACGCCTATTCCAATTTCTTACAAAGAGTTGTATGCTAAATTATTGGAAGAACGATTGATATCCCCCGTCTTTCTCACACCGTTGCAACCACCATATCCAAAATGGTACGATCCTTCTGCACATTGTGAATTCCATGCTGGAATCCCTGGTCATACAATTGAAAATTGTCAAGCTCTCAAAAGAAGGGTTCAGAGTTTGATTAATCAAAACATCCTTCAATTCAACACGTCAGATGGGCCAAATGTCGCTAATAACCCTCTACCGACACATGAAGAACCAAAAGTTAACGCTGTGATGAGAGGTGGTGAGTTTAAGATTAAGACACGACTATCTGAAGTACAATCACCGTTAAAGTGGGTTTGGAAGAAATTGGCAGAAAGAGGATTGGTGAGTTCTAACCGTGGAGCTGTTATGACTAGTAAAGGTGATTACTGTGAATTCCATGATGATGTGGATCACGAGATTCAACATTGTGATGAGTTTAGAAAGATTGTCCAGAAACTGATGGACAATAAAGAAATAGAGTTCTTTGAAAAGAGTCAAGAAGTTAGGGATGTTTTTACTGTGGATGGACAATCGTCCAAAAAGAGTGATGAAGGCAGACGACCTTTTGTGATTAATTGGCCCAGAATGCACGAAGAGGAATTAGAGAAGCCTCTGCCTCGATTGGTGATTGAGACTCCTTCTCCTTTCCCATACAAGAGTAATCAACAAGTGTCATGGATCTATGGTTGTAACATGACTGTTATAGGAAAAGAGGATTCTGAAATTGCGGCTGCAGGAATTAGTGGAGTTGGGAACTTCACTCGAAGTGGAAGATGTTACTCTCCTGAAATTGCAAAATCGGTAGAGATAAGAGATGTTGAGCAAAAGGGCAAGTTCCCACTGATTGGAGAAAAACTAGAAATTAATGAACCTGTAAAAGAGGAAGAAGCACGTGAATTCCTGAAGTTCATCAAGCATAGCGAATACAATGTGGTTGAACAATTACACAAAGAACCAGGTCGTATACCTGTGTTGCCTTTGTTGCTGAGTTCAGAGCCCCACAGAAATGCTTTCCTAAAAGTGTTGAACCAAACATTTGTCCCAAGTGATGTTTCGGTGGATAAGTTGGATAGATTGGTAAATAATCTACACGCTGACAGTTTTATCTCTTTTAGCGAAGATGAAATTCCTCTTGAAGGTACGGGGTCCGTCAAAGCATTGCACATAACTACCTATTGCAATGGACATATACTACCTCATGTTCTGGTCGACAATGGATCTGCTTTGAACGTCATGCCCATGACCACATTAAATAGGCTTCCAGTGGATAAAGCTCACATGAGACCCTGTCACACAACCGTAAGGGCATTTGACGGAACCAGGAGAGAAGTCGTGGGGAAGATTGACATCCCACTTCTGATTGGTCCAGCTACGTATAACGTAGAATTTATTGTTATGGACATCACACCTGCTTATAATTGTCTATTGGGACGACCCTGGATTCACGCGGCCGGAGCTGTACCTTCAACGCTTCACCAGAAAGTTAAGTTTGCAATTGACGGGCGCCTTGTAAGCATTAGCGCTGAGGACGATATCATTGCATCTGCATCAACGGAAGCTCCATACATTGATGTTGATGAAAATGCAGTCGAGTGTACATTTCGATCACTCGAATTCGTGAATGCCACTTTTGTTGCTGAAGGAAATAAGATCCCAAAACCCAAACTCTCAAAGAATACTATGATGGGAATACGGCTCACCGTTGGGAAAGGAGCCAAATCAGGAAAAGGACTTGGGAAATATTTGCAAGGGATGCACACGGTGATACAACCATGTCTGAAATATGATCGAAGTGGTGTTGGATTTCAGCCAAATCCACGTCAAAGGATGAAACAAATTTTGAAAATGAGAGCAAAGAGAAGGGCCAGATTGATTGGCCAGAGCATCGAAGGGGAATTGATGGCATTTCCCCATATTTCTGAAACCTTCGTGTCTGGGGGACACATTCACTCTGAAAAGAAAATCCTAGGGGTGCCTTCAGAGAGGTTCGAAGAACTGAGCATAAACGCTATAGGGGAAGAGGAAGAAATCGCAAAAAATCGGTCAAAAATTCGCCCGTGTCCTCCGGGTTGTGTCTTGGATAACTGGACCGCTGTTGAACTCCCCATTGTTTTTAAATCTTTATCAGAGTAATGCTCGAAACTTGCCCCACTACTTAAGCCCGAAAGTAGCGGGGATTTATTGTAAGGGCCCCCATTTAGGCATCAGTTTATCAATTCAATAAATGAATGCATTTTCCCTTTCAATCTAGTCTCATTGTTTGTACATTCTTTTCTTTTGTTCACTTGTCCCATTTCATTAAAACATTCTACACTTCCCTTTCTTGTGCCTTGTATATATATATTTCCTCTTACACATTTGCAGGCCTTTAGATATCAATTGCACGAATGACATTGCTTCGAGCTCAAAAGTCAACTTTGAACAGACCATATGCTTAGGAGAGTATGAGTCTGACGACAACTATGAGGAACATGAATTGTCTCCTGATCTACTTAGACTAATTGAGCATGAGAATAAACAAATTCTTCCTCACCAAGAACCAATGGACACAGTGAACTTGGGAACTCAGGACGACAAGAGAGAGATAAAGATCGGTACTTTCATATCTTCAGATACAAGAGACAAACTCATTTCCCTACTTCAAGAATTCAAGGATGTGTTTGCCTGGACCTACCAGGATATGCCTGGATTAAATACAGATATTGTAACACACGAACTTCCGCTGAAGCCAGAATGCAAGCCTGTACAACAAAAGCTCAGAAGAATGAAGCCAGATATGTTACTTCAGATACGAGAGGAAATAAAGAAACAATATGATGCTGGATTTTTGCAAGTGGCCAAATATCCAGAATGGGTAGCTAACGTTGTTCCGGTACCAAAGAAAAATGGAAAGGTGCGAATGTGTGTTGACTATCGAGATCTTAATCGTGCTAGTCCTAAGGATAATTTTCCTCTACCACATATAGACACGTTGGTAGACAATACAGCAAGACACCACTTGTTCTCATTTATGGATGGTTTCTCCGGCTACAATCAAATCAAAATGTATCCCGACGACATGGAGAAAACTACGTTTGTAACAGAATGGGGCACATTTTGCTACAAAGTGATGCCTTTTGGTTTGAAAAATGCAGGGGCAACATATCAAAGGGCCATGGTGACATTGTTCCATGACATGATGCATAAAGAAATAGAAGTTTATGTGGATGACATGATCGCCAAGTCTCGAACAGAAGAAGAACACATCACAAATCTTAGAAAACTCTTTGAACGTTTGAGGAAATTTCAATTGAAGCTAAATCCGGCAAAATGCACCTTCGGAGTTGCTTCAGGCAAATTGTTGGGTTTTATTGTTAGCAAGCGAGGTATTGAGGTAGATCCTGATAAAATCAAGGCTATCCAAGAGCTTCCGCCTTCACGTACTCAAAAGGAAATTCGAGGTTTCTTAGGTCGTTTAAATTACATTTCTCGGTTCATCTCTCAATTAACCGATAAATATGATCCCATTTTCCGACTCTTAAGGAAGCATAATACAGGCGTATGGGACTCAACATGTCAAGAGGCCTTTGATAAAATTAAGCAATATTTGTCAAAACCTCCTGTATTAGTTCCTCCTGTATCAGGCAAGCCTTTGATTTTGTATCTAGCTGTATTTGAAAACTCTATGGGTTGTGTATTGGGCCAACACGATGAAACTGGGAGAAAAGAGCGAGCCATCTACTACCTCAGCAAAAAATTTACTGATTGTGAATCGAGATACTCTTCTATCGAGAAATTATGTTGCGCATTAGTCTGGACGACTCGCAGGCTTCGTCAATACATGCTATACCACACAACATGGTTGATTGCAAAACTAGATCCAATAAAATACATGATGGAATCGCCAGGCTTATCAGGAAGGATGGCTCGGTGGCAAATTTTACTCTCTGAATATGATATTGAGTATGTAAATCGGAAAGCCATCAAAGGTAGCGCCATTGCGGACTTTTTAGCTAGTCGTGCTTCTTCTAAGTATGAACCTTTGAGTTTTGAGTTCCCTGACGAAGACTTAATGTGCTTAACTGCTAATGAAGAGGAACCAAATGGCAGGAAACCTTGGAAAATGAATTTTGACGGAGCTTCAAATGCATTTGGGCATGGAATTGGGGCAGTTTTAGTGTCTCCCAAAGGGAATCATTATCCGTTTACGGGTCGACTGAATTTTGAGTGTACCAACAATATGGCGGAATATGAAGCGTGTATAATGGGACTTCGTGCGGCAATCCAGCAAAAAATTAAAGTCTTAAAAGCATACGGCGATTCGTCGTTAGTGGTTTATCAACTTCGTGGAGACTGGGAAACTAAAGATGCAAAATTGATTGAGTACCGAAAACTCGCCCTTGAATTAATAAAAGAGTTCGAGGAGATATCTTTCCATTACCTACCCCGAGAAGATAACCAAATGGCTGATGCATTGGCAACTTTGGCTTCTATGTTTAAAGCAAACAAAGAAGATGATATAATGCCCATACAAATGAGTATTTATGATTCACCCGCTAGTTGTTATATCATCGAAGATGAGGTAGATGATCACCCTTGGTACTACGATATTCTACAATATATCAAGTATCAAAAATATCCTGAGGGGGCAAATGATGTGAATAAAAGAACAATTAGAAGAATGGCTGCAGGGTACGTTCTTGACGGAGAAATTCTATACAAAAAAGGGAGCGACCAAACGCTGCTCAGATGTGTAGAAAACCATGAGACAAAAAAGATTATTGAGGAAGTTCATGAGGGAATTTGTGGAATTCATGCAAATGGCCTTAGTATGTCTAGGCAGATTATGAGATTGGGTTATTACTGGCTATCTATGGTAGAAGATTGCGTCAACTTTGCTCAGAGATGCCATAAATGTCAGATTTACGGAGATAAAATTCATGCGGCATCTTCACCTCTTCATGTTATAACGGCCCCATGGCCATTTGCAGCGTGGGGCATGGATGTGATCGGACCGATTACGCCAAAAGCATCAAACGGACATCGTTTCATTTTTGTAATGATTGATTATTTTACCAAGTGGGTGGAGGCTGCTTCGTATGCCAATGTAACCAGGTCGACAGTATGCAAGTTCCTAAAAAAGGAAATCATTTGTCGATATGGTCTACCAGACAGAATTATCTCTGACAATGCTTTAAATCTGAACAACCAAATGATGAAGGAAGTGTGTGAGCAGTTTAAGATAAAGCATCATAAATCAGCACCTTATCGCCCAAAAATGAATGGGGCCGTAGAAGCAGCCAATAAAAATATCAAGCGGATTGTGGAGAAAATGGCAATAACATATAAGGATTGGCATGAGAAATTACCTTTTGCCTTGCTAGCGTATCGTACATCAGTGCGAACATCTACGGGGGCAACTCCATATTCTTTAGTTTACGGAATGGAGGCAGTATTACCAATTGAGGTTGAGATTCCGTCTCTCCGAGTCTTAATGGAACTTAAGTTGGACGAAGCTGAATGGATTCGAGTTAGATATGACCAGTTGAATATGATAGAAGAAAAAAGATTGAAAGCAATTTGTCATGGGCAGATGTACCAAAAACGAATGATTCGAGCTCACGATAAGAAAGTCCGACCAAGAACGTTTCGAAAAGGGGATTTGGTTCTAAAAAAGAGGTTGCCTATGCAGAGGGATTTTCGAGGAAAATGGATGCCAAATTGGGAAGGGCCGTTTGTTGTGAAAAAAGCTTTTTCTGGTGGAGCATTAATCCTAACCGAGATGGATGGGAACGATTTATCCAGTCCTGTGAATTCTGACTCAGTGAAGAAGTATTATGCTTGAATTCATGACATACCAAGAGGTGAAAACCCGAAAAGGGCCCTGTTGGTAAAAAAAAAAAAAAAAAAAAAAAGCCCAAGAGGTGAAAACCCGAAAGGGCCCTGTTGGTAAAAAAAGAAAAAAAAAGAAAAAGAAAAGCCAAGAGGTAAAAAACCGAAAGGGCGTTTGAGAATCAATAGAAGATTCAAGGGTCAAAAGCTCAAGAATAGTACAAATATGATCAAGGGAAAATCTACATGCCTTCATATGTGGTCCAAGAACTCAAATTTTACTGGGCGGAGGTCATATTCAAAAGATCCTTGAGCGAAGTAGCAATTGAGTCCTCGCAATTGATATTTAGGGGCATTTTTTTTCTTTTTTTCTTTTTTTTTCTCCCTTCTTTCTTTTGTTTCCGTTTCCTTTTGTTTTCTTAAACGTTTGATTATCATCTGTCAAGGCTCAGACCACTTTCATTCAATAATATATATATATTCGTTATCTTGCATTTCCTTGTACTTGTCATTTGGGACATTTGTGCATTCTTTTGATTGGTAATCTCGTTGCTCTACCTAAGGGGGTTTACAATATATTTTGATGTTCGACGTATTACTCGAAAAGAGATTTTTAGAACATGATAAGGCTAGAAAATGCTCACGAACACTATTCTTGGATAAATGGAAAGGAACGAATTCAAGAGGCACGATACGAGGCAGACAGAAAAAGTACAAGGACTTCGATCTCAATAAATATAAATTCAGAACTTAAAATATATGCAATTTTCATGCATTTAGAATAGTGGAGCATTTTGCATGTAAGATAAATACATTAGAAACGCATGCATTTTTTATCAAGACAGGTTGACAGGAGTGCCACCAATCGCCTTCAAGATGAAGTGCCACCAATCGCCTTCAAGATGAAGTGCCATCAATCGCCTTCAAGATGAAGTGCCACCAATCGCCTTCAAGATGAAGTGCCACCAATCGCCTTCAAGATGAGGTGCCACCAATCGCCTTCAAGATGAAGTGCCGCCGATCGCCTTCAGGATGAAGTGTCATCAATGGCCTTCAAAATGAAATACCAATGTATGCTTCCAAGAAGGAATGTTGTTAATTGCCTCCAAGAGGGAGTGTCATGATTCGCCTCCAAAAGAGAATGACATTATCACCGAAAAATTGTTGTTTCTGATCTTTGCTTCATTCCTCTCATTCGAGCAATAAGCAAAGAGGGGCAGCTGTACACACCAATTTTTTTTCTAGGGCCTAATATATGGTCCAACATGTTTAATAAAATGAAAAAACAAGTAAAAAGAAAAACAAACCCAAAAAAATTACAGAAAATTCAAAAAATAATAATAATGTGAAAAAAAAAACCTAAAAAAACCCTAGTCCGCCACCCGTAAGACTCCATGGCCGCGAGGACTCGTCTACTTGATCAGCATCCCCGTTTCTTGCGCCCCACATCCACATTCAAGCTTATCCCCTGAAAATCCGGGAAGAAAAAAACTAAAAAAACCCTAATTTTGGGCTATAAATAAGAAGGCTGAGGAACTGAAGAAGGGCAGAGAAAAAGAACGGGAGATAAGTACTCAGTCGAGAAAGGAAGGAGAAAATCAGAGCAAAAATCTGAAAAATAGTTAGAAGAAAGCCACATTTTTACCTTGATTCACGGTGGTCGGAGTGTTATTGGCTAGATCGCAACAGTGGAAGAGCCCACAATATTGTCAGATTCAACATCTTCCGAAAGCAGACCGATCCAACGACGGATTCAAGTGTTTGAGAAAGGTAAAAATCGAATCGTTTTGTCTAGATCTACTTCGATTTGTTTGGTTTTTGCTGAAACTGACGTTAGATTCGGGCTTAGAACTAAAAAAAACGATCAAATAAAAATTTCGCCGTCGTCAGCGTTTGGCCGACGGTGGCAGCGGTGACTGAAATACTAGAGATGAAGATGGTATTGCTTTGTTCTGATTGAAGAAAGAAAGAAAAATAGGTTAAAGGAGATGTAGGTAACCGTTTAATAAGCTTCAAGGATAAAAAAATAAAAGAAATCAGAACCTCATTAATAATAATGGCTCAGTGCACGGGAATCGAATATGGTAACTCCATTAATTAGAACAGCTCACACTGCACGGAGAAACCAAATAAAGCTTATTTCAAATTGATTTCACTTTTATTTAAATAATTTAATGGTGACAGCACATGCATTGGAAATCAACATCTTTGGGAAACTGAAACACGCATGAATTGGCTCTGATTTTGCTTTTGTAAGTTTAGGGGATAATCACGCCCTAGGTCCCTCATTTACTTTAGGCTTTTTTTTATATTTTAGGTTTAGTTAGTTTTTTTTTTGAACTTTAATATTTAAATTCTTTTAATTAGGTCCTTAATTCCCATAATTAATTAGATGATTAAAGAACGAACAATTTACTCAGGATGCCTTGATCAATTTTTTTCTCCTTTTAAGATGGATGACTAATATTTTAGTTGGATTTAAAATTGAGTTTAGTTATAAATTGGTCTTAAAATTTTGCGAATAATGGGATTTGGTCCTAAAAGATGTTTGATTAATAATTCGCTTAATTTGAGATAAATTATGATTTGACTTAAGGTTATGGTCTTCGATGAAAAATATTAATTTTCCATTTGTTTTTTTTTATATATATCATTTTTAGCATGCTTAGTTTTTTTCTTTAATTTATTCGATTTTTTCTCATCGCGTATAGTAGTGCTATTAACCCTATCTTTGAAGCCTTTTAGACAACGCAACCCCCTTTAGGTACCAATTTTGGGCGTTGTGGGGGTGCTATAACCTTCCCCACACGTAACCGACTCCCGAGCCCAACTTGACTCCGGTTCAGACGCAAGCCAATTTTACAGGTTTTCGGTCATACCCAATCCAAAATGACCGATGGCGACTCCAATCCACGACGAACCTTCGAAGGCCCAATCAACTTCGGCCCGGACCAAAAACGACGTCGACAATAATCATGACACTGTTTGAGAAAAGAGCATTCAAATTCAAAGTGAAAAACATTGGAATGTTAGCAAATAATCAGACACGGTCCTTCCAAAAGTTAACACAACTAGAGAGTGAACGATTTATTATAGAACGACAATATTAGTGATTGTTTCGTTACTTTTGAAACTTCAGTGCTGAAAATAAAAACTTACTTATACTTCAATTACTATTTATGTGATTTACCCTAAAAATTTAGGATTCAATTTTTGTTAATCTTTGCATTAGAAAATCAACCACTCTTCATTACATTTTTTTTTATCAACGAATATTTTAAAGAAAGTTATACAATGGTGTTAAACTAATGAAAAATTCTACCACGTGCGACGAACACCGATGAACACCACTAATGATAAACACCGATGAACACCGTTAAATTAATTAATAAAGATTTAAAATTTTAAGGACCCATAATACAATTAAGATTTTTTAAAAAAATTCAATTAAATTATTTTTTATATATATTAAAATTTTATTTTTTAATAAGGGTAAACTATATATTTAGTACCTCACCTATTTTCGTATTTCTATTGAACCCTCATTATTTAAATATTATTTTGATTTGACCATATTCTTTATAAAAAAAATAATTTAACCCTTAACCATCAACCTAAAACCCTAAACTATTAAACCTTAAACCCTTAAACTCTTAAACATATACCCTAAACCATATACCATTAAAAATAATTTCATCATCATCGATTCAATTCAATTCAATAAATTGTTGAATTCTCCTAAAAAATCAATTAAATTATTTTTTATATATATCAAAATTAATTAAACTCATTAAATTTGTGTTAGGGACACAAATGTTAGAACCCAAAAGAATAGAAGAATGAAGCAGGTGTAGATCTTCACCTCTGACGTTGAACCAAAAGACCATTCAGAAGTGGCCGCTCTATATCTGCACCATTCTCTCTTTCATGCCGCTGACCTCTGCCATACCCAAACATATATGTAAACACAGTCATTCATTTTGTATAAATACTATCGCATTCTTGTATTCATGTTGTTTTTTCGTGTCTAAGTTACGAGGTTTAGTTAAAATCATCTCATCTTAGTTTCCTTTCCAGAGGAAAGAAAGCTCAACTTGTATGCCGAGATCCACTCGAAAGAACAATCCCTTTTGAAGAAGACTCTTTTATCATTAACAATTACAAAAGGTTATTCAAATAATCTAAATTTGTTAGGAGAATTCAACAATTCATTGAATTGAATCGATGATGGTGAAATTATTTTTAATGGTATATGGTTTAGGGTATAGGTTTAAGAGTTTAAGGGTTTAAGATTTAATAGTTTAGGGTTTTAGGTTGATGGTTAAGGGTTAAATTATTTTTTTATAAAGAATAGGGTCAAATTAAAATAATATTTAAATAATGAGGGTTCAATAGAAATACAAAAACATGTGAGGTACTAAATATATAGTTTACCCTTATTAAAAAATAAAATTTTAATATATATAAAAAATAAAAAAATTCTTAATTGTATTATGGGTCCTTAAAATTTTAAATCTTTATTAATTAATTTAATGGTGTTCATCGGTGTTCGTCGCACGTGGTAGACTCATCCTAAACTAATTAGATGATAATGATAGGAATCAATCCATTATTCATTTGCTTCTTTCATTTATTTATTTATTTTAACAAGGGAAAATTTACTCTTAATGGGTTTAAACTCGCAACCTAGGAAAAATAGAAAGTGTCAACTGAGAGCTTTAACCAACGAATAAATTTTTTTTGCCCCTTTTCAGTGTCCATACTTATGTCCAACACTAAAAAACACTACAAAATTAAATTTCAAGCTCTAACCCTAGATTCTAAATCCTAAACCCTATACCCTAAAAATACACCATACCCTAAATTCTCTAAACTCTGACTATAAACCATAAACCCTAAACCTTAAACTTAATTTTGAGCGTGAGAGCATAAGTAGAAGCACAAAAAAAACAGAGAATTTTATCTTTAACCACTTGCTCTAGAGATTTAAGATTGATAACTTTTCTTTTGGTAACTTTACTAATTGAGA
Source organism: Hibiscus trionum (assembly GCA_030270665.1). NCBI lineage: Eukaryota > Viridiplantae > Streptophyta > Magnoliopsida > Malvales > Malvaceae > Hibiscus > Hibiscus trionum. Next base: position 1,659,993 of record BSYR01000045.1, read on the forward strand.
AAGAATTATATCAGTATGATTTTAACTTTGATGAATAAGGGATTTAAACATCAAGGTTATATGTTATACAACTTGTTGTTTTGTTTATTTTTAAGATAATTATTTCAAACATTAATAATAGAAAAAATATATTATAAAAACGATGGTATTGTTGCTAGGAAAATACTTTGATGCACAAGCTGTGTAAACTTTAGTTTACACAAATCCTTTAATTTTAGGGTTTAGGGTTTTATGTTAGGGTTTAGGGGTTTAGTATGTAGGGTATATAATTTAAGGTTTATGGTTAGAATTTAGAGTTTAGGGTTTAGGGCTTAGGGTTTAGGGCTTACGTTGCTAGGGTTTGTGATTTAGATTTTAAATTTTATAAAAGGATTGTGTAAAAAAAATTTACACAGCTTGTGCATCAAAATAAAACCCTTGTTGCTATATACTCCATCCGTCTCATTTAATATGTCAAGTATTAATTTTTTTGGGTCAAAATTCAACTTTGACTCATTATTACTTTAAATTTATTATTAATAAAAATGTGAAAAACATGTTTTAAAAAACTTCAATCAAGTTGTTTAAAAATATATTTTTTTTATAAAATTTAATTAATTAAAATATTTAAAATAATTATGGTCAAAGTCCAAAAAATTTGACTTTTAAAAAGTTAATACTAGACATATTGAATGAGATAAATGGAGTATATTTATTCGATAAAAATATATCTATTAATTATATTTTTATTACATTTGTAAAATTGAACATTATACAAATCGATCAGAAACCAATGAACTTTAATCCTATTCGTTGTCCAAAACTTCAGTGTGTCAAAATTCAAAATTAAGTATATTCTTTGATGAGACGATACAACAACTAATCAATTTTTAAAAGAATCAGAATCTAAAAGAATAAATAAAATTGAAAAACGAAAACCTTTTATATAAACTTTTCAAATAATTAATTAATGGAACAATGTTAGAATTATTTGTATCCAGATTCTCTTATCAACAAATTCAGATTCTTAATGTTCAAAAAAAAATAAAAATCGGATTCTTAATTATATCGTCTTTTCGCCAACACGTGATCTATTGGTACGTAGTGGAGATGTAGGAGTTAGATTATTATTATTTATTTAAAATAGAATGGAATATTAATTATTATATATGCTTCGTTAAAAAACTTTTTTATATCTAGATGGAAGAAAAAGAGTGCATATGATAATATTAAAAAATGGCTTAAATAAAAAATAAGTGTCTAAAATATGTCTTTTTTTTTTACTTTGGATGAGTCTACCACGTGCGACGAACACCGATGAACACCACTAATGATGAACACCGATGAACACCATTAAATTAATTAATAAAGATGTAAAATTTCAAGGACCCATTATACAATTAATAATTATTTTAAAAAATTCAATTAAATTATTTTTTATATATATTAAAATTTTATTTTTTTAATAAGGGTAAACTATATATTTAATACCTCACTTATTTCCGTATTTCTATTGAACCCTCATTATTTAAATATTATTTCAATTTGACCCTATTCTTTATAAAAATAATTTAACCCTTAACCCTCAACCTAAAACCCTAAACTATTAAACCTTAAACCCTTAAACTCTTAAACCTATACCCTAAACCATATACCATTAAAAATAATGGTAATTAAATGGTGGTGTTAATTACTGTACGAGTTCTGTCCTACTTCGTTAGCCGCTTGGCCATATTCATTCACCATCCCCCTCTATATAACCAACTCTCAACGCATGCTAATTGGGGACAACAAAGGAAGAGTCCTACCATATTGAAGGCAGAGTGTTTAGCTTAAGTAGAAACTGATTTTTATTTTTCGGTTTAATTTTGTTTTTGGAATTCCTTTTCTTTCCATTAATAGTATGAGCAGGGTTTTTCAGTTAGATGGCTTGCAGAGTTCTGTACATAATATATATATCAAATGGTGAGAGGTTGGACCCGACCAAGTAAGTTTCTGTACCATAAATCCCACTTGTATTCAAATAAATTTGGGAACTCAAGTTTCTTTCAATTCTCCCTTAAATCTCCACTTTCTTTTCTAAAGATCTAGAAAGCAGATTCTTTGATTCTCATGAACTGATATAGAATCCATTGTCATTGCCACTATCTTCTGCTGCTTATATTACTTGGACTCGGATGTAAATATTCATTAACATATTAGAATAAATATATGAGGCATGAGGAAGATGATGATTTGTAAAATTTAATTTATAAAAAAATATTGCGTGGAAAATAAAGATGTTGTGGTTTCATTTAATTGGGTAGGATCATGGATGAGGCGGTGATAATGGTTCATGGAATAATTTCTTCTAACTTTATTTTGAAATATGATTAAATTGACGGTGTTCAACGATTTATTGTGTTAGTGGTGTTCAACGGTGTGCGTGCCCGTTCTACACTCATAATTTCTTTCTTTCTATTTTCTATTCATAAAATATAGGCTTAAGGGCTACTTTTGTCCTTGTAGTAGTTCTAATTTATCGATTTCGTCCCTATGATATTTTTACATCAATTTGGCCTTTGGAGTAGTCGAATTGCATCACCCTAAACTACCATAGCTATAACTCTAAATACCATGAAACAAGCGACACAAGCAACTCCCTTAATTATCGGGATCAACATGCCACCGAACCTCAGCACCATTGCCTAAGGGTTGGAGTTATTAATGGTATGTAAGGGCTCATGTCTACAGTTTTTTTGTTTGCCTAATAGTAATTTTAGTTCATATTAATTTAAATATTTGTCAAATTAAATCTCATCTTAGTTAGTGATTAATCAGGCTTTTGTCTCATTATCTGCCAATAAAAACATAAAAGTTAAAACTTGGTACGATCACATGCAATTTGCAAATAATTTTCTGTAATAATTAAATTGGATTCTTCAAATCAAACTTTGAATGTTGATAAATTTGTCACAAAATCAACAAATATCAAAGAGAATGTAAGAAAAAGCATAAATGTCATTATCAACTACATATGTATATAAATTACTCCTCGGTGTACAAATAGCAACACAAGTTCAACACTTCTACTTTCGAATTCAATCATCGTAAACGAACACACGATGATGCTCAACATATACGAAAATATCACAGTTCTTGGCCACATCACTTCCGAAACGGCAGTGTAACCCCCTCGTCCCGGTCTGGCCGGATGACCGGTCCGAGTGGGCTACACGGGGAAAACCGAGTGAAAACCCCCTAAGGAATTCCCCCTCGGTTAGCAACCCTATTTTTTCATTTTAAATCTTGTCTAGATGAGTATTTAATCCTATGTGACCATACAGCGGAACAACATTCACGAGGCAAACAGACGAACTCAGCCCAACATCTTACAACCCAATTTTAAGCTTTAACTACAGGCGGTATCGATACCCTTAAGGGGTGTATCGATACCCCCTTGACTAGATCAACTGGTCAAAGTCAACCCGTAGAGACCGTATCGATACACCCAAGGAGTGTATCGATACCCTCCCCAACGGTTGACTTCCCACAGTCAACGCTAAGATGACGGTATCGATACACCAGAGGCCAGTATCGATACCGAAATGGACAGTAGCTCCAGTGACCAAAATGGTATCGATACACCCCTCAAGTGTATCGATACACGAGGCCTGAAACAAGAAGGTGGTATCGATACCGTACCAACCGTATCGATACCCCTGCTACGAACTTGCAGGTTTGAGATGATTTAAGGCACAAGGAGGCCCTTAAATCCCTCTAAAACCCCAACCAACACACTAACATCAATCCTAAGGCAAATCAAACATAAAAGCATGCTTTAACATGAAATCAAAGGCACAATCCAACCCATGATGATACACAAGTCATACAAGCAACATAAGCTTTCAAGCATGGCATTCCAAAAAAAGGGCATTTCAACATTTAAGGTCATACAAGGAACTCAAAGCCATGAAGGCACAAGATAAGCATATAAGAGGTTTACACCCACATCAAGGCAACCTAAACATTAAGAGACATGCTAACACACACAACATTCATCATAGCATATCATGCTTACAAACCATAGTCAATTCAACATCAACACATGTAAATGAGTCATACAAGCTCATACACAACCCTTGCCACATTGCTAACTAATACAAAATCACCACCGTACTTGAGTCACAAACTTGGAAAGCCCTTCTTGCTTTGCCTCGAGCTAACACCACGCTAATGATCTGCATTGTTGAACATTGAGAGCGTAAGCTATAAGCTTAGTGAGGGTGCTCTAAAACGAAAAACATCAACAATGCAGGGTTCAAGCATGTAAATCCTAATCTCACATATATCAAGCATTGACATGTAATCAAGTGGACCTAGCTAGTCTTTCAAGTGGCATAGTATGGCATCTTACTTCATACTAAGCATCAAGCATCAATAATCAACAATCATAGATCAACATCACATACCACAATATATGAACAAGTTAATTGGCCACTTTAAATTACCCCAATTGTGCGGATTTAAACCTCAACAACACTTTACCTCGGTGGGATTACACTCATCACCGGACATTGCATGTGCGAGATTCCACTCATCGCCACATGCCCTACGGATGGGATTCCACTCATCATCCCGTAGAAATATATAAAAGCTTCCGGTGGAATATTACATCACCGTACTCCTCCTTGATGACTTAACGCCATCAAGGCCACGTACGTTTTGACTCAATTTGTGTGCACACTAATCCTAATGATCGATCATTTACAACCGGTAATTTATTTAGTGCCAATTTTCATAATCACAACATATATCATCAACCACATTCCATGCTCACCATACATATACAATTCATGATGTACATGCATCAATTAACCACAAACCACAAGAGCATAGATAGGCAAAATACACAATAGCATGTAATGAAGTTAAAGGCTAGAATCAACAACTTGAAATAAGGAAATGGCCTACCAAGCACATTTCACACACACACACTCTACACACACTCGAACCAAACTTTAAAACAAGTTTGAAACCACTCACCGCCCTTCCTTAGCTACCAAGCGAGACTCCTACGAACCCGGATTCTGTCCCAAAGCTTCTTCGACGACTCCTCTTGTTTCTAGCCAAGCAAAACACATACATTACTTCACCATTCAATGCTAAAACCCAACCATTAACTTACTTTACAAACACAAGCCAAAATCCACAAATTCTCAATCCACATAATCCCCAAAATGCCAATTTTCGTGCTCCCCAACAACCTTGCTGAAATTTCCAATTCTAAACCTCCAAATGACTCTCAAATGATCCCAAAACATCCTCATAACATAGGTAGACCAACAGCCCTTCAATTTCAACCTTAAACCTCTCAAAAACCCAAGTTTTAATACCTTAAAATTTGCCCTAAGACCATACTACGGATTTTCATCCAAATTCAACCAAATTGATATATGTTACACCTTTTAACATGATTAACTAAAGCCCTAACTCAATTTTGTGAAACAAAATGAAAATCTCATAAAAACCCAAGCTTTTAGTAAAACCCTAACATTTTAAAAGTCCATGTTTTTGAAATCCAAGACCATAGGTAGGTAGAGGATAAAGAGGAGAGTAAGAAAATGATTTTACCTTTCAAAAAGACCTTGGATTGAAGTTGAAAGCCAATGGAATAGTGTTTTAGGTTTGAAAGAGTTTTGAAGGGGTTTATGGTGTTTTTGACGTTGGATTGGGGATAAAGGGGAAGGAAGACAACCTTTTTGTTAAAGTGGTCTTGCTTTTCAAAACTTTTGGGTAAAATTACAACCTTAGTCCCTTCCCTTTTTCCCAAAGCTCAATTAGATTCAATTTAGGTTGAAATGATTTTTAATTAAATTTTATTGACTCGAACTATAAACCCGGTTAACTCCTAGGCCCAAAACACGGGTGTTACAACTCTCTCCCACTTAAGGAATTTCGTCCCCGAAATTACCTGACTGAAAGAGATAAGGAAACTGCTTTTCCATATCCTCCCTCCTCTCCCAAGTGGCCTCGTCCACACCTCTACGTTGCCACCGCACCTTCACTAACTCAATCGATCTACCCCTCAACACCTTACTGTCAGAAGCTAAGATCTCAACGGGCTATTCTTCATAAGTTAAATCCGGATTCAATTCAATCTCTTCTACGGGCATAACATGTGATGGATCAGACCTATACTTACGAAGCATCGAAACATGGAACACATCGTGTATCTTTTCTAGCTCGGATGGCAACCGCAACTGATAAGCAACGGGACCAACCCTCTTCACTATCTCATACGGTCCTATGTACCTCGGACTCAACTTCCCTTTTCGGCCAAATCTCATCACTTTCTTCCACGGAGATACCTTCAAGAATACTCTCTCACCCACTGAGAACTCAACTTCCTTCCTCTTCAAATCAGCATAGGACTTCTGCCTATCCGAAGCAGCTTTCAAACGGTCACAAATCAATTTTACCTTGTCGGTTGTCCCCTTGAGCAAATCCGGCATAGGTAACAATTTCTGTCCTACCTCGGCCCAACACACTGGAGTCCTACACTTTCGGCCATACAATGCCTCATACGGAGCCATCTGAATGCTCGATTGAAAGCTATTATTGTACGCAAACTCTACTAGAGGCAAATGCTTCTCCCAAGTACCCTGAAAATCTATGATACACCATCGCAGCATATCCTCTAAGATCTGAATAACCCTCTCTGACTGACCATCTGACTGAGGATGATAAGAAGTGCTGAAGTTCAAACGGGTACCCAAAGCTGTATGCAGACACACCCAAAATCTAGAAGTAAACCGCGGATCTCTATCTGATACAATGGACTTCGGCACACCATGCAGTCTAACAATTTCGCCAATATACAAATCGGCCAATCTATCTAAGGTGTAAGTAGTGTTGACTGCCAAGAAGTGAGCACACTTCGTAAAACGATCCACTATCACCCAAACTGAGTTCTTCTTCGTAGGAGTCAAAGGCAAACCCGAAACAAAATCCATGGTGATGTTCTCCCACTTCCATTCTGGTATTCTCAACGGCTGTAACAAACCTGAGGGAACCTGATGTTCCGCCTTCACTCTCTGACACACTAGGCACTTACTCACAAAGTCGGCGACATCTCTCTTCAAGCCAACCCAAAAGTACTCATTCTTCAAGTCACGGTACATCTTCGTACTTCCAGGATGCATAGCAAACGGACTACTGTGGGCTTCAGTCAAGATCGTACGTCTCAAATCACTGTCTCGTGGCACAACTATTCTACCTTTGAAACACAAAACCCCATCAATACTGAAACTGTAGTCTGAAGATCTACCCTCGGCTATATCTTGCACGTGAGGTGCTAAAGATCTATCTAAGAGCTGTTTCTCTCTAATCAACTGACCTAGAGTAGGTCTAACCTGAAGCTCGGCTACCAAGCCACCATCTCCGGACAAACTCAATCTAGCAAACATAGCTCTCAAGTCCACGACCATCTTCCTACTCAATGCATCGGCCACTACATTGGCCTTACCCGGATGATACTCAATAGTAAGATCATAGTCCTTTAGAAACTCTAACCATCTACGCTGTCAGAGATTCAAATCTCACTGAGTCATAATGTATTTCAAACTCTTGTGATCGGTGTACACTGTGCATTTCTCACCGTACAAATAGTGCCTCCAAATCTTCAGAGCAAACACAACTGCAACTAACTCTATGTCGTGGGTCGGATAGTTGCGCTCATGGGTCTTCAACTGTCTTGAGGCATAAGCCACTACTCTCCGGTCTTGCATAAGAACACATCCTAGCCCTACATACGAAGCATCACTGTAGACTACATAGTCCTTCCCGGACTCAGGCTGTATCAAGATCGGTGCTTGGGTCAAAGCTTCTTTCAATTTCTCAAAGGCTCTCTGTCTTACATCTGTCCACTCAAACTGAACACTCTTCTGAAGTAACTGTGTCAATGGAGCGGCTAACTTAGAGAATCCCTCTACAAATCTCCTATAGTATCCGGCTAAGCCTAGGAAGCTACGTACCTCTGTCACAGACTTCGGTTGCTTCCACTCAACAATGGCCTCAATCTTCTTCGGATCAACTCTAATCCCATCGGCTGACACTACATGTCCTAAGAAGACTACCTCTCGGATCCAGAATTCACACTTGCTGAGCTTCGCAAACAACTGATGATCTAGCAAAGTCTTCAATACAAGTCTCAAGTGTCGGTCGTGGTCTTCTTCAGTTCGCAAGTACATCAAAATATCATCAATAAACACAACTACAAACTGATCTAGATACTGATGGAAGATCCTATTCATCATATCCATAAAAGCAGCCGGTGCATTAGTCAACCCAAATGGCATGACTAAGAACTCATAATGACCATATCTAGTCCTAAAGGCCGTCTTCGGTACATCAACTTCTCTTACCTTTAGCTGGTAGTAACCCGATCTCAAGTCAATCTTCGAAAAGACCGATGCTCCCCTCAACTGATCAAACAAGTAATCAATTCTAGGCAACGAATATTTATTCTTCACTGTCAACTGATTTAACTGCCTGTAATCTATACACATTCTCATGCTCCCATCTTTCTTCTTCACAAACAAAATTGGTGCACCCCAAGGTGAAGAACTAGGCCTAATAAAACCTCTATCTGTCAATTCTTGCAACTGAGTCTTCAACTCTTTCAATTCTTTCGGTGCCATACGATACGGAGCAATCGAAACAGGAGCTGAATCAGAATAAGTCTCAATGCTGAACTCTACCTCTCTGTCCGGTGGTAATCCTGGCAACTCTTCCGGAAACACACTAGGAAAGTCACATACTGTCCGGATGTCCTGAGGTCTAACCTCACTAATATTAGGGTTCATCACATACGCTAGGTATGCTTCGCACCCCAACTCAACTAATCTCTTAGCATCTAACACTGAAACCACATTGGACAAGAACTTCACGTTCTCACCCACCACTACAATCTCAAAGTCATCTGTGAGCCTCAAAGAAGTCCGCTTAGTCTCAAAATCTATCCTAGCTCTATGCTCCGTGAGCCAATCCATACCCAGAATCACATCAAAACCGTAAAAAAGAAGTTCCATCATATCCACTAGGAACACATGTCCCTGAACCATCAACGGACACCTTCGGTACATCTTCCTAACCACTACCGTGTCCCCAAAGGAACTAGTAACACTAACTCCTACCTCTAACATCTCACATGGAAAATTCAAAGACTGTGCATGCTCACTCAATATGTAGGAATGTGTAGACCCAGAGTCAATCAAAGAAAGCAAACCCAAGGACTATATCGAGAACTTACCTGCGATCACATCGGTGTCATGCTGCTCCCGCGCTGAGCGTAAACCCTGGCCTGTCCTCCGCCCTCCGGCTGGACTGCAACTACATGTGCTAAATTTCTCTGGCCATCATTCTTCAGCTGGAAATTACCTCTACCGCGCCCGCGGCCTCTCTGAAAGTCATTGGCTCTAGCAGGAGCCTGAGTTGGTGCATGTCCCACCTGATGTGGACAGTCACGCCTAATGTGGTCTCTAGCACCACAACTCCAACAAGAATGGTAGTTTCCCCAACACTCACCGGTGTGGTTCCTCCCGCAAGTAGCACATGTGGGCAACTTCCCACCAGCTCTCTGACCCTGATGGCCTCTACCGTGGTTACCGCCACCACGTCTATGATCATACTGATTCCTGTTGTCCCGATGCCTCTTGGCATCACCTATATCAACATTACTGGATATCTGACCTGAACTAGATCCACCTGACCGCCTGGTCAAACTCAAACTGTGCTCCAAGTCCTTGGCCCTCGAGACCAAGACATCAAAATCAGTGTAATCTGAAGCTAAAGTATACGTCTTGATCTCTTCATTCAGTCCATAACGGAAACGGTTACATCGCTCCACCTCAGTAGGTACAAGCTCAGGTGCATACTGACTCAATCTGACAAATCGAATCTCATAGTCTGTCACGGACATACTCCCCTGAAGCAATGCCATAAACTCCCTCTTCCTCTCATCGAGGTATCGCGGACCCAGATACTTCTTACGGAAAGCTGTCTCAAAGAACTCCAAAGTGATCTCGGCATCATCCATACCCGAAGTAACGGTGACCCACCAGGTGTAGGCATCACCCTGAAGCAAAGACTCAACACATCCCAACTTGCGCTCACCGGTGCATCCCATCTGAGCAAGAATACGAACAGTCTTCTCAAACCACAACTCTAACCTCTCCGGAGTAGCACCTCTGAACTCTTCGGCCCCAAGGCCCCGAAGTCTCTCTAAAGGCAATCCAGTGCCCTCACCCTGATGATGTGCTGCCTGACCTCCAGCTACTGTAGCCTGAAATGCCCCGGCTATTGCCTGAACCAACGGAGCTAAGTCTATCCCGGCCGGTCCTTGGCCACCTTGACCTCCTTGTGGTTCCTCTCCTTCGGCCCCGACCTCACCTCCCGCTCCCGGTGGAGGAGGTGGTGGTGGTGAAGGTTGTGGAGGAGCTCCAACTCCAACCACAGGCTCTCCCACTTGAGCCTCAACTCTCACTACTGGCTCAACTCCTGGAGCCTCTACCCGTAGTTCCGGTCGAACCATCCTAGGCCTCCCACGTGGTCTCATGCTACAGCTAGCAAGGTATAAACTACAACAAGAAACATATAAGGATTACGTTAGTCAAAGCAAGGGTCCAATAGTGCTCAAGTACTCCTCTTTCCAAAAATCTTTTTAAATTAAGTAATAGTAGCAATGGGCACACACTCTACACCAGACACAACATTTCATGCATTCAAAACATCATACGATCAATCAAGTATCAAGGATTCATGGCAAAACATGCATCGAACAACACAATCATTTAACACATTAAGCTTACCTCACTTACCTGCCCGAGGTCTCGGTAACCTCAGGCTCTGATACCAACAAATGTAACCCCCTCGTCCCGGTCTGGCCGGATGACCGGTCCGAGTGGGCTACAGGGGGAAAACCGAGTGAAAACCCCCTAAGGAATTCCCCCTCGGTTAGCAACCCTATTTTTTTTCATTTTAAATCTTGTCTAGATGAGTATTTAATCCTATGTGACCATACAGCGGAACAACATTCACGAGGCAAACAGACGAACTCAGCCCAACATCTTACAACCCAATTTTAAGCTTTAACTACAGGCGGTATCGATACCCTTAAGGGGTGTATCGATACCCCCTTGACTAGATCAACTGGTCAAAGTCAACCCGTAGAGACTGTATCGATACACCCAAGGAGTGTATCGATACCCTCCCCAACGGTTGACTTCCCACGGTCAACGCTAAGATGACGGTATCGATACACCAGAGGCCAGTATCGATACCGAAATGGACAGTAGCTCCAGTGACCAAAATGGTATCGATACACCCCTCAAGTGTATCGATACACGAGGCCTGAAACAAGAAGGTGATATCGATACCGTACCAACCGTATCGATACCCCTGCTACGAACTTGCAGGTTTGAGTTGATTTAAGGCACAAGGAGGCCCTTAAATCCCTCTAAAACCCCAACCAACACACTAACATCAATCCTAAGGCAAATCAAACATAAAAGCATGCTTTAACATGAAATCAAAGGCACAATCCAACCCATGATGATACACAAGTCATACAAGCAATATAAGCTTTCAAGCATGGCATTCCAACAAAAGGGCATTTCAACATTTAAGGTCATACAAGGAACTCAAAGCCATGAAGGCACAAGATAAGCATATAAGAGGTTTACACCCACATCAAGGCAACCTAAACATTAAGAGACATGCTAACATACACAACATTCATCATAGCATATCATGCTTACAAACCATAGTCAATTCAACATCAACACATGTAAATGAGTCATACAAGCTCATACACAACCCTTGCCACATTGCTAACTAATACAAAATCACCACCGTACTTGAGTCACAAACTTGGAAAGCCCTTCTTGCCTTGCCTCGAGCTAACACCACGCTAATGATCTGCATTGTTGAACATTGAGAGCGTAAGCTATAAGCTTAGTGAGGGTGCTCTAAAACGAAAAACATTAACAATGCAGGGTTCAAGCATGTAAATCCTAATCTCACATATATCAAGCATTGACATGTAATCAAGTGGACCTAGCTAGTCTTTCAAGTGGCATAGTATGGCATCTTACTTCATACTAAGCATCAAGCATCAATAATCAACAATCATAGATCAACATCACATACCACAATATATGAACAAGTTAATTGGCCACTTTAAATTACCTCGATTGTGCGGATTTAAACCTCAACAACACTTTACCTCGGTGGGATTACACTCATCACCGGACCTTGCATGTGCGGGATTCCACTCATCGCCACATGCCCTACGGATGGGATTCCACTCATCATCCCGTAGAAATATATAAAAGCTTCCGGTGGAATATTACATCACCGTACTCCTCCTTGATGACTTAACGCCATCAAGGCCACGTACGTTTTGACTCAATTTGTGTGCACACTAATCCTAATGATCGATCATTTACAACCGGTAATTTATTTAGTGCCAATTTTCATAATCACAACATATATCATCAACCACATTCTATGCTCACCATACATATACAATTCATGATGTACATGCATCAATTAACCACAAACCACAAGAGCATAGATAGGCAAAATACACAATAGCATGTAATGAAGTTAAAGGCTAGAATCAACAACTTGAAATAAGGAAATGGCCTACCAAGCACATTTCACACACACACACTCTACACACACTCGAACCAAACTTTAAAACAAGTTTGAAACCACTCATCGCCCTTCCTTAGCTACCAAGCGAGACTCCTACGAACCCGGATTCGGTCCCAAAGCTTCTTCGACGACTCCTCTTGTTTCTAGCCAAGCAAAACACATACATTACTTCATCATTCAATGCTAAAACCCAACCATTAACTTACTTTACAAACACAAGCCAAAATCCACAAATTCTCAATCCACATAATCCCCAAAATGCCAATTTTCGTGCTCCCCAACAACCTTGCTGAAATTTCCAATTCTAAACCTCCAAATGACTCTCAAATGATCCCAAAACATCCTCATAACATAGGTAGACCAACAGCCCTTCAATTTCAACCTTAAACCTCCCAAAAAACCCAAGTTTTAATACCTTAAAATTTGCCCTAAGACCATACTACGAATTTTCATCCAAATTCAACCAAATTGATATATGTTACACCTTTTAACATGATTAACTAAAGCCCCAACTCAATTTTGTGAAACAAAATGAAAATCTCATAAAAACCCAAGCTTTTAGTAAAACCCTAACATTTTAAAAGTCCATGTTTTTGAAATCCAAGACCATAGGTAGATAGAGGATAAAGAGGAGAGTAAGAAAATGATTTTACCTTTCAAAAAGACCTTGGATTGAAGTTGAAAGCCAATGGAATAGTGTTTTAGGTTTGAAAGAGTTTTGAAGGGGTTTATGGTGTTTTTGACGTTGGATTGGGGATAAAGGGGAAGGAAGACAACCTTTTTGTTAAAGTGGTCTTGCTTTTCAAAACTTTTGGGTAAAATTACAACCTTAGTCCCTTCCCTTTTTCCCAAAGCTCAATTAGATTCAATTTAGGTTGAAATGATTTTTAATTAAATTTTATTGACTCGAACTATAAACCCGGTTAACTCCTAGGCCCAAAACACGGGTGTTACAGGCAGCCACTCTAATGGCGGCCGCGATAGCAGTTTTATGCTTTGCATGGTGGTGGGCCAACAAATTCAACAAAATAAACACACGATAATCTCTGTTGCCACATAACAGAGACGAGGATAGAGATGGAGATTGAAAATTAAGAATCGCTCTCGTATTTTCTATCACCTCATTTTTCTTGTTTCTTTGCAGACAGCTTGGATTTTAATCAAGCGCAATGTCGAATATAAACTATTGCAGTTTTTGGCTTTTGCATTCATTTATCGAATTTTCGAGAAGCTGAAAGCCTTTGAACCACCTGTATCACCGACGTTTACAGTGAGTCATATTTAAAGAGCTCAAGTCCATGTTTTTTTTAATCTTTGTGATATCACATAATGAAGAACTTGTACCGACTTTGATCATCACTTTTTTTCTTCAAATTGTTGATTATTGAATTTTTTAGGAGAATTCAACAATTCATTGAATTGAATTGAATCGATAATGGTGAAATTATTTTTAATGGTATATGGTTTAGGTTATAGGTTTAAGAGTTTAAGGGTTTAAGGTTTAATAGTTTAGGGTTTTAGGTTGAGGGTTAAGGGTTAAATTATTTTTATAAAGAATAGGGTCAAATTGAAATAATATTTAAATAATGAGGGTTCAATAGAAATACGGAAATAAGTGAGGTACTAAATATATAGTTTACCCTTATTAAAAAAATAAAATTTTAATATATATAAAAAATAATTTAATTGAATTTTTTAAAATAATTATTAATTGTATGATGGGTCCTTGAAATTTTACATCTTTATTAATTAATTTAATGGTGTTCATCGGTGTTCGTCGCACGTTGTAGAATTTTCCTTTAACTTTAGGTGCCTAAAGTATTTTTTTGTAAAAAAAGATGCTTAAAGTTTTAAAAGTTATAATTTTTAGGTGCCTGGTAGTTAACTAGTGTTAAAAAAACCGTTAACCAATACAAAATCGACACGTGTCATTTTTAATTTCTTTAAATTAATTTTTTAATAATTTAAAATTTTATGAAAAAATCTTGAAATTCTAAAATTTTCTAAAATAGTCCCAAAATCCCTAAATTCTAGACCTCCAAATCCTCATTGCCGCCGCCGCCGGCCCCACCCTTTCGATCGACGGACCCAGCCGACCATTTCACCCCCACTTGCCGTCGTCGAAAATCGGTGAACGGTGTGTCAGCCAAACATTGAACGTCGAACGTGAAATAATCGTTCGATTGGCACACCGTTCGCCGTTTTCTGGCGACGATGAGTGGGGATAAATGGCCGGCTAGGTCCGACGACCGAACGGGTGAGGTCGGCGCTGGCGGGTGGCGGCAACATCAGTGAGGATTTGGAGATTTAGGACTGATTTGATTTTTTTTTTGTAAATTTTGAGATTTTTTATAAAAATTTTAAAGTTTTTTTTTCAAAAATAATTAAAAAATGAATATTCCTACCATGTGTTGCGTTTTAAATGGATACCGATTTTTTTTAACGACCGGACACTTAAAATTATAACTTTTGAAACTTTAAGCACTTATTTACAAAAAAAATACTTTAGGCACATAAAATTTAAAAGTGGTATACTTCATGTACTTATTTTTCATTTAAGCCTAACAAAATTAAGTAATTCAAAACAGGGCAAGGCAAAAAGACCAAATAAGCTATCAGTGCCTCACAAACATAGGTAACAAGATCAACCCACATCATTAGGATACATAGTTAGAAGTGCCTCCTATTGAACAATCCCATGCACCCAAATAGGCGCGGCTTCCATCGACAACTACCCCCCAACGATGATCCTCGCATGGCGTGATTCCAAATAATCCCCGATCGGATATCATTCCACACATGAGTGATTCCAGTCCATAAATGAGAATAATTTCGAGAGGAGATATCATCATGGATAGCGTCTTCCCAATTATATTTCGAGAGGAGTTAGATTTTTTAAGTATAATTGTTTTGTATTTAATTAATTAGTTTGGATATTATAGAGATCTATTCTGATATCAAAGTTAAATTTAAATTCTGATAAAATAAAAGAATATACTACAATCCTTTTTAGTTTATGAAACAATAGAGGAAATAAAACAAATCGTACTATAATCCAATTTTGTTATTACAACGTCCACGAGGTCGT
Organism: Hibiscus trionum; assembly: GCA_030270665.1. Classification (NCBI taxonomy): domain Eukaryota; kingdom Viridiplantae; phylum Streptophyta; class Magnoliopsida; order Malvales; family Malvaceae; genus Hibiscus; species Hibiscus trionum. The sequence continues at coordinate 1,675,759 of BSYR01000045.1, forward strand.
GAATTTAAATACGTTTAAGCTGTATTATGTTTTGGTTTATGGATTTGGATACATGAGTATACCACGTGCGACGAACATTGATGAACACCACTAACGATAAACACCGATGAACACCATTAATTTTTTTTAAATTTTAAAAATCTAAAGGACTAAAATTATAATTAAAATTATCTCTTAAAAATAAAAATCAAATTTAATAGTTACTTTATAATATTTTTTTAATAGGTTAGAATCAAATTATAAACTGATTTCTATTTTTTTAAGAGATTGATTTTGTTAGGGTTTAGGAGAATTGAGTATATTTGATTCTAACCTATTAAAAAAATTATAAAGTAACTATTAAATTTGATTTTTATTTTTTAAGAGATAATTTTAATTATAATTTTAGTCCTTTAGATTTTTAAAATTTTAAAAAAAATTAATGGTGTTCATCGGTGTTCATCGTTAGTGGTGTTCATCAATGTTCGTCGCCCGTTGTAGAATTTTCCATTTGGATATTGTATATCATTTTTTTAGATATATATATATATATATATAACTTAACTGTATTTATATTTTTCATTTCTTCAATCATATAGTATTAAAAAGTTTAGTTTGGAGAGCAATCATATTTGGTCGGTTGGTCAAGTTGCTCATATTTGTTTTCTTATATCTTTTTAGGTGATGAGTTCTAGACCCATTAGGAGCATTCTCTTTCTTTCTTCTAGAGTCTCCCTTCCCCTCCCCTCTAGGTAGAATTAGGATTAGATTTAAGATTTATCAAAAAAAGTACTTTAGAATCTAATAAGTGGTCTAGTAGAAAAGCGAATGATCTTCATCCTAAGAGACTCGAGTTCAAATCGCTTCGTTTGTAAAGTGTGTGTACATCGTCAAAGGGTTAACATATCTATAAATAGATATTATATTGTAATCACCTTAAAACTATTCAAAACAGAAAGTCTAGTTCGAAATGCAAACATTACACTTTTAAAGAAAGAACATAAATTCAAATCTTAAACTTAGACGGCAAAACTAGAACGGGCACGGTCGAATAGGGTTTTTGGTCAATTCCAATCCAACCCGAAAATAATTATATATCCTAAATCAGAATTCAATCCGACCTGGACTTAATTTTTTATTATAAAAAATGACCTGATCGGGCCGGGTGAAATGCCCATCCCACAAAACAGATGTGAAGTATACCAAAGGCTTAAACCAAAAATAGGTACCCAAAGTATGCCTTTTTTGAACTTTAAGTGCTTAAAGTATTATTTTGTAAAAATAGGTGTCTGAAGTTTTAAAAGTTATAATTTTAGGTGTCTACCGTTAATGGGTGTTAAAAAAACTTTAACCAATCAATGCTTGACACGTGATATATTTAATTTTTTGTTTCAAAATTTAAAATTAAAAAAAAAACTTTATATTTTTCATAAAATCCCGAAAGTTTACAGTTTTTACAAAACAGTCCCAAAATCTCTAAAATTATCCAAACCCAAACCCCTAAATCGCCACCGCTTCTGCCGTCGATCGCCGCCCCTGAGCACACCCCTTTGGTTGCCGGACTAAGGCGGTCATTTCCCCTAACACGGCGTCGCCGGAAACGGTGAACGGCGTGCTTTCGAACGTCGAACGCGAAATCGACGTTCGGCCGCACGCTGTTCGCTGTTTCCGGCAACGCCGTGTTGGGGAAATGACCGCTTTAGTCCGACGACCTAAGGGGTGTGCTTAGGGGCGGCGATCGGTGGTAGAAGCGGCGTCGATTTGGGGTTTAGGTTTGGGTAATTTTAGGGATTTGGAGATTGTTTTGTAAAAGTTTCAAAATTTCCAGAATTTATGATAAACTGAATTTTTTGGGTGTTTTTGTTTAAAAATAAAAAATCAAATTATTGCCACGTGTCATGTATTGATTGATTAAATTTTTTTAACAGCCATTAACGGTAGACGCCTAAAATTATAACTTTTGAAACATCGAGCACCTATTTTTATAAAATAATACTTTAGGCACCTAAAGTTTAAAAAAGACATACTTTGAGCACTTATTTTTGGTTTAAGCGTATACCAAATAATAAAAATCATTGGAAACGTGCAGATGGTGGTGGCTTGGCTAGGCCTGTCAGTGGACGGTGGTATCTGATGGAACATCGGCCTACCTCCCGGTACAACTACCTGTTCCTTCCTTCACCAATACGCAAGGGAGCTCCGCTGGGTTACATACGACGGGGTCCTCAACAACCTATGATGCTCAATATTCACATGTATAAGACAGTGATACAACATGGCATGAGATAGGGTTTTTGTCAGATTAGAAACTCATGCAGCCTAACCCAACAGATTTGAACAACCTCTTTTATACAAGTATATATATGTATATGTATTAGGGAAGTCAAAATACAGAGATAGTGGAATTAGAAAAAGGCACTAGAAAGGGTGAGTGTGGGGTGTGGGGCAGGTACAACAAAAGAAAGGACCTTAGCTTTACCTTCACCAATATCATATCATTTAATCTAGTCCACTTGTTTCTTTCATTCTTATTTATATTTCAATCTCAGATACCACAACCTTGATAAAAAAGAAGTTAAATACCATTGGCCATGGACTTTGGCTAGGCAATCATCTCACACCACATTCATTTCCGGTTCACAACTAATATCAAACTAGACAAATCATCTCCTTACACATGTACAGACAATGACTTCTAATCGAACCGGACAATTAGTCCTTTTGTAAATGATGGCATCTACCAAGTCCCATGATAATAATTATAAATAAGAAGTTCAAATGATCTTATTGCTGTTGTTTTGATGATAATGATCAGGTATATAATCCGGGATAACAGAAGCCAACCCAAAACAGGAAACTTAACAAGTGTGCAAACAAGTATTGATTCCTAATCTATCAGGCTTTTCATTTTTGTCCTCAATTTTCCATTATCATTCACTATAATCAAGTGATCTTAGATAAGAACACACCTCCACTGGACCACTAGTATCCCTCTCTCTCTCTTCTTCAATCTATTTCCTTGTTGTACAAACTGTCAACATTGAAAATGTAGCAAGGAATGAGTAGTCTTTATCATAGGGTCTAGACCTTTCTCTGAACCTTGGACCACATATTTTCTTTGTCTATATAAATGACTCAAACCTCTACCACCTTTTTATTCAAGAAATTCCTTATCAAAGTATTCTCAACCAGAGAGATCCCCCACCTCAGTTTAAAACACCAAATATATAATAATAAAAGTTTCCATGGTGTGATCATACGTTCTGATTCCGTTTCTTACTTTATCTCCAGGCTTCCGGCTTTGCCACTTGTTTCTAATTCGGTTCTTGGTCCGTCGTTGCAGGAAGAAGGACGGCAGTTGAACACATGGGAAGGGTATGTGAATTGGAGGAATAGACCTGCCATGAGAGACCAACACGGTGGCATGCTAGCAGCCTCCTTTGTCTTAGGTCAGTACTCGGTATATAGCTTTACTTTATATAGCACATTTATCTGTTATGCTGTTTATATGCTTCCAAGGTCATACAAAAGTAAACAACTTGTTTAGATATTTAATTAAGTAAACAACTAGTCTAATCTTTGTTATACCATAGTGGTGGAGATACTGGAGAATCTAGCTTTCCTTGCCAATGCGAGCAACCTCGTGCTGTACCTTTCGAAGTTCATGCACTATTCTCCATCAAGCTCTGCGAACATTGTTACCAATTTCATGGGAACAGCCTTCCTCCTTGCTCTCCTTGGTGGCTTTTTATCCGATGCTTTCTTCACCACCTATAGACTCTATTTGACAAGTGCTGCAATCGAATTCGTGGTAAGAATCTAACAGTAAAGTACTCATATCTAGCCTCCAAGGATCCTCCAAAAACATGTAAAAACATAAAAAATCTGACCATATCTGTGTTAGACACATACCTGTATCCAAAACTCACACTTGAGTCCAAGTAACACAGTTCTCAGGTCCCTTTTTAGGTAGGGTGTAGAACATACTTGTGAAAATCACCATCTGATTATTATTTCAAGCAGAATGGAGCATTCAATGCTCCATTCATCTAGAAGCATGTGTGAACAATACTGCAATGTCTCTAGGCCCACCTGATGATGTCCCCACCTGCAATCTGGCTCCATCACCAAGACATAGCAAGCCTAACCAATAATGACACATGAAAAAATGGGGTGGGGAAGGGGGGGAAAAGATTGAAAGTGTTAGTTTGGCCTGTACTAGCATTGGACACTTCTATTTCATAGACACCAGTCTTGGTCCCACAAATGAATCTGCCTTTCCCTTACAGAAATCTGATTGGTGGAAGAGAAAAATTCCCAATCTATGAGTTCACTTCAATTGAATGCAGCCCATGTCCAACCATGTGATAACTTGATTAAGAGCAGGTGTTATTAATGCAACTAATGAAAATTATAATAATTTAGGGTATACAAGCCACCCTGTCTTAAAAAAAATAACAGTAGTGTGACCAAAAGAACAGGATGCCCTTGAAAACTCCATTTACCATTGTTTTTAGTGATCTAATAGTAAAGACTTTTGTGTTTTCCTTTTTTTTCCTCTGATATTATTTACTTGATTTCAACAGGGCCTGTTAATACTAACAGTGCAAGCTCGCATACCTTCATTGAAACCACCGGTTTGTGCTTTAGCAAGCACAGAAATTCCGTGTGAGAAAGCCGATGGTCATAAAGAAGCCATGTTATTTACTGGCCTTTATCTGATGGCACTAGGTGTCGGGGGAATAAAAGGTTCACTTCCTCCTCATGGAGCTGAGCAATTTGATGATACCACCCCACAAGGGAGGAAGCAGAGATCGTCGTTCTTCAATTACTTCGTTTTCTGCCTTTCTTGTGGAGGTTTAATCGCGGTAACATTTGTGGTATGGATTGAAGACAACAAAGGCTGGCAATGGGGTTTCGGTGTTGCTACTGCAGCAATACTGACTTCCATCCCGGTTTTCCTTCTTGGCTCTCCTATTTACAGAACAAAGATACCTGCAGGAAGCCCCATTACCACAATGTTTAAGGTAGAACTCGAACGAATAGTTAAATCTACAAAAGCATTGCATGTTGCAAAGCTAGAGCTTGACCAATTGATATGTCCAACAGGTTTTAGTTGCAGTAGTGTACAACAATTGCAAGTCTAAGAATCCAAGTAATGCAGTCATGGGCATGGAGACAAGCTCATCACCCGATAGTACCGAAACCAGTAATGAAGAGAGCGATACCAAGGTGAAGGTCCCAAGTCAGACTCTTACAGAAGACCTCAAGTTCCTAAATAAAGCAATCACGGCAAAACCGGTTAGCCCGATGTTACAGTGTTCGGTAAAGCAAGTAGAAGAGGTGAAGGTAGTGCTAAGGATAATCCCAGTTTTTATGTGCACTATAATGCTGAACTGCTGCCTTGCTCAGCTCTCTACATTTTCTGTCCAACAAGCAGCCACCATGAACACCAAGATTGGCTCCTTAAAAGTTCCACCGGCTTCTCTACCGGTCTTCCCTGTCATCTTCGTGATGATCATCGCACCGACCTATAACCATGTCATCATTCCATTCGCCAGAAAAGTGACCAACACTGAAATGGGAATCACTCATCTCCAGAGAATAGGAACAGGGCTGGTTTTGTCTATCATTGCAATGGCAGTAGCAGCACTAGTGGAAATAAAGAGGAAAAGAGTAGCAGTCGAGTCGGGGCTACTTGATTCTACCGAGCCTCTACCGATCACCTTCCTTTGGATAGCTCTCCAATACCTGTTTCTCGGATCAGCTGACCTCTTCACCTTAGCTGGAATGATGGAATTCTTCTTCACCGAGGCCCCGACAAGCATGAGATCCTTGGCCACATCCCTTTCTTGGGCTTCACTTTCCATGGGGTACTATTTCAGTTCAGTCCTTATATCAGTAGTCAACAATATTACCAGCATCTTTCGACACACACCGTGGCTTTCCGGGAGCAACTTGAATCATTACCACCTAGAGAGGTTCTACTGGTTGATGTGCGTACTCAGCAGTCTAAATTTCCTCCATTACCTCTTCTGGGCAAACCGTTACAAGTACCGAACATGAAGCTTGGTCGATTGATCAAAGATTCGAACTTTGAAAATGTCTAGAGGCCTACTAGTTGCAGTCAACCAAATCCATCAGCTGTACAATCCCTATCATATGAGTGATTAATGCCATTAGACGTATATGTAAGTCACGTACAAATCAATGAACTAATAAACGAGTAAATAATTTGCCATCACACATAACTTGCTTACTATGCAAACTTAATCTTGAACTAATTACCTCCAAATAAAAAAGAAGCATTCGGATACGATATTTGTGTCTAATATCGTATCGAACACGCATTTGTATCTAAAACATGGAAACGAAAGGGCAATCTCAGTGATCTGAAGAAGCTATCTATGTTGAGTATCTGAAATTGGGAAAATATTGGAATGAATGAATTCTTCAAATCAAACAAGAGTAATAAATTTGGTTGTGGTCCTGCATTTTCAATGTACTTCACTGGTTAATTACAGGTCGTTTTTCCTTGCTTTCTAGGGAATTAGACAGCCCATCATTAATTGGAACATTAACACTTGCATGTGCCTACCCAATTCTGAGACGCACAAAAACGAAAAAAAAACAACACATTCGCAACTTGCAAGAGAAAACGAACTATCCAAAGAGTCGAAAAATGAAGAAAATTAAGTTGGGAGGATCGCTCATAATGGACCGTAAAATCTTATCTGAATTAGTCGAATAATATGTCGGATATCGGTGATTAAGCTAGGAACGTAGAAAATTGGAAAAAATAAGTAACATCCCGAATTCCGATCTGCACACCGTTTTGGCTTTCAGAAAGTTTGCCTTGTATCAATATCATAACGCAGAATGAACATTTCTTCATCTTTGGAACAAAGGTATATTAAATGTTTATAGGAAACAGTAGCAACTTGGGGATGTAGCTCAGATGGTAGAGCGCTCGCTTAGCATGCGAGAGGTACGGGGATCGATACCCCGCATCTCCAATTTAAATTTTTTCTTTCACATGATTCGCATCTCCAATTTAAATTTTTTCTTTCACATGATTTTATCAATAATACAAAGGAACCTGTATGCATATTCAAACACCCTATGCTCACTCATTTCTTAGTAAGTACTGTGTTTTTTTGGCAACAAAATCAACTGAGTTCAATGGATTGGATATTCTAGTGCTTCACAGCCATTGAAAGTCCAATTCTAGGAATACTATTACGGTCCCTTAAGTCCAGCTCCCCCGAAACGGAGACATAGAGCTTTTGCCAAATTTCCTGCCGAAGGACGCCGCTGACTTTGCCATCGGTGTTCATACGGGCTTTCACCAATGTAAACGGCAAAAGTGCATGCTGCGCTCCGAGTGTAAGCGTGCTTGCCTCATCTGACATACTATGCTTCAACTCGGCTGCGATTGCGGTCCTTGTTGGGGGGTTCAGCGGATGGTAAACTGATGCTTTTAAGCTGTCGAAATCATCACTCCTGCATTGGCCGCAGATGCTACTGTTTTTAATACATGCATTCTAATAGTAACAATTCTGTTTTAGTCTCTAGATTTATACTAAATGCTCACATGGTCAAGGAAGCAACAAGGAATGCACTATTCAAGCTCAAACCGGCACTGAATTCGTCGAGTTTCTGTTTTGTTACGTCGAGGCCCACATCGGCTCCTATAGAAATAAAATTGCTTCCTATTACACCCGAGATGTTTGCAATCGGATCGAATCCTCTTCGAGAGTTTGCCTTCAGCCCTAAGCCAGCACTAAACCCCACATAATCACGCAAGTATTGCAGTTCTGCCTGCAGGTGCAATCACCATTGCTGTAAGAATTAAGCACTCTGCGTTGCATTGTTTAAGGTTCAGATGACAAGTAAAGTCAAAACATATTAAGTACGTACCTTGCCGGAATCCGGAATAAGAACGCTAAAAACTGTGTTCAGTCCTGGCAAAACCTCCTCAACTGTAAAACCAATAAAAACTTTGGAAGTCAAGAAATGAAATATGAGCTGAATTTCCTGCAAACAACAACGTATGCTGAATAATTATTTCCCAAGATGAACTATTAAGGACTGATACATTCTCTAGTGTAACTGTTGTTTCATGTATCCACACTCATTAAGGATCTCGGCGACGTAAATGGAGATCGGATTACCGGAAAGCAAACTTGAAAGATCAAATAGATAAAGTGTGAGAAAAATTACGTTGACATGACAAATTGAAGCTCCAATCATAACTTTGGTAGCGACCCTGTAGTGGCTGGTGTTGTTGAGCTTGACCATAATCCTTGTAGAGAACATCTAACAGAAGATTCAGAATGGTAAGTATGAATGAAGAACATCAAACATTTTCTAAACCTGCATTAAACAATGTTATAATAGCCTAACCTCTAGCTTTTCTGCCTATGGAAAAGTATAAACCAGGGTTCATGATAAAATAGGGTGTTCGAGCTTATAAACAGCGTTTATTAAGCTGGTTTAATATTAAAATTATAGATATATATTAATGTTCCAGGAAAATATATTTAGAATGAGAAGAATGTGCCAAAAGGGAAGCTTCCAAAGTAGTGACAAACAAAAAGATCCCCTGTATATGACGAAATTTCCAGGAACCGATAATACGGCAGGCTAAATAAATGTTTAGATTTACATTTCAGTGTTTCATTTTTACTTGTTTCTGAAAATGGTTATGATCTTTTAGTTACAAAATGTTAAATACATCTATATCAGTCATGATTTAACATAAAGGATGCTACTGTTTTTCTATAGTATTAGATTGACCTAGAGGGGGCTGGAGGGAGCCGTTAGTCTCTTAAGAATTTAAGATTTCAATATTTAATTTAGAAAATTTTTAATAATTTTTATGTATTTATTATTAAAAATTTATTTTCTTTCCCTTAAATTTTATAGTTAGTCCCTCTAAAATTTTATAAATTTACTCTTGAAATAAAGTTCTGCGTCCAGAGTTTATTGTTTTAAAGTTGAGGTTCATGTATTATGTCCTTGCAGTAGCGGCCATACCTTTTTATGAGAAATTGGCAATGTTTTCCCTAAGTCATGGTCGCAAATTCTTGAGATCTCTCCTGCCTTTTTCTCTAAACTCTTCGTTCCATAAAAAATGTTTTTTATTGACTTTTTAAAAATAAAAAATTTTAAACTCTAACTATTATTATATTAAATATTTTAAATAATTAAATTTTATCAATTAGAGATTTTTAAAATATTTTTTTTACATTTTTATCAATGATACATTTTAAATAAGGGTAAACTATACTAATGACCACCGAACTATGGGGTTGGTGTCGATTTGACCACTATATTTTCAATTGTGTTAAATATACCACATAACTATTTTATTGGTTCTAATGTAGCCACCTGCCGTTAAATAAAACGAAAAAGTTAACGGGACTGTTAAAATAATTGGTATAATTACACATTTAGTCCCCTTTATTTATACAATCATTCATTTTAATCCCTTATTTGACCGTTGATCTTCTTCAAACCATCAATTACCAAAATGACAATGTGATTGGCATTAAGCATATATACATGTACATGTTTTGAAGCAAACCATTATAGTCGGCTTAAATAACACAATGCCTCTCCCCCGTCCCCAAACAACAACTTAGCCTGTTTATACATTCTTGAAGGTACAAGTACATAACAACTACCTCGTTCAGTAATCAGTAGTTTAAAGCTTTATAACTGGTCTAGCTTTATTGCACATTCTAAGTTCCTCTCTTCTTTTTTCTTTTTTATGAAATAAATATACATGGGATTCCTCCTGGAAGGTCGAATTCTAACAACTTCTCACGACTGCGGTAAAAATTCTCTACATGTCGAGTCTGTCATGAGAATAAAATTTGTATTGCATCAAACAATTTCTCCCCTATAATTACAACTCCAAGATCATAGGGTTTCGAACCAAAAGGCTAGATTATATCTAGCAATTTTGAAACACAGATTATACCTAAATTTTCCAATTGTTAATTAACTAAATTCTCAAGAATAAAATTTTGAAAAATACTGGAATGGAAAAGTACCATCGCCTGGTATATGCGGAGACGGTTCTTAACAACTTCTTCAGTATCATCAGGTTGAGTTATAAGCAGACTACTCGCCCTCATATGTCAGATTCCAACATTGCCTTTTCAATTGTTTAGATTTATTCCCTCTCAATCCTTTTCTGATTTTCAACTCTCTGAGAAGCAAAGGGATTAACTCAGCCATGGAATCCTTTCAAGCTCAAGCTCATTTATACAAACACATATTCAACTACATAAGTTCTGTTGGTAAAATAGAACTGTAAAACGGTTGTTAGCACTGACTGGAAAATAATAAAAAACAGTAATAAAAACTGTGAACCGTGTCGTGGTATGATGGCCACTGCCTTAGAAACAAAACTGCCCCGAACAGTGTAGTCGCTTCACAGGCAGAATGTCCCCCGAGGTGCACACGGACGCTCCAAGAATCGTACACTCGACTCAGGAGTGAACAACAGTGGTACTGCTCAAATGATGCTCGAACAATGGAGGAGAACAAGAGAGTTTTAGATGTGTTTTTTCGGATTATTCAAATGGTGTATGAAGCACCTCTATTTATAGGCCGGATGTCACTGTGCAACGGCCGTTTACTGTGCAACGGTCGTTTCACTGTTCACTGTTCAACGGTCGTTTCACTGTTCACTGTTCACTGTTCAACGACCGTTTCACTGTTCACTGTTCACTGTGCAACGGCCATTTCACTGTTCAACGGTCGTTTCACTGTTCAACGGTCGTTTCACTGTTCAACGGCCGTTTCACTAAACGGTTCTGAACGTTCGAATCAAAAGCCTATAAATAAGAAAAAATTCTTTCACATATATTCTTTTGTTCATAAGAAAATTCCTACGAATTTTCTCCAAAAAGAATATATACAAGGGAGGGAGGAAGCATGGGTATAAATACCCTTCCCTAGCTATTTTCCCAACCAATGTGGGATATAGCTTTGGTAACTCTTGAAGCATTACCAACATTCCCCCACTAATGCGAAAGAATTCATCTGTATCTCAAACACAAACCTCCTCAGACGAGCAGTAGCGGAATTAGTTGCTTAAGCACTAGTGAACGTATCTTGAACTAGTACATAGTGATAATGAGCGATCCTTCTCTTAGATAAGTGAAACTAGTCTTGAACTTTCTAAGATAGGGGTAAACTCATAACACACAACTAACTCCTTCATCCACTGAAGTTCTCGATGTGTAAGATATATATACACAAGTGTATATTTGGCCATCTTACCCTCAGGATTCTAGTAAGTGTTTTAGAAAAACGGCCCAACGTTTTTCATAGAAGGTGGCTAATCCTTCTCACTTACATAGGTTATTTCATCAAGTTTATCTCAATATAAACCACCCTGAATCTGGGCTATGAAATAATTAAGAACCATTTGTAATGGCTCAACCTCTTATAGACTTATGGTGATTTCTTCAAGTCCATTTAAAATGAACCACCCAGTCTTGGGATAAGAAATCATTAAGAATAAATATTCAACCTCATTGTCGGTGAATTCAAAATGTCCTTCTCAATAGGATCATTTTAAATTTCATTAAGAGTTTCTTGAAACTCAACCTTTCTGGCGGTAAGTTCATCTTGTCCTTCTCAATAGGACAACACATTCATACTTGTGTTATGAACTTATTAAGAATAAGTATTCAACCATGATTTGGTAAATTCATCAAGTCTTTCTCACAGAGACCATCCAAAACCTGGACTAAGAATTTATTAAGAGTAATAGTACTCAACCTGGACATGTACATTATTCGTCATAGGGATAGGCTGTGAGAAATGTACACTATGAGTCTTTCCATGGTTTCGTTTGACCACATTGAACTTAGATAACTAAGTTGGGTATCCACCATGAATTCCTCAACCAATGGGCTTTAATCCCATCCCCCTCGACGAATCTAGGACCAGTTTCCGACTTAACCCTTTGGTAAGCGGATCTGCTAGGTTTCTTTCCGACTTCACATACTCTAAAGAGAGTACTCCATTCCTTATTAAGTGTCTAACAGATTCGTGCCTTATGCGAATGTGTCTCTTTTTACCATTGTAAACTTGACTTTTGGCTACACAAATCGCGGCTTGTGAATCACACAACAAGGAAATAGGAGGAGTCGGAGTTCCCCACAACGGAATATCGGCTAACAAACTCCTTAGCCACTCAGCTTCTTGCCCAGCTAAGTCAAGAGCTATAAACTCTGACTCCATAGTAGAGCGAGCAATACAAGTCTGTTTTGAAGACTTCCATGAAATTGCTGCTCCTCCCAAAGTAAATACATACCCACTCGTAGAGCTTACTTCATCACTATCGGAGACCCAGTTGGCGTCACAATATCCTTCTAATGTAGCAGGAAAGCCAATAAACTCAAGTCTCCAGTCCATAGTACCCTTAAGGTACTTAAGTAAGCGTCTAAGAGCAACCCAGTGCTCATTACTAGGGTTATGAGTATATCTACTGAGTCTGCTAACAGCATAGGCAATATCTGGCCGAGTATAGTTCATTAAGAACATTAGACTGCCAATTATTTTGGCATATTCCATTTGAGAAACGCTACTTCCTTCATTCTTGAAGAGATGTATGCTAGAGTCATAAGGAGTTCGAACAGGGACGACATCAAAACTGTCAAATTTCTTTAACACTTTCTCAATATAATGTGTCTGGCTTAAAGAAAATCCCTTTTCAGATTTGATTACTTTGACTCCTAAGATTACATCGACTTCTCCCAAGTCAGTCATCTCAAACTTAGTGGACAAGAAACTTTTTGTTTTGTTAATGGACTCAATGTTAGTACTGAAAATCAGCATGTCATCGACATACAAGCTTATGATGACACAATCAGTACCAAACATCCTCGAATACACGCATGCATCCGAACCATTCACAATAAAACCAAAACTAAGAATAGTTTTGTGAAATTTCTCATACCACTGTTTAGGAGCTTGCTTCAGGCCATAAAGTGACTTTTTAAGTCTACATACTTTGCCTTCCATACCAGGCGCCTCGAAGCCAAGAGGTTGCTCCATATAGATCTCTTCATCTAGATCCCCATTCAAAAATGCAGTCTTTACATCCATTTGATGTACTTGCAACTTGTGAATGGAGGCTAGTGCAAACAATGCACGGATCGTTGAGATTTTTGTGACGGGAGAGTAAGTATCAAAGAAGTCTTGACCAAATCTTTGAGTGAACCCTTTGACTACTAGCCTTGCCTTATACTTTTGGATAGAACCATCTGGTCTAAGTTTCTTTCGAAAGACCCACTTACTATTAATGGTTTTAAATCCTCTAGGCAAGTCAACTAATTCCCAAGTATGATTACACATTATTGATTCTAGTTCATCTTTTATAGCGCTTTTCCAAAAACTAGCATCAATAGATCGTATAGCTTCTTCGTAAGTTTTAGGATCCTCATCTAACAGATATGCTTGAGCTATATGATCAGAAAGAGTGTCTAAATCATTTATCTCAGAAATAAAGGAAGTTATGAAGTCTGGTCCAAAAGAGGTTTCAACTCTTTGTCTCTTACTTCTTCTAGGCTCAAATTTAATCTCTTGAGATGACCTAGCAGGCACACTAGAAGAAGTGGATGGCAAGCTTTCTATTTGTGTTTCAACATTTAATCTAGGTTTCTTTAGAGGAAAGATATCTTCAAAGAAAACTGCATCCCTAGATTCACAAATAGAGAAGTCTTGCAGAGTCATAAATCTATATGCGGCACTGTTAGAAGCATAGCCTATAAACACTGCATCAACGGTCTTAGGTCCAATGGTGGACTTCTTAAAGTCTGGTAACCCCACTTTGGCCAGACACCCCCACACTTTCAGGTATTGTAAATTTGGGGCATACCCTTTCCATAATTCGTATGGGGTAGAATCAATTTTCTTATGAGGTACTCGGTTCAGAATATGATTAGCCGATAGAATGGCTTCCCCCCACATGTTGTCAGACAACCCAGAACTTATCAACAATGAGTTCATCATCTCTTTTAAAGTTCTGTTTTTCCTCTCGGCTATGCCGTTCTGTTGAGGAAAATAAGGGGCTGAAGTTTCATGTATTATGCCATTCGTCTCACAAACCTCTTTTAGAAAAATTAGATCCATATTCACCACCTCTATCAGACCTAACACGTTTTATTCTCCTATCTAACTGATTTTCAACTTCTGTCTTATAAATAAGAAAGAAATTTTCAGCTTCATCTTTAGTTCTTAGGAGATAAACTTTTGTATACCTAGAGAAGTCATCTACAAAAGTTATGTAGTAGTGTTTTCCTCATTTACTTTCAGTGTTTCTAAAGTCTGCTAGATCAGTATGAATAAGTTCTAACAGTTCAGTCTTTCTTTTAGAAACACTTTTAAAGGTAGGTTTTGCATGCTTGGCTTCTACACAAACTTCACATTTATTATAGTTTGTTGTGTCTAGTTTAGGCAAAATATTCATATTCATCATTTTCTTTAAGGATTGAATATTTACGTGTCCTAATCTAGCATGCCACATATCAACAGACTCAACAATATAAGCAGAAGTGGTGGCTTTATTATTTTCATTAAGTTGAGTTTCTATGACAAATAAACCTTCGCTTAAAAAACCTTTCCCGACATAATCACCGTTACGGGAAAGTACAAGTTTATCTGCCTCAAAAACTAACTTAATGTCTGCCTTATTTAAGAGGCCACCACTAATTAAATTTCTACGCAGGGCAGGCACATATAGGACATTATTAAGGGCTAAAGTTTTACCGGAAGTCAGCTTGAGTAAAACCTTGCCTTTGCCCATCACTTGAGAGCTGCTGGAGTTTCCCATGTACACGCGTTCACCATTTTTCGCGTCCTCGAACTCGGTGAATAACTCCTTCTTTGCACAGAAATGTCGAGAAGCTCCAGTGTCTACGACCCACTCGGTGTTCTTCTCTACGAAGTTGACCTCCGAAACCACTGCGGCTATGACATCATCATCCATGTCCTCCGCCACATGCATGCGTGGTCTAGTCTCGTTCTGGCGGTCCAAACGATTCTGACATTGGTACGCCTTGTGACCAGCTTGCCCACACACGTAGCACTTCATGGTTTTCACGTCGGGAATAAGCTTGCTAGCCATTTTGCAGAATCGGAGAAAAGTTTTGTTTCTAAATTGTTGGTAAAATAGAACTGCAAAACGGCTGTTAGCACTGACTGGAAAATAATAAAAAACAGTAATAAAAACTGTGAACCGTGTCGTGGTATGATGGCCACTGCCTTAGAAACAAAACTGCCCCGAACAGTGTAGTCGCTTCACAGGCAGAATGTCCCCCGAGGTGCACACGGACGCTCCAAGAATCGTACACTCGACTCAGGAGTGAACAACAGTGGTACTGCTCAAATGATGCTCGAACAATGGAGGAGAACAAGAGAGTTTTAGATGTGTTTTTTCGGATTATTCAAATGGTGTATGAAGCACCTCTATTTATAGGCCGGATGTCACTGTGCAACGGCCGTTTCACTGTTCACTGTGCAACGGCCGTTTCACTGTTCACTGTTCACTGTTCAACGGCCGTTTCACTGTTCACTGTTCACTATTCACTGTGCAACGGCCATTTCACTGTTCAACGGTCGTTTCACTGTTCAACGGTCGTTTCACTGTTCAACGGCCGTTTCACTAAACGGTTCTGAACGTTCGAATCAAAAGCCTATAAATAAGAAAAAATTCTTTCACATATATTCTTTTGTTCATAAGAAAATTCCTACGAATTTTCTCCAAAAAGAATATATACAAGGGAGGGAGGAAGCATGGGTATAAATACCCTTCCCTAGCTATTTTCCCAACCAATGTGGGATATAGCTTTGGTAACTCTTGAAGCATTACCAACAAGTTCAATGTCACTTAAGTGTGCTGTTCAGCTTGGAATCTCAGATGTGATCCATAACCATGGCCAACCCATCACTCTATCCAAATTGGTCTCGGCTCTTAGTGTCGATCTAACGAAAGTTAGCTTTACATATTTGCTGATGCGGGTGTTGGTGCACTTGGGCTTCTTTGCTACAACGACAAGAGTCGAAAACGATCAAGAACATGAAGCATATGTTTTCACACCCTTCTCCAAGATACTTATCAAAGAAAAGGTCAATTGTTTGTCACCGTTCGTCGTGTCGATGCTCAGTCTTGCAATTATGAATTTATTTCATTTCTTGGGAGATTGGATCCAAGGAACCAAGGAGAGGCCATTTGAGACTGCGAATGGGAAAACGTTTTGGGAGTACATGGACTCGTTACCATTGTTGGGTCCGGAGTTCAAAACTCTTTTCAACGACGCGATGCAGAGTGATTCTCAAATGATAAATTTTTATTTTGACAAATGTGGGTTAGGGTTGGTTTTCAGCAACGAATACAACAATCCCAATATTGTTGGGTCCTCCTCGTTACCATTGTTCAACACTAAACCTATGTCTCCATTGTCATTTTCAGCCAAAAAGAAAGGCCCTGGTGAGATGGAATTTGTAGATGATATGGGCGGTGGGGTTGATGATGGACTTGTGTCATGTATAGAGAGTTTAGGGTTTGAGAGTTGTAATGATGATTCATATACTGAGTTCTGTGAAGAGGAGATTAGGGATAGGTGGAGGAATAAGAAGAGGAGGGGTGAGGAGAAGAGATCGGAGGACAAAAAGAATAAGAAGTTTCCACCGCCACTTCCTTCGTTGAACCAAAACGGTCAGCCTTGTTTTTACCCGAGGCCAGTAAGGGAGAATGGGAGGTTAAAGTTGACCGAAATTTGGATACATAGACCAGAAGTTTTACGTGCTGTTAGGGAAAACGGTCGGTTGAGATTGCATCTTGTGAGCAGTGACGGTTGCTGTAATTTCAATTTAGTCCATATTTCAACGAATACAACGACACGCGTCACCACCTAATTAAATAATTAATTCATTTTATTAGATTAAAATTAGGACTAAATTAAATGATTGTATAAATAAAAGGGACTAAATGTGTAATTATACCAATTATTTTAAACTTTTTCGGTTTTTTTAACGGCAGGTGGCTACATTGGAACCAATTAAATAGTTATGTGGTATATTTAACACAATTGAAAATATAGTGGTCAAATCGACACCAACCCATAGTTCGGTGGTCATTAGTATAGTTTACCCTTTAAATAATTATGAGTTAAAATTGAAAAAAAAATAAAAAATTAATAAAGTACAAAAATTATGGGACGAAGAGAGTAATATTTTTCTTTCTCTAGCTCCATTTGTCACTCAACAATATTCACCAATTTAGGCTATCTTTTCCAGATACAGTGATAGATTTTTTTTACAAGCAAGAAGTTAACATGAAACTATTAATGGAAACTCTAGCAGCTTGCTTGCTTTGCTCTCTTACTTTTTTTTTTTTATTTTTAAACGATGGGCAATAGTTTTGATACTGGTCATTAACAGCTAATAATTCATTTTTTAATTTATTTATATTTAAATATTTTTTTTCGTATATGTTGTTGTATTTTTCTCTGTCTTTATGACACATTTTCTTACTACTTTTATAAATTTTTGGTGTTCGTTCGTCGACCCTCACGGCTTTGTTTCTAATTCGTATTTGTTTGTGATCTTAGATAGTTTGATCCTTTTAGGGTTGTTACCATATGTAATCAGAACTGTGTAGCAGATCGTTACTTTTGAGAATAAGTGTGAAAGATAATTGTAGCAGAACTGTGTTTTTTAATAATTTCCAAATAACTCGACCTACTATGAACCGCAAAAATTTTTCTTTAGAGAGAAAAAAAATATCTGATTTGACATGTATATCGTTTATCTTTTCTTTTTATCTACCGTTTTTTATTATTTTTGAATGTTTTGAAACTTTTGATTAGTTATTTTTTTGTTATACCTTTATTTATCAAAATATCTGCATGGATGATGTCTCAAAAGAAAATGAAACTAAGAGCTATATGAATTCTTCTTCAGTAGAATCGACTCCATTACAGTAATAGATTTTTTTAACTATATATTACTGGGATTTGAGGTGTCAAAATACAAATTATGTTCATCACCATTATCAATTTACTGCTGTTAATTACCTCACCGTTAAACCTTAAACTGCATTTAAATGGGAAGAATCTGAAAGAACAAGGAATTGCAGTAGAAACTCAGCTTTATTTTATTCTTTGATATATGTGGATACATACATACATATTCAATACGTATTAGTAACACCAATTTCAATCAAACGTTCGACAAATGAAAACCCC
This sequence comes from Hibiscus trionum, assembly GCA_030270665.1. Classification (NCBI taxonomy): domain Eukaryota; kingdom Viridiplantae; phylum Streptophyta; class Magnoliopsida; order Malvales; family Malvaceae; genus Hibiscus; species Hibiscus trionum. The sequence continues at coordinate 1,694,013 of BSYR01000045.1, forward strand.
AACCGAAAATGCAATCACAACCGAAACAACCGCCCCTTTATTTTTCATAATAAAGTTGATCGCCATCTCCAATGGACCTTCGTCTCCTTCCCATTTCTTCACCGTCTCTTTCGGAAAGCTCGAAACTCGGCTAGCCTCCTTTCCGGCCTTGGCGGCGACTTCATCGACGCCGCCACTGCTCCCCCGCTCATGTTTGCTTTGATTTTCGCCACGGTTAACGTCAGTCTGGTTCGGAACACCCGTTTCGCCTAAGCCATGGTCGGCAGCATGATTTTCTTCACTCATCAGTTGCTGTTTGTTTTCTTCTTCTGCATTAACCGATAGCTTGGGGACTGTTACGTGAAGAAAATCGCCATCGAATTTCCCATTGACCTTATCCGTATCGGAGTTCTCAGGCAACGGAAAGCTCTGCTCGAAATATATGGATTTGTTGTCGTCAACTACTCTTTCTCCGCTGATGATTATGTGACCGGTTGAAGCAAGCTCCAGCCTCAGCTGCTCCTTCTTAAAACCTTATTCAACATACACACAACACATGAACATCAACATATATATATACATATACATATGCATATATATATATATATATATATATATATGGTAATGAAATGGAAATGAAAGATTTGGATTTGTACCCGGAAGATCAACGAAGAGATAACTGGCGTTGTCGTCATGAGTCCAATCGGAGGAAGGCTCAAACTTCTGAGCTGCACGATTAGCAGACAATCTTTGATCTCCAAGATTAGCCATAGATAACTGTTTGTGGGCAAATTGCTGCTTGTTTTAGTGAGGCTAATAAGATGTATAATTCTGTATATATGTTTTTATAAATGGAGATGGTTAGGTTGATAATTGATCATATATAGCTATGTATTGCCCTAACTCTGTTTTCTTGTGAATCTGTAGGTGTCTTTATTCCTAGCTTCACCTATAAATCTGGATTTTCCTACCATAGCTTCCTACATATGATATTCTTGCATTATCCAACAAGATATGTGTTCTACAAATTGTTGCACAACATATACTTTTAAACTGTGTTTTTTTTATATAGGCCTTCTCCGTCTATAAACGGGAATATATTATACGTTTAGACATGTTCAAACACACATTTTTTTATGTTTGTAATATTTTGCTTGTATTAATAATTTAATATATCTTAAACTCATTTGTGTATGCATGCTTTAATAAATTTTAATCCTCATCCATTAGTCGAATAAATAAACATAAAGTAAAGCAAATTTATTTAATTTTATCTTGTAATTGAGCAATCACATTTGGCCGGTTGATGAGTTTTAAATTCACTAGGAGCACTCTCTTTCCTTCCCTTAAATTTTCCCTTTCTCCTCCCTTCTAGGTAAGATTAATATTAGGATTAGATTTAGAATTTGTCAAAAAAAATATTTAATAATATTTTTTAACAAGATTATATTGTTTTTTTTATATCTTTGTGCCTTTTTAATGTCCCTTCATTCACAATCTAATAATCAATGTATTCATGGGAAAGAAAGCTAATTATTCCAATCCTATTCATAGATATAAGAAATCTTGAAAGTTATTCCACCCCAAATATTACAAAATCTCCACAGCAAATACAACCCTATTTAATAAAAAAAACTGACACAAATTATTAATCTATCAAATTTTGTAAAAACGAATTTTTAAAGCTGTCACATATCCTTGCAAGACTCTGATCTCTAAACTCTAAATTCTAAGTTATAAACTTCAAATTCTAAACTTTAAATCATAAAATATATTCTCAATCCTTAAAATCTGACCACAAACACAAACTCTAATCATAAAATTTAAACCCTAACCCTCTAAACTTTGAAAACTAAATACTTGTAAAAACTTTTTTCACCGATAATAATCTATTGGGGTCCTATTTCAGATAAGAAACTTCATTTCGGTACAGCATCCTATTCCCAGATATTAATAAAGGTAAATCCAGAAAACGAGTTAGGCAATGCCTTGCTAGTTGCTACAGCAGCACCCATCATGGTTGAAGACAAAAGGAAAACAGATTGCACCCTCCAAATGCTGATACTTGAATTGCAATTACCCATTTTTACATGAAACAATTATGTAAATTATCCCATGCATCATTTCTTAACTATAGAAACAAAATTAAGTAAATTTAATTTTTAAATAATACATCTTCATATCATTTACTATATATCGACACTGTATCAAATATATATCGTTCAATTAAAAAAACATATATTGTCATGTTGAAAAATGTATAATAATTATTCTGCTAAAATGAATTTTTCTCACTTCAAATAGTAGATATACAAATTTATGTAAACTAAAGTTTATACATGCTCTTCAAATTTAGATGTTAAGAGTTTAGAATTTAAAATTAAGGTTTAAGATTTGAATATTTAGATTTTTTTAAAAAAATTGTAATTTTTTTACACATTGTATATCAAAATATAACCTTTCTATTTTCCCCCAACATACATAAATAAATACCAATATTGAAATGGTTACGTTTTGTAATAGAAAAAATGGGTAACCATTGGCCACATACAATCTTAATCTTGTTGGATATGCTAGATTTATTAAAGGTTGTTCGATTCTGGCAAAAAAATAAAAGAAAATACCTTGGCTGAATGCTGGGATACAACAGCAGGATCAGATCAATAAATAAATTTTATATTTAATAGATATTAGTAATAAGAATGACTTTCTGGGAACGTCATGCAATACAACAACAAAACTCATGACTTTGGGCCCCAGAAAAATAATGGACTATATTACACAATTTGGGATATCAACTATTATACTCTACAGGTATGTCTACTTTTCCAATGCCCAAAAAATGGGGGAGATGGAGAATGCATCTCTACAAGGCAATAATTTACCCGGCCTTTCCAATTTACTGATTCTCGCCGAGATCAAGCCCACCGATCCTCTTCTTCCTGTCGAAAACAGCTTTAAAGGATTCGTGTTCTGCACGAAGTCTCTCTTGGAAGGAACTTTGCTTCTTTGAGTTGCCAATGCTTTTGGATGTATGGCTCTCCTCTTTAGGTAGTGAGTTAGACTTCTGCAAGTGAAGTGATGAAAGCAACAGTAACAACAACAAAATTAAAAGTCAGCTTGCTATTGAACTCAAAGGAGAAGGGTATCGAATTCATCAAATCGGCTGTAAAACCAGAAGTTAATAGTGTCATTTACTGGCTTCCCAGTGGGAAGCAATTTCCTTTCATGAAAATGTTACAGAGAGCTAACTGTCGAGTGTCGACTAACAGGATGATTATTCAATGTCATTCCCTTTTCACTTAAATCAAACCGGGTAAAACTGAAAGAATAGATGTGAAAGTTGTGTAACTGACCAAGTTATAACCAGCTCCTGGTCCAATCACTAGAGACAACATCTTGGACTTCTTGGCTGCACCTATTAAGAACCCAGTGTCACCACCCTGACAAATAACCAAATAAACCACAGGTTAAAATCCACCAGGAAATTACATCAAACCAGAAAGCCTCAGAATCAATGACAGACACAGACACAGGTGATTACAACACAGATACGCTGGAACAGCGCTAAAAGCCACTGAGATCTCATAAAACCAGAAAACCTCTGAAGCAATGACACAAACACATGATATCAGTGCAACACATCAACTGTCGCATTTTCCAAAGGATTTAGGACGATGCATGGATATAAAATACCACCTCTAAATACCAATGTTTGGGCCAAGTGCTACACAATAGTTGATATTGACACTATTCATCTTTTCTCTCTTTTTCTCCTTTTCCATGTTTTTATGGGGTTAATGTATCTTTTGCCCCCTAACTTTGTCTTTGCTCTACAATTTGGCTCCTCACTTTTTTTTAATATAAATTCATCCTTAATTAAATATTTGAATTTATATTAAATTAAAATTTAACATATAAATCTTAGCACTTTAGATCATTTTTAATTGACAAATAAAAATTAAAATCATAATTTTAAAACTGTACAAAAAATAATCAGGGGCCAAATTGCATATCAAAGTGAACCAAATTGCACCAAAAAAAAGTCGGGCCAAAATGCAGCTCAAGGCCAAAGCTAAGGGACAAAGTGCACCCAAAAAATTGCAAGGAGCGAAATTGCAGATCAAAGCCGAAGTCAGGGGTCAAAAGGTACATTAACCATTTTTTACATTTACCATACAAATAGCTAAACTAGTAGAAATATATTTTTACTGTCATATGTATCCTAATTTTTAACATCTCCCTTCTGTATCATGTTGTACCCGTATTGTCTGTATTAGTGCTACCTAGTGAAGGATGGACAGTGGCTCCCTCAGTTACAGTGTACCTACATGGTTGAAATGTTCATAACAGACATTCACATACATGCAAAAGCATAACTGTGTCCATGTATACCACACAGAAGCATGTTGAGCAATTGTTTCCTCGGTTAATAAAACACGGGCATTACATTACTAAAAAAATATGTTTTGCTGTATAAGGAATACCTGATCACTCCAGTGCACAGATTTTCCTTTGCTCCCATATGCTTGGATCAACCCAGAGAGAGCATTCAAATTCCTCTTAACGGCTTTCAATCCTTCAGTTTCATCTTCGTCCAAATTACTTGACCATTTACTCCTACTTAATTCCTTTACCTCCACAGGATGGTCCTCCTCAGAATCCCATCTCTTTTCATCCTTTGACGAATCTAAGATCCAGATCATAGGAAAATTGGATGATTGAATAGTGTGTCAAACAGAAAATGTTGAACATCATTACCATAAAAATGTGCCGTGGGAGCTTTCTTGAAGACAAAAATACCCTCATTACTTCTAATAAAATTTTGTTATAAGTGTTAACGGTAATTGAATTTTCTTCGAGTAAAGTAATAATTTAATAGCACCAGTAAGCTTTACTTTTTTTCTTCTCTTTTTGATGCATCGATATTGATTTATTAAATGGAAATTAAGATGTTTGAAACTATTACAACTTATCAGATAGAAAATAATCTAAATGATAAATCTATACTTTAATGGGAAATCTATTAACTTTAACCAAAATATGAATGCTAGACTCCACAGGAAGCTAGAAGAAGAAAAATGAACAACACCTGATATTAACTTAGGGTTATAAAAATCGAAATATTTCCATGTATCTTATGTGCATGCAATTCATAATGGATGGTGAAATGATGACTAACAAGTGATTTGAGTGCAAACTGATGCAGAAGGCAATAAATGAAGAGAAAAAATATACCTTCAAGTACATGGTCTCTAACAGCTGGTAAGTTTAATTTCTCAGTTTTTTGTTCTTGCTGTCCTGATAATTCTCCTTCACTATTTTCATCTTCCATGTCCATGTCAACCTGGCAGATATAAAATGAGAAACCTGGTTAAACTACTTAGAATTTAAGCTACAAATCACATATTAATGTGTTACACAACCCTTGCAGAGTGAAGAAAAATAGCAAACTGTTGCAGTGTCAAAACAAGTTATACAATGCTACTACAAAGACTTTCCAAGTGACTTTGTAACTACAACCCAATATTCCTTATCAGATAAAAGAAGTTAAAGATAAATTTCTATTTAGGTGCAGTAACAAATACTACTTGCAAAGAAACATTTGGACTAGAAATGCTTAAGGGAACTACTAATAAATGAGCAAAAATAATTACTCATACATACATGTCATGAACAAACTCAAAACTTATTCTCATGTTGCAAGTAGAAGGCAAATCAGAATTAAGATTACAATTGGACTAGCATGATATGAAAGTCAATTACCTCCTGAATACCACTTTCCATCAGGTCATCTCCATGGAATAATGACTGTCATAATAGCAAAATACACCATTCATAAGTTATGATATTTGTTGTTATAATGTCAAACTGTGGTTTCCAAATTCTTTAAAATTTCTCAACTATGATGTTAACTTTTCTCCTATAATTTCCAAAATTTCAACCGTATTTAAAACTGAAAGGTTAGTAACAGCAAACCTTCATATCAAGTTGCATGTATAATGACGGAGCTTCTTCCCATTGTTCTGCCATCTGTTGGATATCATCTAGGGTAAAACCATGCACATTCCTAGCTGCACAGCCCTGAAATTAAACCTACTTATCAGCTTTTTGGCAAAATTGAGTGACGAAGAACTCTTGTTCAGTTTATACAAAAACATCAACTTGTCAAGTCAACATTAGAAAATAAACAATGCACATATATCTGGTAATGTGACAAAAATCTTATTAAGGAAATACATTGCGCACAGACTCACCACAGGATCCTTATATGTAGCTTCTAACACGTAAACTTCATAACCCGATCTCTGAAAAAAAAAAGGAACGATAAGAAAAAAACAGCTAAAAAGGAAAGAACAACTAATGTAACTCAATAATCATCATCGATAAAAGCTTAAAGCATAGCATAGCACATCAGTTACATAACATGCAAACAAGGTTCCTGTTAGTAGTTTGATCATGCTTCACCCTAAAGGTTATAATTTGAATTATGTACGCAAAGAGTCAGATTATAATTTGAATTCCTGCAGAACTTTTTCTACGGGATAAATGGAAATTCCATGAAAGTTTTCAATAAAGATTCAATTCAATTGTGACAACTAACTCAAAAATACATTTTAGAATATTGAAGTTGTTCATAATTTTTATGATAAATGCAAAAATAATGGAGTTGTCAAAACCCAAAAAAAAATGGTCAAGCAACAACATAAAAGATAACTCTTAAGAACTTCATTGTACTGTCAAAAGCATTCATTTATAGAGAACAAAAGGCAAACACAAAATGTAAAATAAGCATTTGAAATGTGTTCATATCATGAGAACACCAATGATAAAAAAAAACCATTTGAGTCATAAAAAATTTATAAGCACATACATTCACGCTCATACTGAGAGAGGAATGCCTTAACTTAAACTAGACCTGCAAACAAATGGTACTGGCAAGAAAAATACAAGGCCCATAATATAGGCTTTTCCCCACCTGGAGTTCGAAAGGGCAACACATGGTATACGGAATATCATAACAATTCAGTATGCTTAAATTGAAATTCTAGATGATATTATAATAATAGTCTGGCATGAACCTACGTATTCAATTTTGGTACAGGGCACAATATGTCTACAGCTTATTCAAAAGCAAAAGAGTTTATTGGCAACTGATAGCAGAAAGACAAATTACTATAACATAAAAGAAAGATTTATGATCGACATTGTGGAACAGGTATGCACCTTCTGAAGATAACACACTTGACCTTGAATTACAAGTATTATAATTTATAAGTATGACCCATAGCTTTCTACCTTTTCCCTTCTTTTGTTTTGATTTTTTTAACCGAATTACCTCTTAACCAGAGAAATGAAAGTTCCAAAGGATGATGATTCTTTGGTACAAAGAAATACAGTTTTCATGAAATGTCAACCACTTTACATTTTCAAACCCAAACCAGAACCTCAAGTTAGGGGAACAAGAAAACGACAGAAAAGATAAAAAAAAATGAATGAATGGCAGAGACAGAGACTTCCAAGTTCCAATCCAAAAGGATTACATAATATGTATATTTATTTCTTGTAAGGGTAAAAAGTAAAAACTATTTTTCCCATGCAGTAAAAGAGATTAGATTAATAAATTGGGACGGAAACATAAAGAAGAATTCACAAGTAAAACAAGAAAAGTACTTTTACTTGAAGTCACAAGGTAAGGAAGAAAACTCAAAAAGAATGCAGAATATTAATGTTTTGCCCCTAAATTACAATAAGACCCATGTTATGCAAATGAAGACCCGCACACCTTAAAAGTATTCCCAGAGAATATACTTGCAGAGAGGGGTGTGAAAGAATTGAGAGTATACCTTTCCAATTGCCCAAAACTGAGCAAAATCAGCTACCCGCAGATTGCGGTCATCCACTAAGACGAAGCACACATACCAGGAAGAAAAGGGTCAATTGCCGAACAAAAACTGCATCTGTAGTTAAGTAGAAAATGTAAGCAGTGCATGGGCACTGCATGACGACTTAAATGCTAATGAAGCTAGATCACTTATGAGATTAAATGCTGTAATAATCCAGCATAACTGGAAGAATGTTTAATTGTTTCATCTAATGAAGCCTACGCATTCCCTTGTCCCATTTGTTTCCGCTCTCACCATGAAAGAAATGAGAAAGAGCTAAAGACATCCACAGTTTCTAAACCATGTTGAACTACGGCAGGCACATGAACTCGCAATCTGAAAGGAAAGATCTTTATGCTACCACTAAGAACAGAGGAATTTGAAGAAAAAAAGGCATCACCACAAAATCATCAGGCCAAAAGGAAACAACTAACCATATCAGTATAAATTTAATTTCTCAACAACAAACATCAACTAATCCACTTTAAGAACAGGATGACCATAAAAATAGAGCATAGATAAAAATAGATTGTCTTCATTAGTCTAAAATTTCATTGAGGAGCCATACCAATTACAAAACTGAAGATCCCATCTTCAAGGGTCCGCTTAAATGCTTTCAACATGCTTTCTCGATATGCCTGTAGCATACGACATGGAATCAAATACTTTATAAAATGGCAAGGGAGGGTATCATGCATTAGTAAAGAAATAGTGCCCCTAGAAATACAAAGACTAGGTTGCTGCCATGCTCGCATCTAACATATTTAAATGCGTAAGAATAATCCAGCAAGTTTGTGATTATTTAGCAATAACAGAACTAAAATTTTGAAGATACTTTTAGTTGGACACGTTTTTTATGTCCAGGGGGTTTCCCCCATTTAATAAGCATGGAATATGAGGATAAATCTTTAAGAGAATTGTGTTTGGTAACTGTTTTGATCTTTAAATGTCAAATGTATTGCTCAGCCAGCCTTCTTTTATACAACGTATACCAAACAAATATCAGAAATCAGTTGAGCAGACAATAATGTCAACTTAGATGAAGCTCAGGTTTAAATCAGTCAGCATGAATTATTGAATTGACAAGAGACTATGCACATTCCAGACTGTAGACTTTGTTCAATCTGCCAGAATAATCAATGAATAGACGTTTTCAGCAGCAACGCAAAACCCAACAATGAAAATTGTACATTAACAGAAATTCCAACTCAAGCACCTAAAGAGATGGCCCATTTTTATAAATTACTAGCTTACCTCCTCCATTTCAGGTTCATAACAGTACTCCATAATAGTCTTCTTCACTCTTTTCTTACTTCGAACTGTACTTGATGATTTTGAAACTTCTGTCTCCTCATCCTTTAAATCATATGACATGTAACATATTACAATTTTCCACAACAGCTAATTCTCCAACTGTTCATGAATATATAACAGATATAAGACAGACTAACAGACCTTTTCAACTTCAGTCATAAAATAATCATCCATGGAATGGATTCGAGGAGCATCACCACCATTATCAACCTCAAGATCTCGTAACATCTTTGCTAAGTAGCTCTTTCCGCTACCTAAACATAAAAGAACTGGAGTAAACTAAATATTCCAAACATAATCATAAAGTTAATGGCATCTTCAGCCTATCTCCTTTATCTTCATATAAGAGACATCCATAGCATTTTCAAAGGAAATTGAGGATAACCAGCAGATTCTCATTAGAAAATGAGGTTATCAAGCATATGCTAACAATAAAAGGTGAAAGCATCATCTTATGTCTTTGTTGATGTCACTTCAAATTCTATTTCTGGGAAGTCATAACATTGATGAGCTTCATTACCTCCCAAGTGAGAAATAGCATATTAATTGTATCATTACATCTTCCAATATAGCAGGAAGAAAATAAAACTTCCCACTCAAAGGAAAGAAAGCACAAAGGATTAATCATAAATAAGTTTTGATCTGTATCTAGTTTCTCGTTTAGCTAGTGGTGCACCAAGAACAAGTGTATTTTCATTATTTTCTCTGATTAATGATAACCATATTTTTAAGCTTAACCAACCAGTTCAAAAATGTCTGAACTCACTAGTCACTATCAGTAAAGTTGCATTTTAACCTGCTAAAAGCCACTAAAAGTGACATTTAATTCCGAAATGTCAATATATACTCATTGAGAATAAATTCACCTTAATTTTATTATTTAGCAAACATTAACCAATGATTCCCTCCATTCCAGCAGCTAAAAGAAAAAAGACAGTAAAAGCATAAACTGAATTGCAAGAATTTAATATAGCTTACCTGGAAGCCCTCGAAGAATTATCACAATATGATCAGGCCGAGAAGCTCTATGAGGCATCTTAAACAACTCGGATGCATCAACAAATTTAGGCTTATCGGAAGATAGTTGCATTGGAGGAGTTGCCCCATATTTCACAGAGGAACTCATATGGGTAACTTGAGGATCCTAATATAATAAGTATAACTATAATTTTCATCCCTGGAAACTACAGTTTCAAACACCAATGCTGAATAACCAAAAGACCCATTACCTGCCTATGGAATCCATCAGAAGTATGTGGTGGCGGCTTGTTCTGATAATAAGGCTCAGTAGCCACCGGATAACTGGAATGTGCTGTGACTGATGAACTAGCACCTAAAGGAAATAAAGAAAATGATGAATTGGGTGATGGAGAATACGCCTCCACGGGCAGAGGTGGTGGGGGAGAAGCTGGAAGAGGAGGGGGAGGAGACTGAGCCATGTGATTGCCCCCAGGGTGTAGCAAAGGATCTCCAATTCTCTGTTCATATCCTTGCCGATGATTGACCACCGTGGGAACTGAATCTTTACGCTGAATCTGCTGCGGCTGACTATAATTATTATTACCATAATAACCCGTACAATTATTAAGTGGATCTTCAATGTTATACATCTCCGAACTCCTTGGCGGCATTAGGTTCACATTGTTATTAATATTAATATGGGGAGATTTATTATCTTCTTTAAATCCACTAAATGAAGCAGCTCCATGATCACGAATCAACTTCAATCTTCTCTCATCCTCCGTCAAAATCCGAGCTGGACCCGAACCAATATCCTCAATCCTAGGCCTTTTGTAATTCCGATCGAATTCACCGCCACCAGCCGTAGCATAATCGTGGTCAGAAATAGGGTTTGCATGCCACGATCTAGAATCCGCAAACCCATTGATGTAAGGAGGCTGGGGAGGAGGTGGCGGTGCTGGGGCTGCTGGTGGTGGCGGAGGTTGGTAGGGGTCGAATCCGGGTCGGGCGTAATTGTGTTGCTGAGGGTAATTAGGATTTTGATGATGGTAAGGAGCAGGGTATGGAGGGCAGAATGGGAAGTGCGGAATTGAGCAAACCGGGCATAGGCTGGGTTGCTGCGGCGGCGGTGGTTGTCGCCAATGATTATAAGGTTGATTGTGATGATAGTATTGATCCATGATTTTGGAGTAAATTGATTTTGTCTGAGAATTAGAAATTCTAGGGTTTTTCAAATTATAGTTTTGGGGAAAACAGCTGAGCGACGAGCGAAGGGGATGAAGCTAGTTACTATTTATTTGGGTAAACTATATATATATATATATATATATATATATATATATATATATATATATATATATATATATAGGGTTAGGATCAAGTTACACTATGTAAAACTCAACTAGTTTTACACTAATTTATGGCCATTAGATTGGTTAAATGAATGGATGAGATTAACTCCTTACTTTTTTTCCCAAGTGATAATCTTTCCATATCCTACTTTTAATCTCATCCATTCATTTCACTCATCCAATGGCTATGGATTAGTGTAAAACTAAATGAGTTTTACATAGTGTAACTTGATCCCATCCCATATATATATATATATATATGGCCCTATATTTTTAATTGCAGCAATTAAACTATTGAACTATTAAATTAGACTTAATGTGACCACTAACGGTTAAAAATAAATGAGTGACGTGGCGGCTAGTTAAAATTACTATAATTTCACATTTAGTCCTCGCTATTTATACATTTTATCAATGTGATCACAATTTTATTTAATAAAATAATTTGATTATTTAATTAGGTGACCACATGTCTTGCCACCTTATTAGAGGACTTTGTCTATATTTTATTAAATATATATTTAATTTGATTAATTAATTTTCTTTCTCCAATCAGGTGATGTGGTAGTTGCGAAAATTTGTATAATAGCACATTTAACCCTCCATATTTACACATTTAATCAATTTAGTCTTAATTTAAAATGAATTATTAATTTTAACCTCATTGTTTAAACATTCTTTCAAATTAATTTTATTTTATATTAGAAATAATTTAGCATTTTTATCTCCATCTGGTTGAAAGAAAATTAATAAAACTTGGGTGTAGATGTATAGCACACAAGCGCTCAACCAATATGCTAAAGCCTATTATTTGATTTGAGTAGCAACAATATATTATATATACTATACTATTATATAGGGATAACTATATTTTTAGTATCCTACCTTTACTCGTTTTCTTATTTTGGTACCCTACTTTTTTTTGACAAAATAATATCTGACATTACGTTTTGTTTTTATTTTGATACCTCGCCGTTAAAAAATTAACGAAAGGTTAACTAGGAGAGAGAAAATCACACATGGCATGATGTCACGTCATTTTCTCTCCTAATCAACATGCCACGTGTGCTTTTTTCATGATTTTTGTTGACGTGGCATGATGACTATAAAAGAGAAAATGATGTGGCAGCATGCCACGTGTGATTGTCTCTCTCCTAGTCAGCTTTCTGTTAATTTTTTAACGGCGGGTACCAAAACAGAAACAAAACGTAACGTTAGGTAATATTTTGCCAAAAAAATAGGTAAGGTACCAAAATAGTAAAGCGGGTAAAGGTGGGGTACTAAAAATATAGTTATCCCCGTTATATATGATGCCCAAGTCATTGTCCTTCTTTTCTTCTCTGATTTCATGCCATGTTTAGTCACAGAGTTGCTTGCTAGAAACCTACAGAAAGATTTAAGGAAATTTTATATACCATGAGCTTATGTTTTTTTATCTTTTTTTCTTTTTTTATCATTCTTAGATTATTTTTTATTTCGTCTCGGAATAATTTCAATGGTCGTTGCTTTGTTTCTTTTACTTTTGCTTGCATTGTTTCTTTCAGGTCATGGAAATATTATTAGTAGTAAAAGACTAAAAGTGTAGATATTGTTTGGTTGTAAGATTTGTGTATTTTGATTCTTTAAATCGAGAGAAGAAGATGATGAATACAAGAGTCTGCATCGTCCTTCATTCTATGACAGACACAATAATAAAGTAACCTCTCTCCTCTTTTTTACCTTTAATTTGTTTTATAAGATTTGGGTTTCTGTTAATTGTTGGTTTGAATGACCAAAGTCTGATTATTTGGGGATTAAAAGTTGAAACTTTGAATTGTTTTTGGGTTAATTATCAAATGTGTGGATTAATTAGCTCATGGGATATAAGATTTCCTTGAATCTTTTTACAGGTTTCTAGCAAGCAACCGTGACGAAACATGGCATGACACCAGAAATTAAATTATTTCTAATATAAAATAAGATCAAATTGGAAGAATGTCTAAATAATGAGGCTAAAATTAATGGTTTATTTTAAATTAGGACTAAATTGTTTGAATGTGTAAGTATGGAGGGTTAAATATGCTATTATACACATTTTCGTAACTGACATGTCACTCATTTAACGGTATTTAACAGAAACTAGCGTTCGAGTGACCATAAATATACACAACGAAAATATAAGAATAATAACGGTCAATTTAGAAAAAACAATGATAAAAAATATACATTTACTAAACATAAGTGATTATTCTCATAGTTTACCCTAAAATCTTTAAGCCTTTCTGCAACGTAGTGATTGTCATTTTCTGATCATCATTATTTTGGTCCAAGGATTAATCCCCTATAAGCCTTTTGACTTGAAGAAGTTGGGCTGGGTCCTGAATCCATAGGATTTTTTTTATCATACCATAGGAATTCAGTCTTCAGACACTGCTCAGTATCATTTAATTTTGTAACACTGATGCATTTTCAAATTTGTAATTTTAGGATAAAATAAATTATGTCAACCTTAAAGTTTTATTGGATACTTATTTTAATTTATTTTTTGTGCACTTTAACATTTAACAATATAGTACTCACGAGTCATCATTTGATTGATTAGATTATAAAAAAAATAAACTTGTTTTTGAGAGCGTGGGGTTTAACCTCAAGCATAGTTAACCCAACTTATTTACTTATGAAAATATTGTCAAAACTAATACTTATCTTGTGACAGTATATTACTCTCGTGTCGCCATTTGATTCGTAATTGTCGGCGCAATGTGTCATGGTTGTTTTTTTATTGATCGTCATACCCTCAGTCACATCAACACTTAAGAACACATAGATATGTAACACTAGCAACAAGTGTTGATCATTAATCAACAGATGATTTTTATCCAAAAAATAATTATTTTGATAAAAAAAATGAAACATTGAAGGCTAAAATACTTCAAAAATAGGGGTCAAAGTGATTATTCAATCAAACTTTAAAAATTATTTTTGATATTATGTCATATACATTCTTTGAAAAACCTTAATTCACATTTTTTAAATATTAACACATTTAACCCTTTAATTTTATATTAAAGCCTATATCATTAAACAAAATTCACATTTTTATCCATTACTAATTATATTTAGTATTTATTTAACAATAAAATTAACATTTACAAATAAAAAATAATATCGAACGAACCTGATCGATTAATTGAATTGAAGCAAAAATCAAAGACCTAACCGGTTCTATCCCAATTTTTAAACACAAGAAAAAGATCTTTCTACTATACCTCTTCAATTATCAAATTCCAATATTTCATGTCCCGAACTATTTAAAAAAATCTCTCATAATTTAACATAATATCCAACATTTTCAATATAGTTGAATACAATTTTACCAATGAGAAATATATATCTTAGATTTTCGCGAGAGATTTTTTAACTCTTTAGAGGACAAAAAAAGAAATATAGGCAGCTAACGCCCTAATATATTATAAGTTGTCTTACATAAACATTTTTTTTACCAAAAAGAATATAATGTATCAACAATCAAATTCATATAAGACAAATTCTAAGCATATCAATATTCATATATAAATATATAACAACTTAACCAAATAACATAATTTAGAGAAAAGTCAAATATTTTTATCCAAAGATTATCAGTTCAATACATTTCACCTTCACAATTTACCAATAATTTATGCACAAATACACATAAGCATATACAAAAGGAACTTTTAGCTAAGATTGTTTGAATAAAAACTTCTAACGTATACAAATTATATATAATATAATTGACTTTCTATATAAACTATAATTTATCGCATGTTGAAACTAAGAATATTTATGCGCATACCAAGTTGACTTTTTCGGTATTACATCATATATCCTAAGAAAATATTATATATATTAAAGCTCTTAGTTAGATATAGTCGAATACAGAACCCAACAAGTGGTTCTTGTGAAAAATTTCGAGAATTTCTTTTTATAAATTTAATATAAAATAATGTAAAAATAAAATCAATATAATTTTAAATGAATATTGACACCCCTTAGAAGAAAATTGACACTCTATCTTTATGATTTATTCATGCTTTAGACCTTCAAACTATTTCTTTTATATTGAGAGGTTCTCACAATCACCTCATATATGCCGTGTTTGAGTTGTGAGTCTTGTGACAAAGTTCGTTGTCAATGTTTGTCATGTTTTATTATTATGTTAATCATGAATAGTTATGGACATGTTCAATAAGTGCGACTGCATAGGACCCTAAAAACTGAAGGCCTGTAATGAATTTTTAATATATATATATATATATATATATATATAACAATTATCTAAAAAAACTCATAATCCAAAGCATTAATTGTGGTCAACAATGATTTAATTTTATTAATTTTGTTTTAACGACTAGATTAAAAGTATAATATGACAATAAAAATTAACTTCAAAAGATGTAGAATATAAATGTTCAAGTCATATGAAATGTTTTTAACTTTTTGTTTCATTATCATAATTACATTTATTAGATGACATTAATCTCAAATCTCATTGTAATAATTTTAAAAATGTTGTTAGAATAGGTGAGTTATCTGATGTTGATAGAAATGAATTATTTGTTGAGCTGAAATTACTTAGAGAACTTTTACCCAAGAAAAAAAATACCAATGGACTTATTAAAGTTTTTAAAATGTTTTAATTGTTTTCTAAATGCGAAAATTGCATAGAGAGTCTTATTGACTATTCATATTATTAATATTTTGCAAAACAAAGCTTTTCAAAATTGTAGTTTGTGAAGTCATACTTACGGACAATTATGTTGCAAGAAAAGGCTAAATGCACTTGTTTTGACGGCAATCGAGAGTGATCTTTTGAAATAAGTTGATATTAAAAGTCTTGTAGATGATTTTACTTCGAAATATGCAAGAAGAACACTATTTTTAAGTGAAAATATTAAAATTTTGAATGTTTGTAAGTGATTTTAATGTTACTTAAGAGAGTAATCTAACTTTTTTTTTATATTAAAGGAACTTTATTTGGAAAAAAAATATGACACCTCTTTCATATTATAACTTAAAGGCTCATTATAGTAAATCACACTTGTGTTTATTTGTATTTTTTTATTTTTCTGAATTGTTTGGTTGAATTTTTTTAACTATTTCT
The DNA here is from genome assembly GCA_030270665.1 of Hibiscus trionum. Lineage (NCBI taxonomy): Eukaryota > Viridiplantae > Streptophyta > Magnoliopsida > Malvales > Malvaceae > Hibiscus > Hibiscus trionum. The sequence continues at coordinate 1,710,629 of BSYR01000045.1, forward strand.
TTGTATAATCATATTTTCATTATTCAATAACTAATATTCTCTTTGATGGCTTTAGAAAAAATGATCTGTTAGTATAATTAGTTTACTTTGGATTTTATAGACTTTTTTTGTGATTGTGAACCTTTATAATATTTTCTCTTTATTTATTCAATAAAATTGAGGTAATTATTTCATGCACAACCGCTTGTGGATACTTTGTTTATACAAGCACCTTAATTTTAGGGTTTAGAGGTTTTGTTTAGGGTCTAATATTTAGGGATTTAAGTGTATGAGTTTTGAATTTAGGGGATGTGGTTAACATATAGGGTTTAGTGTTAAAATTTAGGGTTTATATGTTAAAACCTAAATCTCTAACTATATATTTTTTTTAAAGTTGAGTTTTATTGATCGAAGACCCATACCCCGTGCCTCGTTAAAAAATCTCCCTAGCCTAGAATGGAGGAAAAAGAGTGCATACGGGGCAAGGGCAGGAAAACACATAACCAATTAACCAATTAGTTTAGAACATGGTTACACACAATCGCTAACCAACAGAAGCGGATTCACACATAAACCAGTTAACAAAATCTAACTTTAAAGCAATAAACACACCACTTTACTGGACAGAAGAATTGCTAGGCACAGCAGCGAACCAACTGAAGGGCTGGGATCTATTGATTCTGGATTTGACAAGTTTGTCAGCAGTTCCGTTAGCCTCTCGAGGAATAACACTAATGCTCCAACTAATAGATGACAACACACTTTGGATTTCGGCGACGATCGGCCTGAACACTGGCGGGGAACGATCCAAACTCAGCAACCAATCTTCAATGTTACTACAGTCTGTTTCTAAGATTAGAGCAGCCCTTTGATGCCACCTAGAGTTGGCGAAAATGACAGCAGCCTCACGAAGCGCAAGAAGTTCTGCAGAAGTAGCATCGGTAATACCAACCTGTTTAGAAAAAATTATCAACATCCGGCCCTCTTCATCGCACAATACGCCTCCCACTCCTGCTTTACCGAAGCCACCAATTACCGCTCCATCGAAATTAAATTTAACAGATCCTTTTGGAGGGGATGACCAAGAGACGTTACCACCCTGTTTCGGAGCTATTTTCTTAATTGAATAAGCACAAGGATTTATGATGAACTCACTAACCGAAGGAATTGACAGTGGCCATTTCCACTTACACCACCAACCAAAACAGAGGATGAAGGAATCAAATATCTTAATTTCTGACACTTCTGTTTTTTTAAAAACAACCTCATTTCTTGATAACCAAATAGACCGTATTAGAGCGATAAAGGAAAGCTGCCAAACCTCTTTGGAAATATTTGGAGGAGAACCGCAATCCCACTGTAGAAACAGAGAACGTACCGCTCGGAAACACGCTAGACAAGCCCCACAATCCGCACCATCTCTGTAGCAATCTCCACGTTACCAAACAGTTGCAGAAAAGATGGTCGGTCGTTTCGACCTCACAAGAGCACAAAGGACAAGAGGACAGCGACTGTGAGAGGACCCCCGCTTCACCTCTAAATCCTAAATTCTAATAATAAACCCTTAATTCTAAACTCATACACTTAAACCCTAAATTCTAAATCCTAAAACGAGTCCTTAAACCTTAAAATTAAGGCGCTTATGAAAGCTTTTCGTTTTTACCGTCACTGCATGAGATATTTTCCCATAAAACTGACCTTTATTATTATTTTAAAAGGATTAATATCTTATACACTGGCGGTGGAAACTGAAAGTTTCCACAAGCGCCTTAGTTTTAGGGTTATAGAGAGTTAGTTTAGTGTATAGGGTTTAGGGGTTTAGGTGTAGGGGTTTAGAATTTAGGGATAGTTGTTTCAATTTAAGGTTTAGGGTTATAATTTAGGGTTTATAGGTTAGGGTTTAGTTTTTAGAGTAATATGGTGAAGATTTATGTTTTAACCTATAAACCCTAAATTATAACCTTAAATTAAAACAACTATTCCTAAATTCTAACCCCCTACACCTAAACCCCTAAACCCTATACCCTACACTAATTCTTTATACTCTAAAACTAAGGCGCTTGTGGAAACTTTCAGTTTCCACCGCCTGTGTATAGAATATTTATCCATTTTAAAAAAACAATTAAAGAGAAATGAAGGTGAACTAAAATTGCTTATAAAAAGAAACTTCGCTATTAGTATTTCGAGTGGTTATCCTAAAATTATTCAACTGTGCATGTGAACATATAGACGTGACATATAAAGTAAATTCAACTTTTTAATTTTACAATATTTTTGTCAAGTTCAAGCTAATTATTAGAATAAGTCAGATATACCAACTCAACATTTTATTAGCCTGGAGCCAGTCACCATTGACTTATAGATATTTAAACAAACGTTTTTTTTTAATTAATGGAAAAGTCGTAATTGTTGTTAGCCCACAAATTGTTAGACAAATTAAGAAAACTAAAAAGAAAATTTGAGAGAAATTAAGCTGACTTTGTATTATTATTTAGCCCTTTAAGATATTCTCTATGTTTCCCACCTCGAATGAAATACAGCTATATATATTCCTCCACTTAAGAATCCCTTCAATATTAATAAAATTTAGCCTCGATTATTAGTGTACGTGTTTACTTTTCTTTAATTTGTAAATAAAATTCAACATATATGATTAAATATAGGGTAAACAACATTGGTCACTAAAATAAAATTCACTAAATTATTCATGATTTTCGTTTTTGTCATCAAACGCTTAACATAATCGTCATTAACATTACGTTTTTTCTTCTATTTTGGTCACTAATGTTATTTTTTTCTATTTTGGTCACAAATCTATTGCTTTTTTTCTGTTTTGGTCACCAAACTATTGTTTTTTCCGTGAGTTTTTTAACGTTGGGTGACCAAAATAGAAAAAAAGCGCAATGTTAGCGACGATTTTTGCCAAAAATAATAGTTTGGTGACCAAAACAGAAAAGCATGAATAATTTAGTGACCAATGGTGTTGTTTACCTTTAAATATATTAAAATTTTCTTTAAAATTTGTGGCTAACACTTTTTTTCTATATCGACCAATAGAATCAATAAGATTAATCACTGAACTCGTTCTAGTGTACCTCAATGAGTGATTCCAGTGGAAAAAAGGATAATGTTTATAATAGTAGACTCAAGTTCAAGCAGCTTTGTCTGCAAAAGTGCGTGTGCATTATAAAAGAGTTAATAAGTATGAACATATACCACTTATAATCACCTTCAAATTATAAAAAATATACTTATAAATGTATTAAACTTTGTTGAAGTAACCCTCCGTACATATAGCCCCACGTAAAGGACTTGTATGCCTATATTATTATTTCTTCAACTTTTCAATGCTTCAATAGTTTAGAATTGCTTGTATGACCGTTTGGAAACCGAGTCCCTAACGGTACCCAATGGCCATGTTTTATTATATTATGCATAATTCCCCCGGCCCCAACACCATATTATATATTATATAACCTAAGCAATTTGACATTTTGAAAAAAAATAAAATAAAATCCAGACATAAAGTAAACAATAACAAGCAAGAATTGATAAAGAAGAAAGCATTGACCTAGGGTTGTTTAAACTTTCAACCAAATCAAGGTGTTGCATGTTGTTTAGTTAACATATATACATGTGGATTTATGGGGTATTTTTTATGTTCTTGTATGACCTGTTCGATATACATGCATCTCTACGGCACTTTACTACTATTATATACTTGCATATGCACATACGTGCACCACCCTTCTTACATATACATATAGGCAGGGACGGAGTCAGAATTTTGGGTAGAGACAAATATAAAATTTTAAAGATAGTGGTGGGGGCAGGAGAATTCATAATTTTTTTCTATTTTTTTAGAAAAAAAATATATAAAGAATCAAAAGTAAAACAAAAATCATGTCCCATTGATGTTGTAGCTCTGTCCCTATATTTAGGGCTTGCATGATTTATATACGCAATGTATCTTATTTATTTGAATATTAATTAAAGACAAATGATGATATATCAAAGTCGATTGTAAACATAAAACACCATTATCTTCAATATATTAAATAATAATCATGTATGTATGTCGAGTAATAAGTAGTGTTATGATAATAACACTGGTCATATTCATTATTTTTATTTTTTGAACTAAGAAGATAAAGTAATTTTATTGAATAACTAAATATTAAATGCAATAAAATCAAAATTAAAGTAGACTAATCACATTAATCAATTTTTTTTATAAAACCATCAAAGAGCACAAACTAGTAACTAAATAATAAAAATATGACCATACACGGAAATAGTTAAAAACTCAACCAAGCACTTTAGAAAAAAGAAGAAGATACAAACAAGCATCAATATCGACAATAAATGATAAACACCATCAACATTATCATAAAAATGAATATAATGATAATGATATGTTGACAACTAATTTTATCACAACTCAAGTACAACTTATCTAAGGTGATTGCGATCATCTATCAATACAAGAAAAACTATTCGATAGTTAAAATTAAAAACATATCAAAAGATAACCGAATATATCTCAATTATAAAGACGTTATCAAATCAAACTTTAAAAACGTGCTACAAAAACAAAAACAAAAACTCATCACATAACCTATCTACTTCAAATTATCACAATTCTACTAAATTTGTCACATAATCCATCTACTTCAAATTATCGAAATTTGTTATATATATATATCACAATTCTATTAAATTTTGAATTTTCCGTGAAGTTATGTCAGAAAAACAATTAATGTAAGGTCAATGCTTTCAATTTTTTTATTTTATTCTGGGGATTTTAATATACTAACTATTATTCAAGCAAGTGGACAGTGTTTGAATTTGACAAAAAGGTTGAAACTTGAAAAAGATTTCTTTCCGAATTTGTTGGTTTTAATAGATTTGGACCGACTTTTAAATCCACCTTTCATCTTCTTTTCTATCCTTATTTGCACGCAAAAGGCTGCTTACTGTTTCTTCTTTCTACTCTCTTTATATTGAAAAAGTGATTATTCTTTTTTTTAATAAAAGTGATTATTCTTTTATAAAAATACTATTATCCATGGACCTTTTACCTTCCCATCGTGTTTTTTAATTATGATATTCAGTTTATTAACTAATTAATTCAAATCAAATATTTCCATACGACATTGCTTTCTCAAACTTTTGTTCATACAAAAAAAAAAATCATTGCTATTTCTTGTAAGAGTCTGGGTTATATATGTGTCTCATTTTAGTTATTTTTTATTCGATTCTAATTTTTTTATTAATTATTCGATTCTAATTTTAGTTACGTGTAAAAGCTAAATATTAATTATCTGGAATTAGTCATATAGTTGTAGCTTTGGAAGTTTAATAATTGCTGTATTTTATGACGTGGATATAATTATACCACAACTAGGGAATCACATTAATCGTGTAAAGTCTCGACGGATGTATAATCATTAATTAATAAACGGTAATCAAATTAAAGAATTAAAACCAAGGTTTAAATTGCACTGACATCCGCTAATCATTATATAATTATTATTATTATAGTTTTTTATTCAATACTTATTAATATAATTATTAATAAAAATTGAATGATATAATTTGATTAAATTAAAAAATTATTATTTAAAAATAAAAGTGAACGATCTAAAATATAATATCTATATAATTAATTAATTAGAGACATGAAATATAATATGTATACAAAGGATATTTAGTTTTCTTAAAAAGATAATTTAGGGCAACGCCGTGCTTTTCTTACTCAAATTCACACACTCCCATTGAATACTAGCTAAGTGAATAAGGGGAAGGAGCAAGGACATGGAGGTAGGAATTTATGTAAAGAGGTATGAACTGTTAAAAGTTATATTAAAAGTTTAGAACTGCAAAATTATAAAATTTTAAGAATTGCGAATTTAAAATATTAATAAAAAATATAAAAAAATATATACATTTTACGAGAGTTTAAATATTCTAAGGGTACAACTGCTCCCTTCAACACCCCGGTCCATTCTTGGGAAGGAGAATCGTTTTTTCTTATTTGGATAATATATTTTTATTGCGTAAGAGAACCAAGAGAGTTGAACATCCCTCAGTCTTCATCTTCTCTGATTCTACTTCATTTTTTATTATCTAAATTCGGGGGAGACGAGAGGGAAGAAAACTTCAAATTTATTTTAATATTTAAAACATCATTCTTACTCTTCACATATCTTCAATAAATTATAAATTTTATCATTCTTTGGTTGATTAGAATTATGTTTTTACTTTTTTTTTTAATTTGTTTTCGATATTTATGGTTGAAAATCCAATCGAACGAGCCATATTATTCATACTAATTTTGAACAATAATCGAGAGAATAAAAAATATGATGATTAAAATGGATCGAATACTACGTAAACAAATAGAAAAAAGAGTTAATTATTTAACCACATGTTTGACATCAATCCCCACGCCACCTTTTTTAAACCCTAAAACCCCTCCACTCTTGGCAAATGCCAATATTCAAACAGTCGTATCCGAAGTCCACTAGATTTTTTTAATTATTTTTTAGAATTTATCGGTTCAAATCAAATTAATCAACAAGTAATAAATATATATATATATTGAATAATTAAGAAGTTTTATACATTTGATATTTTTATATAAAAATTGAAAGACTTATCTGAAATCGATTTAAACTTGATGTCAATTGATAGACTCAGTTAATATATCTAATATGTATAATTATATGTCAATTTAAAATGAAAATATTCGATACCAATATGTCAATTTTAAATTTGCCCCCAAATATCAATCGCAACGCTATATACTTTTTTAAAAAATATATATAAGTTTTCTTTAGCATTAGAAAACAAAACTCTATCAACATTCATTGGATCAAATGGTACCCGTAATTTTTTTTTCCAGCAAAATATGGTTTTATAAACTAAAAATTAAAATATTAGGAGAAATTTCTCAACCCAACTCGATTTTCATTTGTTCTATGGTACATTTTTTTTACATTTGTAATAGTTTGACGTTTATGTTGCGATTATTATAACATGGGTTTATATCCAATACACTGATCATAAAAAAATTTAGTTTCTACAAGCGCATTAGTTTAGGGTTTAGGGACTCAATTTAGGGTGTAAGGTTTAAGGGTTTAGGTGTATGGGAGGTAATGATTATAATTTAAGTGTTAGGGTTAGGATTTAGAGTTTAGAGGTTAAGGTTTCGATTTTAGGGTAATATGTTGAGCATCTAGGTTTTAACCTATAAACCCAAAACTCTAAATTATATTCACAATCACTAAATTATAAACTACTGAACATATACTCATAGACCTACACCCTAAATTAAGTCCATAAACCCTAAAACTAAGGCACTTATAAAAACTAAAAGTTTTCATTGTCAATGTATCAAATAATTATTTTTATAACATTTGTGTATAAGTTTTGAGTGGACATAATCTTCCATTTCTTTTATGTTTTGATTGTTTTTTTTTTTTTGATGTACCTTGCCGTATTTTTATTGAAATCCGACTTTTTATTTTAGAAATATACGCTATAATTATGATATACCGGGGTATTTGAAAGAAAAAAAAAACACTCCAGTCACCGTAGGTAATCAACAAAGAAAAGGTGGGTCATGGGCTAAAACCATTGACCATGACAAAATCCATTCCCCATGTGACGTGTGTAATGACAAGTAGGAAAGTTCAAGGAATGGCAAGAGAAATTATTAAATATACTTGGCTGATTACGTTATCCGTGATATCAGCTAATAAGATCCATCAATCTCAGAGTACATTTTAAATAACTACACACTTCTTATTTACATATAAAAAAGAGATGAAAATTGAATTTATTGGCTGGTACCACAGATGACGTGATGAGTCGGATCGCAACTAATAAATTTTCCATTATTTGACATTAGGTGGGGACCGTGTATTGCGGCTCAAACCCCTCCACCCTTTTCCCTTACCATGTTATCTAAAGAGAGTTGAACTTCATTTCTTCCCTTTTTCTTTATTACAAATGGGACTAATTAATCAAGTTTTGTTTCTTATTACAAGTGGATTGGGTTTTGTTGACATTTTGTTTATTTTAGTATGATTTATGAAGTCATCTTGTTTATATAAAACAAAGTTTAAAATGGAGTCAAATACAGCAGCCTCTCTATAAAAGAAAAGGTTGCCTGGTTGGTTTCAGAGACTTTACAATATCAGAGAAAGCTGAAATGGGGGAGAAATTGATGAAGATGAAGAAAGACAAGACAATTGATTCTTCTTCTTCTTCCTCTTCTGGTGATGAAGAACCTGCTGCTGTTGTTGCTGCTACTGCTTCTGTTCTTCCCAAGGTGAATAAAAGAACATGGCTTTTTGTATGTTTTAATGGCGGATATATACAGTTTTTTTAGCAGTTTTTGTTATGTTCCTTCTTTGGATAAACAAAATATTTTTAGCTTTATTTCGTGTTTGAAAAAATAAATAAATTCTATAATCTTAAATCTTAATTTTTTTTCTTCATGTTATGAACTTTGATCAGGTAGGAGATAAACGACCCTACTGTGAAAATGATGATATGAAGCCATCTTCCCTACGAAAAATGGATTTAAGCAGCAGCAACAACAAGGTAAACTCATTAAAATCCCAACTTTAAACAGTTTTTTTTCTGGCTGTCAAAAAAAATCACAAATGTTTGGTTGAATATTCACTTCGGCCCATATGTTTTTTTGAAGCACTCTAATACTCAGCGTTTTATTTTGGGTAAAAATAACCCTTTTGTAAATAAAAACTATTAGTCAAATAATGTTTTATTTCAAATCATTTATCGTTAGTTAACTAACAATTTTCATCTACAATAGAGGCATTTTGGCTTTAAATGAAACGTTAGTACTTTAAAAAAAGAATATAGATCATAGTTAGTATAATATTTTACTTGATTTTTAACAATTTTCATTTACCGTTAGTTGACTAATAATTTTCATCAGTCAAACGTTAGTAACATTTTACCTGATTTTTAACACCAATATCTATTATAACTGGATTTGAATGGTTATAATATATATATATATATATATATATATATATATAGATAACATATTTACCACTATGTTTAATTCATGATTTGTAATAAAGTATTGCATGTATGATAAATTATTTTTAAGTAAAGTTAGCCTCTACTTATATATGAGTTTACATAACATGAAAGATTAGTTTTTGGATTCGTCTCGATAGAATGAACACAATTATTATCATTCATACTAGTAAACCCAGCACAATAAGAAACGTGTACACCAACACAGTTTAAACTTTGCATGTTACCCTAATCTATAAGATTTTAAGATAAATTACATATTTATTAGCAATATATATATAATATTTCTACATTATCCAGAAATATTTTCTGATTGTAGACAGTTCTCATGTAGCATCTCTACAATCAACATCTGCACATACATACAAACATGCATATGTATATAATTGGGTTTACGAAGTTTCCATTAATTGCACAAGAAAAAGACACGTTGGACTAACACATCAACTGGTTGGGAAAGAAACAAGGGCAATGTTCCAAGTTGGCAACATGCAGGACAAATTTGACAGATTTTTTTTTCCAACAGACATTAACAATTAATCTAGTCTCTTATGTTTTTTTTATAGATTTTTCAACATTTTTAGTTTTCTTTAATCCCTTGATTTTCTAAGATCTTGACTGTACTTCTATATGTTCTCTATCTAGAAGCTGGACTTGAAGTCATCACCCATTACTTTTCTAATTCATTTTTTTTCCTATGGACTTCAAGCTTTGATTTTATATATAGAGAGGAAACATTTTGTGCTAACTCAACATATCGTGCAAACTAAACAGGTTTCTGCAAGATCTGATACCGGAAGAAGAGAAGCCGAGTACTCCATGGCATCTTCTTCGAGTCGAAAGGAGCAGGTTCGATTAATCTCATATTAGATAATGTTATTTAACTATATATATATAAGTGCTTTGGTTCTTTTTAACTTAAAGATAAGCAATGAAGACTAGGGTTTAGTATTCGATCGAGACGAATTGAGTTAAAAAATTTTGAGTTAGTAGAGTTTACGAGTCTTATTTTATCACTTAAACTTTATTTGAAATTCGAATCGAGTCAAGTTGTTCGAGTTTCATTTAAATTCAATTGTAAACATTTATAATGTTATGAAAATAATTAGTTCCAATTTAAACTACATTTTATGACCATATACAATACATATATATTTCTTTACATTTGAACTTTTTTCGAGATGAGCCTAGCTTATGAAATTACGAGTCAAGTATATATATATATATAAAGACAGAATTGAGGGACTCAACTCGAACTTGAAAACTGATCCACTAATTACTTAACATTTTGAGTTATTTAAATTTGATTTTTTTGGGTCTGAGTCAAGTTTTACTCACAACTAATGAAGATTATTTGGTTGATTAAATTTTGTGTATGGAAATAGGATGATCAACTTGAATCAGCCAAAGCTGAGATGGGAGAGGTGAGAGAAGAAAATCAAAGGCTAAAGATGTATCTGAATCGGATAATGAAGGATTACCAGGAGCTGCAAATGCAATTCTACGACATCGTTGGACAAGATTCAAAGAAATCCCGAGCAGCACCAAACAATGAACACCAACAACAAGTCGAACAAGAAGAAAAAGAAGAACCCGAGCTTGTTTCCCTTACACTCGGAAGGTTTTTGACTGAATCGAAAAGGGACGATAAGGGCAAAGCATCTGGCAGCAGCACCCATGGAAAAGAGGAGGAGATCAGAGGCAATGAAGGTTTATCTCTCGCCTTGGATTACAAATTCGAAGCTTCTAAGTCTGAGGTCGACGATGAACCCCTGCCGAATCCGAGCCCGGTGAACAGTTCTCAAGAACCCAAGGAAGAAGAAACATGGCCGCTGAGCAAAGTTGTCAAGACAACCAAAAGTGGAGGAGACGATGAAGTTTTGCAACAAAACCCCGCCAAGAAAGCTAGGGTTTGCGTCAGAACTAGATGCGACACTCCCACGGTACTGCAATAATATCTTGTTTTCGGTCGAGTTGCATTTATTGCACGTTTTATTCATGGTTATAACGTAAGTTTCATTATAATTACAGATGAATGATGGATGCCAATGGCGGAAATATGGACAGAAGATTGCTAAAGGAAATCCATGTCCTCGAGCGTATTATCGTTGCACGGTTGCGCCTTCCTGTCCTGTTAGAAAACAGGTTCAAAGATGTGCCGAAGACATGTCGATATTAATCACGACATACGAAGGAACTCACAATCATCCACTTCCAATGTCGGCCACTGCAATGGCTTCCACCACTTGTGCGGCAGCTTCGATGCTATTGTCCGGTTCGACATCGTCGGCCGGTCCCAACGTTCCACCATCAACTTCCTCCCACCCCGCCCTTCATGGACTCAACGTTTACCTTTCCGATAACTCGAAATCGAAGTTCTACTTGCCCAACACTTCACTATCGTCGGCCTCGTCGCACCCGACGATCACTCTCGACCTTACTTCGACACCATCCTCGTCATCCTCATCGTTTCCGTTCAATAGATTCTCTTCGGCTTACCCCACTACGTCGCGATACAACACGTCGACAAGTCTCAGCTTCGGTTCTTCGGAATCCAACACCCTGTCCTGGGGCAACGGGCTCCTTACCTACGGCGGAAGTACTCAACAACAACAACAACAACCCTACATGAAATCCCATATCGGAGCTCTCAACATTAACGGAAGAGTACCGCCGTCGACGATGGAGAATAGCATATATCAATCTTTCATGCAAAAGAATCATCAACGTCCTGCTCAACCACCATTACCGGATACTATAGCTGCTGCAACCAAAGCGATCACAACAGACCCGAACTTCCAATCAGCATTAGCAGCGGCTCTCACGTCAATCATCGGAGCCGGAAATAACGGCGGCGGCGGTGGTGGTGCGGAGAGTTTGGCACAGAAGTTGAAATGGGGAGAGCAGTCATTTGCAGTGAATGGAAATGGATGTGGCTCGAGCTTCTTCAACAAATCTCCTTCCACTGGTTCGCAGCCTGGGAGTTCGATATTTCTACCGCCTACTGCTTTGCCATTTTCAACTCCCAAGAGTGCTTCCACTTCTCCCAGTGATACTGGAAATCACAGCAGTTGATTATTATTGTTATTGTTATTATCATTTGAATATTGATTTGTAATTAAGGACTTCATTTAGCCTTAATTGGCATGTAATAATATGAAAGTTTTTAAGAAATTTTCCTCTCTAAGACTTGAATGGGAGGCATGGAAAATTTGAACAATGTGTGGGTTTTCCACAAATTTATTTGGTCATGGTCATGATTCACAACACAATTCCAGTATCAAACCCTAGCAACCAAGTATCAAAAAGAAATGTTTCAGATAAAAGTGAAAGCACATTTTACCGGTTGGTCAAGTTGTTCATTTTTGTTCCCTTATTTTTCTTAGGTCATAGATTCTCTAGAGTCCCTATTCCCCTCCCCTATGGGTAGGATTAGAATTAAAATTATAATTTGTCAAAAAAAATATATTAGATAAAAGATTGAAAACTTCTAGTATTATAAAAGAAAGAGTAAATCACATAAGTCATCAGTGAACTTTGCTCTCAAACCTATATTTGGGTCACTGAAGTTTCAAAACATTCAATTCTCTGAAGTTTAGACATTGAACGTTTTTTCACTCTTCTGTTAAATTTTTGGTAGCGTTTATCTTGTAACCCCCTCGTCCCGGTCTGGTCGGATGACCGGTCCGAGTGGGCCACACGGGGAAAACCGAAGCGAAACCCGTTAAGGTTCCTCCGCAGTTAACGACCCAGAAAATTTCTTTTTATTTTAATCTTCCCTAAATGCACCTTTAATTCCTATGTGATCACAGTAACGGAAGACAAGCATTCATGCAACCAAGACTCAAACAACCTGAACCAAACAGCCCATTTTTATGTGGATTAACAGGCTGTTTCGAAACACCCTCAAGGTGTATCGAAACGCCTTGACCTGGTCAACACTTCAAAGCCCACACGAGGATGCCGTTTCGGAACGGGGGTCAACCATTCCGAAACACCCTCCCTGGTCAATTTCTCGTGGTCAACGAGAATTGATCGTTTCGAAACACCATAGACCCGTTTCGGAACACCTTCATCTCGCCAATTTCTCAAAATTTCAGTAGCAAAAGTGTACCGAAACAGCCCCTATCCGTTTCGAAACGCTTGGCCAGAAACAAAGGGACCGTATCGAAACGGGCTACCCCGTTTCGAAACGCCCTCTGTCTGCAGACTGGTTTTAGCTGTTTTAAGGCACAAGGGTGTCCCAAAACCTCACTAAAACCTCCAACAACACACTAACAACAATTCTAAAGGCAAACCAACATACAAGCATGCTTGAGCATCATCATACAAGGCTAAACACCAAGGCACAATATCACAAGCCACACATTCATACATGACATTAGAGATATAAAGCTTTAACATATCCAACATTTAGGCAAATCTAGATAGCAAAATACTAACATGGTCTCAAGCATAACATACATCCCAAAGCCAAATTAACAACACCTACGAGGAGTCTAACATGCTCCTAAACAACAACAACAACAACAACATTCCAAAGGCATCATAACACGACTCCTATCCCATTGCTTTACTGTTACAATCTTTAAATTTAACTATCATACTTGAGCTACCCGTAAGCAACACTTGGAGGCCTTTCCTTGCCCTTGCCACCCACAAGCCAAAGATCTGCATTATCGAACAAAAAGGAGCGTAAGCATAAAAGCTTAGTGTGGGTAAGCTCATAAAACAAACCTTCGACAATACAGGGTCCAAGCACGAGCTACAACCAAGATAAAGTGCATGATCTTACCTTCGATCCACGCGAGCCATAAATATAGATGATGCATGAACATATATTCAATATCATGTCATGCTCAACATGTTTAAATCCACAACATATGAAATCGCATATATTAAACCATGTTAGCAACACATCTCAAATCACATAGGCTCCCAATTAATCACACATTGGCAACATAAACTACAATTCGTATTGGCACCTAGCTATGACTCGAATACGCGGATAACCATTGGAACTCACATCCAACAACACAACCATTACCTGACAGTGGGATTCCACTCATCACCGTTCACGCGGAGGGGATTCCACTCATCCTCACGCCTCATTTCACGCGGAGGGGATTCCACTCATCCTCACGCCCGTCGATGGGATTCCACTCATCACCGACTAATATATATAAAAGAAGATTTCCGGGCGAACCCGTACTCCATCTTGATGACTACCATCATCAAGACCACGCGCGCATTTTGACTCACGTGTGCACACTAAACATCCTAATGATCGATCATTTGTACCCAAGTATACTAGTGCCAATACTACACATTTCATTAATCTTTCACAATATCATTTCATAATACTTCCGTGCTTAGCACGTACTCACCATGACTTACCGTCATGCACAAGCCACATTCCCATGCCTAGCATGTACTCACCATGATCCTCAGATCATACAATCACCTCATAATATCATTTCACATGTCAACACCACATATACATCATTAACAACCATATCACATCATATTTTACACATGTGTATAACCATATCATATCTATCATCAACATGCATATAACAATGCATCAAACATGCCTCAACATACATATATACAACATATACATAATCAACACCATCACAATTTAACACGAGGCATATACATCCATTAAAGAGTGCAACCAAAGTCTCTAATCAAAGCTTGGGATTAGGCTACCACTCTAATCCCAACTCTAGGTGGGTTTACCAAGCCCATCCTAGGTTCACATGCTTGAACCAAATACTCAAAACCATTTTAAAATAAATATTTAACCACTCACCTAAGCTTCCAAGCTCCAAGTCAAGCAAGCAACCTCCCTCAAATTTCCGGATTTCTTCCCGAAGCTTCTCCAACACAAATTCCCGCTTCTAAACAACCTCAAACACATTTCAAACAATTCCAAATCAGCCCAACATCAAAAGACCAACCCGGAACACAATTCAAATTCAATTTACAACGTTGCAAGCCATGATCAAACCCCAATATTTGCAATCTCGGACAGCCCCAAAACCATGTCCAAAAACCATGTTTCCAACATCCATTGCACACACAAACGATCCCAAATAAACCCCCAACCATAGCACTACCAATAGCCTATCAATTCACACCTAAAACAACCCCCAAAACTCACCCAAAACCCTCCAAAAACCCCATTTATACCCAAATTCGGGAATTCATTTAAAATACTCTAAAAATCATATATGTTGGACTATTTGATTCACAAACAATATATCTAACATAAATAAACCATAAGCCTTGATAAAAATTCATAAAGTCACAACCTTTAACCAAAACTTTGAAAAACCCAAATTCTAAAACATTGATGAAAATGAAATCTATTTGTACTTCCAAGTAGAGGAAGATGAGAGCAAGTTGAAAATGTAATTACCTTTCAAAAATCACCAACGAAGGCCAAGGAGATGATGAAATAAAGATTTGGAGAGGAAGAGCATTTTTAACGTGGAAGAAGAAATGAAGAAGATGAAGAAGAGATAAAGTTGTCTTCTAAAATAAAAGAGGGGTTTTAATTTAAAAGTTCACATATTTACCAAAACACCATTAATGAGATGTCAATCTCATTTACTTTAAAATCCATGAATTTGAGTTTCAATCCAAATTGGTCCAACACAATTGTTTGTTTTGAAAAGAATACGAAGACCAAAGTAATACATTATTACTTTAATTATAAAGCTAAAACCCGAGATAATATTAAAATATTATTTTCACCCGACCCCTAAACCCGGGTGTTACATATCTACTGGCGAACGAAGGAACTTCTTCAAACTCCGAATGGGAAAAGCTTCATCGACACGAGAGAAGCAATATATTGAGAAATGGTCTTCATCTGACAGTGGAGGAGTGAGATCGACGAGAGAAAAACTGAAAGTTTTTTGTCCGATTGGTGGACTTCATGACATTTTCTGACGAAATGAAGGTCGGATTTGGGCTCAGGGGATGAGATGAAGCAGCATATGACATTTGGTACCAAACGACAACGACAGTGAATGTTTGAGTGACAAAAAACGTTCAATGTTTAAACTTCAGTGACAAAAAACGTTCAATGTCTAAACTTTAATAAGTAAATTAAATGTTTTAAAACTTAAATGACCAAAATAAGTTTGAGAATAAAATTCGGTGATGATTTACGTAATTTACCCTAAAAACACTTTTAAAGTTTTTTTTTGAATAGTCTAAAGGTGATTACAAGGTATTGTCTGTTCATAGATATTCTTGACCTTTTGACAATGCGCATACACCTTGTAAACAAAGCGATTTAAACTCGTGTCTCTTAAGATGAACATCATCCTAATTGTAGACAAAGGTAGTTTATCCTAATTGTTTTGTTGTTTAATATTTTTATAGCGAAATTGGCGATCAGTGTAACCGTGAAGGAATAAATCTATCATTGTATACTAAAATATAGGTGAAAGAAATGAAAATTTATTATATGAACTCGACTCACCACATCATTCATAATCTCGTTCACTAAGAATCACCACATCATTTATTTTTTATCATGTCATTTTTCTAAAGATAAATCTTCACCTTTTTTTGTTATGTAAATAAGAAGTGGGTGATTACTTAGGAGTTAATCATGAGTGGATTAGTGATATGGAGAAAAAAAGATGAGGTGGTTAATTTTAGTGGATATGATTATGAATGGCGTGATGGGCCGAGTCCATATATCAATTCCTATTATAATTGTTAGATTAAATCAGTTACTCTGATATTAAATGGGTGATTTTAGTCCATTTATTACATGATTTAGTTTAAATTAACCCATCTATTATTAATTTTACAATTTAACCCTTATACTAATAAAAAGAAATGAACAAGTGAATTTTTTTTTAAAAGTTCACAATTTTTTTTAAAATATGAAATTATTATTTTTCATTTACAATTCAACTCAAAATAAAATATTTTATTTAAAAACCCTTTAAAAGCTTTGAATGATGATATTTTTAAACAGTTGACGTCAAGAAAATTTTAACATTATTTGTTTTTTTTTTTACAAATACATGGACTATATTGATCCATTTAACAATATATGGACTAATTTAAATCAATTTCTATAATAAATAAACCAAATTAATTCATTTGATAGTAGATGAATTAATTTAAATAAATCTTATAATAGAGAGACTTGACCAGTACTTTCACCTAAAATGTGCATTCAAAACATGTATTGAATTTAAAATCTTATATGTATAATAATCACACAAAACTATTTGTGGAAACTAATGAAGCTCTTTGAACTTTATGAATATTCAAGTTTGAATCTGATTAGATTTGTTTTAATTTAAATATATTATATTTTAAATAAATATTGATTTATTCTATTATTTGACTACGGATTATATTGATCACAATTCACAAATATATTTCAATTATACAATTGTGTCAATTATATGAATGTTTTAATTATATCTGTAAAGTTATATATTAAATTAAAATTCATTAAATAATCGATTGAATTTAATACAATTGACATGCCTTTAGTATTTTCTACAAAAGGATGCACGCTCAATTTTTTTTAATTTATAGATAGAGAGGGATAGATATTTTTCTAACGAGTGAGGGATAGACAAAAGTCTAAGGAACGACAGGGCTAAAAACGACTAAAAAAGTACAACTGAGATGTTATCAAAATATATAACATTTTTGGTTGTACGTAGGATAACATTTAGGTTGCAATAAAAAAATTTATAAAAATATAACATTTCGGTTGAGTAGTTAGCATTTTTAACGCTCATTGGACCTATGCAAAATGACATGCTTTTGATTTATTCAGGTATGTTCAAGTTAACACTTCAGTTCGCCAAAGATTATCCGAGCAAACCTCCAACAGTGAAATTTGACTAAAGTCCAGTTTGACAGAACTTTTGAAAAATGATTTTAAAAGTGTTGTCAGAAAGTGATTTTAAAAAGTTAATTATAAGATTTTAGTGTTTGTCATTACCGTTAAAAAATACTTTTAAAAAGATAAAATGTCTATTTTAGACATAGTATTTAAATTCGTTACCACAAAATTTATTAATATTGTTATATACGAAAAAATCAATTTAAATAATAAAAATATAAAAATCATGACAATTCATTATTATTTTGTTTATATAAAATATAAATTTTAAATATTTCTGAATAATTAATATAAAAATTTAAATTAAAAATATAAAAATTTAGCTTCTAAATTCTATACTATACATTTTTTATATTAAGGTTTTTTAATTATTTATTTTTATTTAAAATATTATTTTTTTAATAATTATTATATTTAATATATTTATAATTATACACTTTGATTAAAAAAATACTAATAATTATTGTATTTAGTATTAAAATATTAGTTTAATATAATAATAAAAGTTATATTTAATATTATTTTAAAATATTAATATTAATATTATTTTTAATAATTAAGGCTAAATTAGCTTTTTGAGGTTGGCTGAAAAATCACTTTTTAAGTGAATTTTTACTTCAAATTGGAAGTGTTTGGCATTGCATTGAAGAGTTACTTTTTTAAGCTGTGCCAAAGGCGTCCTAAAGGCTAAAACCGGTCAAATTAGAGTGTAAGAATAACTTACGCATACAAGAGGGAGTAAGGACAGAATTCGACCAAAACAAAACTACATACATAATATAAGACCAGACAGGTTCGAAAAACGACAAGACAGGAAATACAGATAGAGAAATAAGAAGAGAGAGAGGAGGCGATGGTGTTAAACAGCTCGGCGGTGGTGGCAATCGCCAATCTATCAGCAAATCTATGCCAATACATAGCCTGTAACCCAGAGAGGTTGAGCAGCGATCAAGTCTTGTACCTCATCTTTTACCTCCCTTGCCGTCATATCGGCCGCCTCGCCGACTCTTTATGGCTCTACCTCTGCTTCAATCCTCCCGGCCACCCGCTCTCCGATTACACCGACGAATACGACGACGACGGAGATTCCTCGCACTCCGATTGATTCATTGTTTCAGATAACATCCACCACCCTTATCTTTTTCTATCGTATTTTCTCTCTCTTTTTGTAATCCTTAATTCTTGAAATTTATCAAGTTTTAGGGATACCCAAATCTTTTCTCTGCTTGTTTTGCATGTTATTGTTGTTGGGTAGTCCTCATATCTTGTAAATTTTGGATTGAATTTGTGCTTAAACATGTAAATTGGGTTCTTCCTTGTTAGGTTAATTGGTTTGACTTTTGATTCTCCCAAATCAGGAAATGATTTGATATAATTTGTGTATCTGAAGTGAATGTATGGAATACCAGACAAAAACAATCCCAGTTTAAAGCAACAACTTAAGAAAAAAACACCAGATTGGAACACTTCACTTTGAAGTTTTGAAAACCCTATACAAAAAGATGAAAATAACCCAATAGAGGGTGGAATTTAACCGTATGGATCTTCAGCATTATTTAGTGCAGAACTGAGAACACCACGTATATTCTGTCAGAACTGAGAATTTTTCTTTGAATTATGTAAACTAAATATCAACTTTTTTAGCTATTGCTGTATATGAACATTTTACCAGATTTACAGTCATGCACCCAAGGTAAGGGAATATGGATACACCCTTCCTTGCCTTCTTTATTGTCTGATTTGGCTCCCTGTCTCTTAGCCTTTTCCTTCCCTTTTAACAGGCTCTGGCTTGGTTGTTGTCTTCTGATTTCTGGTCTGTGGCTTAGGACTCCCGGTGTCCGAAACAGACCGCGAGTTTGAACCTATTCCTCCTGGTTGCAGCATTATTCTTTGGAGTAGCCTCTTTTACGGATTTAGCCACACATGAAACATGAGCAACATCAGTGTTCAAGTACTTGGGTTTCAACCTCCTACTCCTAGCCCCTGCTGAAGGAGAAACCCTGGGAACCTCATCGTCAGATGACCATGTCCTCATCATGCGCTTGCGAACAGGTTTCGGGCACCTGTGGTTGATCTGAATTGTCCAAAACCTTGTGGCGTTCAAGCAGCTCCTTTATAACTTCCTCATTTTCACCAAGTTTATGGCGACGCACTGGCGGAGCCAGCTATATAAAAGGGGTGTCATTTGACACCCTAAATTTTTTGAGAAAAAAATATCTTTTATATAAAAATATTAAAATTAAAATAATTTTAGAAGTGTATTGACGTTCTTTAGGTAAAGTTCACAAATAGTAACTGAATTTTAGTCAATTATTCAATTTGGTAACTAAACTTTCAATTGTTTCAATGTTACTATAAAATTTTTAGTTTTGCTTTAATGTTATTACTGACCCATTAACAAATGTTAACATCCGTTAAAATATTTTGTATAATAACACATTTAGTCTTCCTCATTTGCACATTCAAACAATTTAGTTTTAATTAAAAAATTAAATTTAACCCTAAACCCTTAAAACCCTAACCCCAACCTTTGATCAAAGCCATCATTAAGTGAAACAAGAGAAGGGGCTGGTTTGTTTATCGAAAAAAATTTAGCCAATGTGTACCATGAAAATTTATGATGGTATATGTAACATGAAATTGTAGAAGCAAAGAGAAGGGATTGGTTTGTTTATCGAAAAAAATTTAGCCAATGTGTCTGATATAACGTACATTCCACCTGAAGCATGTCGGAAATATCTATTGAACACCCAAAAAAATAGGAAAAAGAACTCAATACAAGAAAAATAAACATCAGCACAAGAAAATAGCCAATATAATAAACATATTCAAAGCTCTGTCCACAAGTAAGACAACTTTACATTTGAAACACGTTTCACTACCATAAAGTTTTGGAACTTGAGTTCAGTAAAGAATAAGTGCTTTTACGACTGAAACAACGACAAGTATCTTGATAGTGTAGAAAGCTAATTAATATTAACATACAGTGGCCTAGAAGATGAAATAAGTGGCAGCGAAAGTTACGATTTTTTATCACCAAACTTCCACTAATCTGGTTTACCCCATTTATGGCTCCTACCAATAGCAAGAGTTGCAAGTATGAGAAGAGATAACGAGGGATTAAATTTATTTTATTTTTAATTAGAAGTAAATTGTTTGAATGTGCAAACGTGGAGGACTAAATGTGTTATTATACAAAATATTTTAATGGAGGTTAACAGCTGTTAACGGGTTAGTGGTAACATTGAAGCAAAATTAAAAGTTTAATAGTAACATTAAAGCAATTGAAAGTTTGGTTATCAAATTAAATAATTGACTAAAGTTTAACTACCATTTGTGAACTTTACCCAGAAATAGTATTGACACCCTTTAAATAAAAAATTACCTACCATTTGTCTCCATTCGTTTACAAAATTAAATATATATTTTTGAATTTCGACAACGTAATCTAAATTTTGTAACTCCACTTATGTAACGAAGTACACAATATTTAAGCTCGACAAGATTATGGCGACGTACATTTCTGATCTTTTTAACGTTATTTTACATTTTTAAATGAATTTATGAATGTTTAGTTTTTAATAAAAAATGGTAAACTACATAAATAATTATCGATAAGAACGAGATTTGACTATTTTACATATTTTTTTAAGTAATTAAATCATTAAACTATTTAATTAGATTCAATATAACCACTAATCATTAGAAATTAACAGAGGGAGTGACATAACAATTAGTAAAAAAATATTATAATTACACATTTGATCCCTGCTATTTACACATTTTATCAATTTAGTCCCAATTTTAATTAAAAAATAATTTGATTATTTAATTAGGCGGTGACACGTGCTACAACCTTATTGGAATACTTTATCTATATATATTTCATTTAATAATTTGATTATTTACACATTTCATTTAATAACTCGACAGTATCTTATTGAGCAGTTTTCCCACCTTTTAACAGTTAATGACGATGGCTAAATCGGCAGATGGAGTGAAAGTTTCAAGTGACAAAAGAAATAGTAGAAAGACATAAATTTTATTAGGGTTATATTTTTTCAATAAGTTATTAGGGTTATATTTTGATATATGATATGTATATACAAAATTTTAATTTTAAAATTTATACCTCTAAGTTTTAATTTTAAGAGTAAACTACATAAATGACCATCATATTATTGGTAAAGTCGTGATTTGACCACATTACTTTTTTCGAAGTAATTAAACCATCATACTATTAAATTGGGTGCAATGTGACCACCAGTCGTTAGAGGTTAACGGCAGGGTGATGTGGCAGATAAAAAAATAAGGGTATAATTACACATTTAGTCCTTGCTATTTATAAATTCTTTCAATTTAGTCTTAATTTAAAATAAATTAATTAGGTGGTGACACGTATCAAACACCTTATTGGAAGACTTTAATTATTTGTATTTGATTTAATAAATTTATTTTCATCTTCCAATCAGGTGGTGACACGTGTTACCACCTGTTTAGAAGAGAAAATAAATATAAGCATACATGCTGCTAAGGAGAATCAAACATGGGCTGTGTAGAAGCAAAGGCAATAGCTAAGCCATTGCACCAAGCACAACATTGTGTTATGAAACACCAACTTTAATATATGTCTT
Organism: Hibiscus trionum; assembly: GCA_030270665.1. Lineage (NCBI taxonomy): Eukaryota > Viridiplantae > Streptophyta > Magnoliopsida > Malvales > Malvaceae > Hibiscus > Hibiscus trionum. Next base: position 1,733,216 of record BSYR01000045.1, read on the forward strand.
ATTGTTTTCTACATTTATTTTTTTTAATTTCACATATAAAATCATCCAATTATTTTTTAATTTAATTTAAAAAATCTCTGAAATATTATATATGTTTAATTCTTTTTATTAAATTAAAAACTTTAAATTATATATAATTTTAAAGATTTTAAATTCGCTATGTAAGACCCGAAATTTATCCGGGTATGCCTATATATATCTATAATCTATATATATACATATATATTTCTCTATAAATAAAACATAAATAAAAAAGCAAGCAAGGAAGCCCTTAAATAATCATTTCAATAAATAATGTCCATTTACATGTGTTCAAGGCCCAAACATCATTCTAAAAAGCCCAAATTTCTTTACAAACTAAATCCCTCTTCTAAACCAGCCTTTCCCGCCCAAAAACAAATTTTAACGGGTAAAAGGCCCAAACAAACACATTTGTTTGGCCCGCCAAAATGGCCACTTGGCAGCCCCACATTGGATCGTTCTCCCTTCACGCGGATTGAGTCCCGCTGACATCAACCATTGCATCATCTCCCACCTACCTATAAATAGGAGAGAAAAATTTTATGTCAGATTTAATGACCATAATTAATGATCACAATTATTACTAATAATAATAATAATTAAAGTAATAAAGAAGAGAGAGAGAGGGGCAAAACGGGAATTATACCTACCATTGGAAGTTGAGCCACCGGAAATCGAAAGGACGTCGATCGCCCGAGTTGCCGTCGGAAAGTTGAATCAACACACCAGAAAACTTGAACTGTTGCCGTAAAATCGAGTCGAGTCAACGCCGCGAAACCGAATCGTCACCGTGGAAGTTGAAGCGATTCGGTAACTAGAACGACACCGGAGACGCGAATCGCGGCCGAAAAACCAAACTGTCGCGAAGCCACACCGCCCGTGAAACAGGCCGATGCTGGAACTTGAACCGCCGTAACCAAATTGTTGCCGCGAAGCCAACTCGACGCGCCGAAAGTCAAACCGCCACTGGAGAAGTCGAAACCTTGCCGGAAAAGGAACCGCAACACTGTCGGAAGGTACTTTTCTCACCGATTTTCAATTTCCTGGAAAAAAACTAGATGAGTGTTAGACCGGGTCTTTAAAGCGTAAAAACAGAAGCAAAAACTGAGTTTCATCGGCGTTCGTCGTCGTTTGGTGGGTTAGGTTGACGGTCGGAATGATTTCGATGCGGCCGAAGTTGTTAGGGGTTGCCGGAGTCGAATGGAGTGAGTTTTCGGGTAGATCTAGTTATAAGTTTGGGCGAAGATGGGAGGATTCGATTGGATCTGAGTTAGATCTAAGGTTCAGGGTTTTGAAATAGGTTTTTTAGGGTTTTTGGATTCGAATGGCGGTGGCCGGAGATATGAAAAGGATGTCCGGAGCTGAGATAGTGACGATCGGTGTCGCCTATGGCGACCGGCCAATGGTGGTGATCGATAGGTTTGGGGTTTTAGTTGGGAGGATTTGGGATAGAGAGAGAGTAAGAGAGGGAGGGGAATGTGAACTATAACCGAGTTTGACTCGGTTGAGTCATTTATACTCGGCCCAAAACGGTGCCGTTTTGGCACCGGGTCTGGGCGGATCCGCGCGTCTTTGATCCGGGTCAGAAGAGGTTTCACTTTTTTGTAAAATGGGTTAATTGCTGTTTTGGTCCCTCAATCTTTGTACTGTATCACAATTTGGTCACCATTTCGACTAAAATCAGAATTTAAAGTTCATTTCTTCTTCAATTTAATCACTGCTTTTCTTGTAATTAGATCCCTTTATTCCAATTTAATTCAATTCATTCCTTTTTCAATATTAATTGTCTTATTTAATTGCTTCTATTTAATTGTTTAAATTAAATTATGTGCTTGCATATTTTAAATGTCATGTAGTATATTCGATTAAAGATTTAAATCACATGTTTAAAATCGGATTAGAGCTTTAGTGTAGTTTATTTGATCATAATTAAATAGGAAAAACCATTGTAGGAAATAAGTGAATATTTGAAACAATATTAGAATATTCAATATTGGCTAGTGTCACAATGTAGAGTGATGTTAACCAATGAGTGTTCCAATAAAGGTTTCAATTTTTCATTTCAACTTAGAAAATGAAAATAATTTAATAATTAGGTAAATTTTAAAAATTAAAATAGGATTAATGATTAGAGTCATCTTAATTAGGAATGTTATTACTTTTGGACTCGTTAAAGAAAGTGTCCAGTATTATTTTGGGCGTTTTCTTTTATGTCCAAAATTAATAACATTCATAGAATTTTAATTAAATTAATTAATGGAGCCTAATTAGGATTCACTTAAAAATGGCAAGACAATAATTAATCATGCATTAAACCCTTTGTGTTGATGTGCATTTTTTGAATATAAGTTGAAGTGTCCTAATGCAACTGGATGTTTCATAATTACATTCGATCGAAATGTATTTTCTTACAAAAGGATATCCCCATTCAAAATAAAATTCATTTTACAGTTAAAAGATTTAATTAAATCTAGATTAATGTTTAAAATGCCAAAAATGTCACGTGTAATTAATAAGGTACCGATAACGAGCGTTCGTAAGGGTGCTAACTCTTCCTTACACGTAACCGACTCTCAAACCTGAATTTTTCAAAAAGAATCTCTGGTACGTTTTTATGGTGTCCGACCTACCAAAGTGGCCGGTGGCGACTCCAAAACGATTTTCAAGTAAATAAAGAGGGTTTTGACTAAAAATGGAAAATTAATTAATTATAAGATAAAATTTGTCAAAAACTCTGATTTTCCGGATTTTAATCGTCGGGCTGTTTTTATTCCAAACAATTAAAAAGCAGGTTTTCAAAAAACGGTCGCGACACGTTAAATAATTTTTTTATTATAATTTAATATTTTTAATATATTATAATTTAACATATACAATATTTTAAAGATTATTTGATATTTTTAATTTATTATAATAAATTAAAAATATTAAATTCTAATAAAAATTATATATAATAAATTATAGATTTTTTAATTAAATTATGATAAATGTTAAAATATAATAAATTAAAAATATTAAATTAGAGATTTTTTAATAAAAATATTATATATGTTAAACTACAATAAATTAAAAATATTAAATTATTATACAAATTCATTTAACGAATCTAAAATCTTTAAAATTATATATAATTTAAATTTTTAAATTTAATAAAAATAATTAAACATATATAATAATTTAGAGATTTTTAATTAAATTAAAAATAAATTGGATGATTTTATATGTGAAATTAAAAAAAATAAATGTAGAAAACAATTAGACATATATTAAAGTTGGAGTTTCATAGCACAATGTTGTGCTTGGTGCAGTGGCTAAGCCACTGCCTGTGCTTTTACACCGCCCATGTTTGATTCCCCTTAGCAGCATGTATGCTTAAATTTATTTTTCTCCTCTAAATAGGTGGTTACACGTGTCACCACCTGATTGGAGGAGGAAAATAAATTTATTAAATCAAATACAAATAATTAAAGTCCTCCAATAAGGTGTTTACACTTGTCACCACCTAATTAAATAATTAATTTATTTTATTTATTTTAAATTAAGACTAAATTGAAAGAAAGTGTAAATAGTAATGACTAAATGTGTAACTATACCCCTATTTTTTTATCTACCATGTCACCCTGCCGTTAACCTTTAACGGCTGGTGGTCACATTGCACCCAATTTAATAGTATAGTGGTTTAATTGCTTCGAAAAAAGTATTGTGGTCAAATCGCTACTTTACCAATAATATGGTGGTATTTATGTAGTTTAACCTAATTTTAAATTTTAACTCTTTCTGTCTAAACTTTAAACTAAATGTTTTTAGTTTACACAACAAAGCTTATGTATCATAAAATTAACTGTCTTATTTGTAATATATTAGGTGTTTTTTGCTAAAATATTATATCATGTATTTTCATCTATGAAATCGTATTTTTTTAGGATAAATTATTTTTTAGTCATACATTTTTAGTAAAAACAGTTCTAATTATACACGAACCAACTTGCCTCAGTAGTTAATGAAACGATTGTTATTTTAGAGGTCATGGGTTCGAGCACCATCAGCTGCAACAGGGTGATTGAGCATGCATTGTCAAATAGTTGAGAGTATATTCAGAATAGATACTACTTGTAATCACCTTAGCTTAAAAAAAAAACAATCCCAATTTTAAAATTTTCAGTTTCACCATTCAATTTTCGTTTTGCTAAAATATTATATCATGTATTTTCATCTATGAAATCGTATTTTCTAAGATAAATTATTTTTTAGTCATACATTTTTTTATATTAAAAACAGTCCTAATTTTAAAATTTTCAGTTTCACCATTCAATTTTCGAAATTATTTTTTTATACACTCTGATGTTAAGTAGAAATTGGAAGGTTGATGTGGGTAGTTTTTTTTCCTCATTCGGTTTAACTACAAAATACATACCTAAATTATGGTCATGTTTGGCAGTTAGCAGATAACGAATTATAGCTAATAGCTTTAATTATTTGACTAGCAGATGATATTAGTTGTTTGTATAAAAATGTTTGATGAAATTAACTGATAGTTGTTTGATTTTTTTTGAATATTGTAACCCCCTCGTCCCGGTCTGGTCGGATGACCGGTCCAAGTGGGCCACACGGGGAAAACCGAGTGAAAACCCCTAAGGATTCCCCCTCGGTTAACGACCCTAAAATTTCTTTTAACTTTAATCTTGTCTAGATGCACATTTAATCCCTAAGTGGAGCATAACAGCGGAAGATACAAACAACGAAACATTCACCGACCAAACAAAGCATAAACAGTCCATTTTACTTCATTACAGCAGTCCGTTTCGAAACGCCCCTAGGGTGTTCCGAAACGCCTTGACTTGGTCAACGGCCCTGGGTCAACCATAAGGTGACCGTTCCGAAACAGGGGTGACCCGTATCGGAACGACCTTGACGGTCAATATCTCGTGGTCAACGAGATTTGACCGTTTCGAAACACAAAAGGCCCGTTTCGGAACGGCTACATCTCGCCAATATCTCAAAATTTCAGTAGCAAAAACGTTCCGAAACGCCCTCATCCGTTTCGAAACGGCAGGTCATTTACAAAGGGACCGTTCCGGAACAGGGGGACCCGTTCCGGAACGCCCCCTGTCTGCAGACTCGTCTGGGCTGTTTTGAGGCACAAGGGTGCCCCAAAACACCACCAAAACACCATACAACAGCAAATCGATTGAACCCAATTTAAACCAACAACATTATCATGCTTTAACAAGACTCAAACATGTCTAATACTAAGGTAACAATCCACAACATGCATTCATTCAAACAACATTCAAACACATGTGAAAACTCTTAAGGCATAGGCTAAAATCCAAAGTAAGCAATTAGGCATGACATACAATTCATCATGGCAACACAAACCATGCAAAAGAAAGATATAAGGGAGTCCATACATGCTCTCAAACAACCAACAACCACACATCAAAGCCATACATGTCCCATTGCTCAAACTATTACATGTCTAACATTTAAAAACCATACTTGATGAACTCAAGCCAAAAACCACACTTGGAGCCTTCCACTTGCGCAAGCAACCCACGAGCTTAAGGATCTGCAATGTTGAACAAAGAGAGCGTAAGCAATGATGCTTAGTGAGGGTAAGCTCTAAAAACAAACCTCAACATTGCAGGGTCCGAGCACGATCTAGCCAAGGCATTACACACACATACCAAGGATCCACAAGAGCCACATTATAAGGTGCATGAACAATATATACAAGTACATGTCATGAATCATTAAGCTCTACTTTCACAACATAAATAGCCACATCAAACATTCTCACAAGGATCATTAGTCTCAACACATGGATACATATATCAAACAACATTGGCAACTAGATATGACTCAAATACGCGGATAACCGTTGGAACTCACATCCAACAACACAACCATTACCTGACGGTGGGATTACACTCATCACCGGTCCCGCGGAGGGGATTCCACTCATCCTCACGCCCCGTCGATGGGATTCCACTCATCACCGACTATATTTAAATACCATTTCCGGGCGTACCCGTACTCCTCCTTGGTGACTCAACGCCACCAAGGCCACGCGCGACTTTTGACTCATGTGTACACACTAACATCCTAATGATCGATCATTTGTATTTAAGTATACTAGTGCCAATATTTTACTCGTTCCACATTACTCATTTCAATCATTTCCGTGCTTAGCACGTACTCACCATGAACACAATCATGAACCAACATCATGCATGCTTTAAGCAATACAAATCATGCCTCATCTCACATGTATAATACAATATACATAAGCATTCATATCACAACACATACGTGGCATATACATTCATACATTCAAGTTCATCCAAGGGCTCTAGATCAAGCTTAGGATTAGGCTACCACCCTAACCCTAACTCTAGGTGGGTCTACCAAGCCCAACCTAGTCCATATACTCGAACCAACCAATTTAAAACCATTTAAAACAATTAACCACTCACCTAAACTCCCGAGCTCAAGACCAAGCAAGCAATTGTCTTCAATTCCCCGGATTCACTTCCGATGCTTCACCGATGCCCAAACTTGATTCTAAACAATCCCAAACACAAACAAAATATCCACAATCAATATCTTGTCATCGAAACTAACCCGGATTACATTACCAAGCAACCAACACTCAAAACAAGACCAAAAACAAGATTTTCGAGCAGCCCACTTGACCCACTGAAAACTCTTATTTCAAGCACCCAATCAAGCATCAATTGCACCCAAAATGATCCTCATACATCATACTAACAACAGCCCTCGAAAACCAACATCAAACCACCCCCAAAACTACTTTAAAACCCTCCTAAAACCCCTTGGAAACCCAAGTCCGAAAATTGATTAAAATCATTTGAAATTTACATATGTAGCATCATTTGGCTCCTACATTCCATAACTAACCATAATAAATCATAATATTAAGATTAGCTACACAAAGGCACCATTTTTACTCAAAACATTCAAAACCTCTACTTTCCAAAAACTTCATGGAAATGAAAAAGAATGGTACTTTTATGAAGGGGAAGATGAGGGAAAATCAAATGTGCTCTTACCTTTCAATTTGGAGCTGAAACGAAGAAGGAATAAGATGGAACAGTAACTTCAATGGTGGGAGGGGTTTTGGTCGTGGGTTTTGTGGAGAGAGGGAGAAGATGAGTGAAGTTTGGGTTTTATTTTATTTGTTTTGTTTTAAGTTAAAAGCCCAATGACCCTTTTGCCCTTAATGAAATGGACTATTCACAAGGACATAAGTTCCATGGCCATTTGGGGTTTAATTCCAAAACTTTGTCCATCATCGATTTAATTAGTTGAAAACCAACCCGGACCATTATTTAAATTTTAGAACCGAACCCAGAATAATATTAAAATATTATTTTCTCCTAACCCCTTTAATAATGCACACACCGTACACACATGGTGCTCGAACCCGAGTCACCTGTAAAAAATTAACTAATAATTATTTGATTATTTGAACAAACAAAAAGATATCTAATGATATGATTATATTCAATACTTGTTTAATAATATTTATTAGTTATTAATTTTTTAATATCATTACTAGGCATACATGAAGGATGTATATATTAATTTTTTATTTGTGAAATTATCTTTTTAGTATAATTTTAATAATTATTAAACTTTGGCTCACCACTTGTTGTCCCAGTGGTAAAGGATGATGTAATTCATCCAGGTGACCCAGGTTCGAGCATCAGTTCTGCACGGTGTGTGTGCCTTATTAAAAGACTAAGGAAGTTGAACAAATGCTACCCTTGTATCACACCAGCATATTCAAAAAAAATATTTAACTTTGATGTATATATTGATTTTTTATTTATGAAATTATATTATATATATAATTTTATTAATTATCAAATTTAGACGTGTATGTTAATTTATATATTAATTTCTTATTTATAAAATTATCTTTTAATTTTATTAGTTATTCAAATTTATGTTTTTGAGAAATTTTTATAATTTTTAAGGACAAAAAATCTTTACAATTCCTTTACCCAAATCTCTAACTCAAAACCTTCTAAAAGTAATTTTTTTAAATGGAGATGTTTCACCCAATTCCGCTATTACAATCTTCTATTTACCAAACACTTAAATTAGCATATTTAACTGGTCAAACCTCTAAAAATGGGTCAAACCAAGCTGCGGACCTATATTGGAGCCTATAGGAGCCTTGCCCCCCTAAAATTTGGTAAACTATTTATTAGTCCCTTAAAAATTTTAAAATTTCTAATTTGGCCCTTCAAAAATTAAAAAATGTTGTTATATTTCAAAAAATATATTTTTAATTAAATCCCCTCATAAATTTTTTAAATAAGCCCCCTCAACCTGGGTTACCAAGATTCGCCCTTGGTCAAACCTCTAATTTTGCTCAAAAAATTATTTACTGAACATGGTCATATATCTTCTTCTTTTTTTTGTCAAAGTATATGTCTATTTTTTTTGTTATAGTATGTGCATATATATATATACTTTGTGACCATTTTCAGGTAACGATTTTTAAAAAATAAATAAATGAAAATAAGCACTAAAATTATGTCTTATTTTTGTTTTAGATCTCTATTTTTTATTAAAAAATAAGTGTTCAAATTATGTCGTCTTTTTATTTTATGTGCTTAATATTTTCTTTAATAAAATGTAACCCCCTCGTCCCGGTCTGGTCGGATGACCGATCCGAGTGGGCCACACGGGGAAAACTGAAGCGAAACCCGTTAAGGTTTCCCCTCGGTTAACGACCCTAAAAAAATTTCCTTTTTATTTTATCTTGTCTATAGGAATAATTAAACCTATGTGAAGCACGGCAGCGGAAAATACAAACAATGTAACATACTCCGACCAACTAAAACATTAAACAGCTCATTTTAGTTCTTTACAGCAGGCCGTTTCGAAATGCCCTTAGGGTGTTCCGAAACGCCTTGACTTAGTCAACAGGCTAGGGTCAACCATAGGGTGACCGTTTCGAAACGGGGGTGACCCGTATCGAAACGACCCTAATGGTCAACTTCTCGTGGTCAACGATATTTGACCGTTTCGAAACATCAAAGGCCCGTTTCGGAACGCCTTTATCTCGTCAATTTCTCAAAATTCCAGTAGCAAAAATGTTCCGAAACGACCCCCATCCGTTTTGAAACGGCAGGCCAAATACAAAGGAACCGTTCCAAAACAGGGTGGCCCGTTCCGAAACGCCCCCTGTCTGCAGACTGGTTTTTGCTGGTTTAAGGCACAAGGGTGCCCCTAAACCCCACCAAAACCTCTAACAACACACTAACAACAATTTTAAAGGCAACCAACATACAAGCATGCTTGAGCATCATCATAACAAGACTAAACACCAAGGCACAACATCACATTGTCACACAACCATACATGTCATTATAGATATTAAGCTTTAACATATCCAACACTTAGGCAATTCTATATAGCAAAATACTAACATGATTTCAAGCAAGGCATACATCCCAAAAGCCAAATTAACAAACACATGTGAGGAGTCTAACATGCTCCTAAACAACAACAACAACAATATATTCCAAAAGCATCATACCACGACACCTAACCCATTGCTTTACTATTACAATTTTTAAATTTAAACATCATACTTGAGCTAACCATAAGCAACACTTGAAGGCCTTTCCTTGCCCTTGCCACCCACAAGCCATTGATCTGCATTGTCGAACAATAGAGAGCGTAAGCATAAAAGCTTAGTGAGGGTAAGCTCATAAAACAAACCTTCGACAATGCAGGGTCCAAGCACGAGCTACAACCAAGATAAAATGCATGATCTTACCTCCGATCCACGCGAGCCATAAATATAGATGATGCATGAACATATATTCAATATCATGTCATGCTCAACATGTTTAAATCCACAACATATGAAATCACATATATTAAACCATATTAGCAACACATCCTAAATCACATTGGCTCACAATTAACCACATATTGGCAACATAAACTACAATCTGTATTGGCACCTAGCTATGACTCGAATACGCGGATAACCGTTGGAACTCACATCCAACAACTCAACCATTACCTGACGGTGGGATTACACTCATCACCGTTCACGCGGAGGGGATTCCACTCATCCTCACGCCTCATTTCACGCGGAGGGGATTCCACTCATCCTCACGCCCGTCGATGGGATTCCACTCATCACCGACTAATATATATATGAAGATTTCCGGGCGAACCCGTACTCCATCTTGATGACTACCATCATCAAGACCACGCGCGCATTTTGACTCACGTGTGCACACTAGACATCCTAATGATCGATCATTTGTACCCAAGCATACTAGTGCCAATACTACACATTTCATTAATCTATCACAATATCAATCCATAACAACTTCCGTGCTTAGCACGTACTCACCATGACTCACCGTCATGCACGAACCACATTTCCATGCCTAGCATGTACTCACCATGATCCTCGGATCATACAATCACTTCATAACATCATTACACATGTCAACACTACATGCATCTCAATAACTCAAATATCACATCATATTTCATACATATGTATATCTCTATCACATTTATCATCAACATGCATGTAACAATGCATTAAGCCATGCCTCCACATACATGTATACAATATATACATAATCAACACCATCACAATTTAACACGAGACATATACAACCATTAAAAAGTGCAACCAAAGTCTCTAATCAAAGCTTGGGATTAGGCTACCACTCTAATCCCAACTCTAGGTGGGTTTACCAAGCCCATCCTAGGTTCACATGCTTGAACCAAATACTCGAAACCATTTTAAAAATATTTAACCACTCACCTAAGCTTCCAAGCTCCAAGCCAAGCAAGCAACCTCCCTCAAATTTCCGGATTTCTTTCCGAAGCTTCCCCAATACAAATTCTCGCTTCTAAACAACCTCAAATACATTTCAAACAATTCCAAATCATCCCAACATCAAAATACCAACCCGGAATACAATTCAAATGCAATTTATCATGTTGCAAACCATGAACAATTCCCATTTTTAGCAATTTCGGGCAGCCCCTAAACCATGTCCAAAAACCATGTTTCCAACATCCATAGCACCCACAAACAATCCCAAATCAACCCCTAACCATAGTACTACCATTGGGCTATCAATTTCCACCTAAAACAACCCCCAAAACTCACCCAAAACCCTCCAAAAACCCCATTTATATCCAAATTCGGGAATTCATTTAAAATACTCTAAAAATCATATATGTTGGACTATTTGATTCACAAACATCATATCTAACCATTATAAATCAAAAGCTTTAGTAAAAACCCATAAAGCTCCATCCTTTGACCTAAACTTTCAAAAACCCAATTTCTAAAACATTGATGAAAATGAAATCTATTTGTACTTCCAAGTAGAGGAAGATGAGAGCAAGTCGGAAATGTAATTACCTTTCAAAAAGCTCTAAAGATGAAGATGCTAGGTGATGGAATAGTGTAAAGGAGAGAAGAGCTCTCTAATGTCGTTGGAATGAAAATGAATGGGTGAAGAAGATGACAAAAGGGATATTTTAATAAAAAGGTGGAGGATTTAAATTAGAATTCCATTATTTACCCTTTTGCCATTAATGAAGATAGCCATTTAAGTTTATTCCAATTCCATGGAATTGGGCTTTAAAACCAAAACATGCCCAACATAATTTATTTGTTTGAAAACTCGGGCCCAAAATAGTATTTTATTATTTTAAATTGTAAAACCGATACCCGAACCATTATTTAAATATTATTTTCTTCCGATCCCCAAACCCGGGTGTTACATAAAAATTAATGGTCGATACTTGGGAATGATAATTGAGTAAATTTTAGGCACCCAAATTATGTTTTAAGATTTAGAGTTTAGGATTAGATTTTTAGATTTTACAATTTAAATAGAAATTATTGTTTAAGTATTTTTACAAATATTAATAGGGATGGACATTTTACCCGACACAACCTGATCGGGTTGATTTTTGTTTGTTTGTAAAAAAACAAGTTCAGGTTGAGTTTTTATAAGGGTGAGGTCGGATTCTAGTTTATGGTGAAAAAATTTGACCATATCTAGGACTATTTCCCCTATATTTTTAGGGATATTAGTAATTTGGTCATTAAAATTGAATGTTATTTATAATTTGGTCCCTAAAACTATTTTTTTACAACTAGATCCCTAAAATTAAAAAAATAATGGTCAGGTCGGGTTCAGGTTTAAGTATAAACTTTTCCGGTCAAATTTTTTAAAGTATGGGGTCAGGTTAGCATCGGGTTTAGGCTAATTATTTTCGGGTCGAGTTTGGGTCGGTAAAAAACCTGACCCGACCTGTAACACCCGAGTTTGGGGGTCAAGTGAAAATAATAATAAAATAATATTCTGAGTTTCGGGTTGTAATTAAAATAATAAAATATTTTTCATGGGCTTCGTGATTTCAAAATAATTAAAGTTATGTTGGGCCTATCTCCTAAGTCCAAATCCATAGACTTTAGGAGATGAGAGTTTTAGCCATTCATTAATGACATATTTGTAATTATGATTTTTGGGTGAATTAAAAATAAAACAAAAGATGAAGGCATGTGCTCATCTTCTTCCCCACTTCCAATTTTCAAACCAACGACAAAGAGAGCTTCTACTCTCCAAGTTACTATTCCATCTCCTCCCTTCTTCATTTTTGGTCGGTTTTGAAAGGTAATTACATTCCCATTTGCTCTCATCTTCCTCTCTTTAAAAGTACCATTAGATTTCATTTTTATCCATGTTTTAGAAATTTGGTTTTCCATGGAAAAATGTCAAAGGTTGAAGCTTTATGGGATTTTATCAAAGCTATTGATTTATTAATGTTAGATAAATTGTTTTCAACCTAAGAGGTCCAACATATGTGAATTTTGAGGTGTTTTATAAAGATTTTCGGAATTGGATTTTGTTGGAGTTTTGAAGGGGTTTAAGATGAGTTTTGGGTGTGTTTAATGTTGGAAAGTGAAGGCTAATGGTTGTATGTGGGTTGAGGATTGTTTTAGAAGCTTTTAGAGGTGTTAAAAGTGTTTGAAACAAGAGTTTTGGGTTGAGTTTGAGGGCTGCTCAGGTTTGGAGTTTTTGGGGCTGTTCTTGGCTTGAGAATCATGTGTTCATTGCTTGATTAGTGTTTTGGTTGCTACATTGTTGTGTGAACTGATTCGATGTTGTTTTGTTTGTGTTGAGTTGATTAGAAGCAAGAGTTTGTGTTGGTGAATCATCGGGAGTGAATCCGGAAGCTTGAAGGTCTTGGTTGCTTGGTAGTTGAGCTTGGAAGTGAAGGTGAGTGGTTAAATGTTTTTAAATGGTTTTTGAGTATTTGGTTCAAGCATGTGGACTAGGTTGGGCTTGGTAGACCCACCTAGAGTTGGGATTAGAGTGGTAGCCTAATCCCAAGCTTTAAATAGAGACTTTGGTTGACCTTTAGTTGATGTGCATGCCTCTTGTTTGCTTGTGCTTATTGTGGCTATGTATAATGTGTTATACATGTATGATGAGGCATGGTTGAGGTGCATTGTGATATGCATGTGGTTTGTGCATGATGTTAATCATGGTGAGTACATGCTAAGCACGGAAGTGATATGAAATGAGGTTGTGGATTGTGTTTAATGTTGGCACTAGTATGCTTGGGTACAAATGATCGATCATTAGGGTGTTTAGTGTGCACACGTGAGTCAAATGCGCGCGTGGTCTTGATGATGGTAGTCATCAAGATGGAGTACGGGTTCGCCCGGAAAACCTTCTTATATATTAGTCGATGATGAGTGTAATCCCATCGACGGGGCGTGAGGATGAGTGGAATCCCCTCCGCGTGAACGATGATGAGTGTAATCCCACCGTTAGGTAATGGTTGTGTTGGATGTGAGTTCCAACGTGTTATCCACGTAAGCGAGTCATAGCTAGGTGCCAATATGATATGAAATGTGATTCCTATATGGATTATTATATGTGTTTACATATGATGTGGATTTGAGCTTGTTGAGCATGGCATAATATAGAATATATGTTCATGCATCATGTGTATTTTTGGCTCATGTGGATCGAAGGTAAGATCATGTATTCTACTTGATTGTGCTCGTGCTTGGACTGTAACATCCAGGTTTGGGGGTCGGGTGAAAATAATAATAAAAAAATATTTTAAGTTTCGGGTTGTAATTAAAATAATAAAATATTTTTCATGGGCTTCGTGATTTCAAAATAATTAAAGTTATGTTGGGCCTATCTCCTAAGTCCAAAATCCATGGACTTTAGGAGATGAGAGTTTTAGCCATTCATTAATGGCATATTTGTAATTATGATTTTTGGGTGAATTGAAAATAAAATAAAAGATGAAGGCATGTGCTCATCTTCTTCCCCACTTCCAATTTTCAAACCAACGACAAAGAGAGCTTCTACTCTCCAAGTTACTATTCCATCTCATCCCTTCTTCATTTTTGGCCGGTTTTGAAATGTAATTACATTCCCATTTTGCTCTCATCTTCCTCTCTTTGAAAGTACCATTAGATTTCATTTTCATCCATGTTTTAGAAATTTGGTTTTCCATGGAAAAATGTCAAAGGTTGAAGCTTTATGGGATTTTATCAAAGCTATTGATTTATTAATGTTAGATAAATTGTTTTCAACCTAAGAGGTCCAACATATGTGAATTTTGAGGTGTTTTATAAAGATTTTCGGAATTGAGTTTTGTTGGGGTTTTTGAAGGGTTTTAAGATGAGTTTTGGGTGTGTTTAATGTTGGAAAGTGAAGGCTAATGGTTGCATGTGGGTTGAGGATTGTTTTAGAAGCTTTTAGAGGTGTTAAAAGTGTTTGAAACAAGAGTTTTGGGTTGAGTTTGAGGGCTGCTTGGGTTTGGAGTTTTTGGGGCTGTTCTTGGCTTGGGAATCATGTGTTTATTGCTTGATTAGTGTTCCGGGTTGCTACATTGTTGTGTGAACTGATTCGAGGTTGTTTTGTTTGTGTTGAGTTGATTAGAAGCAAGAGTTTGTGTTGGTGAAGCATCGGGAGTGAATTCAGAAGCTTGAAGGTCTTGGTTGCTTGGTAGTTGAGCTTGGAAGTGAAGGTGAGTTGTTAAATGTTTTTAAATGGTTTTCGAGTATTTGGTTCAAGCATGTGGACTAGGTTGGGCTTGGTAGACCCATCTAGAGTTGGGATTAGAGTGGTAGCCTAATCCCAAGCTTTAAATAGAGACTTTGGTTGACCTTTAGTTGATGTGCATGCCTCTTGTTTGCTTGTGCTTATTGTGGCTATGTATAATGTGTTATACATGTATGATGAGGCATGGTTGAGGTGCATTGTGATATGCATGTGGTTTGTGCATGATGTTAAACATGGTGAGTACGTGCTAAGCACGTAAGTGATATGAAATGAGGTTGTGGATTGTGTTTAATGTTGGCACTAGTATGCTTGGGTACAAATGATCGATCATTAGGATGTTTAGTGTGCACACGTGAGTCAAATGCGCGCGTGGTCTTGATGATGGTAGTCATCAAGATGGAGTACGGGTTCGCCCGGAAAACCTTCTTATATATTAGTCGATGATGAGTGTAATCCCATCGACGGGGCGCGAGGATGAGTGAAATCCCCTCCGTATGAACGGTGATGAGTGTAATCCCACCGTAAGGTAATGGTTGTGTTGGATGTGAGTTCCAACGTATTATCCGCGTATTCGAGTCATAGCTAGGTGCCAATATGATATGAAATGTGATTCCTATATGGATTATTATATGTGTTTACATATGATGTGGATTTGAGCTTGTTGAGCATGGCATAATATAGAATATATGTTCATGCATCTTGTGTATTTTTGGCTCATGTGGATCGAAGGTAAGATCATGCATTCTACTTGATTGTGCTCGTGCTTGGACCCTGCATTGTCGAGGTTTGTTTCTAATGAGCTTACCCTCACTAAGCTTTACGCTTACGCTCTCTTTTGTTCGACAATACAGATCCATAGTCCGTGGGTAGCTTGTGCAAGGAGAGGGCCTCCAAGTGTGATTTGTGGTGCTATCTTAGCTAACAAGTATGGTTATTTAGTTAAAGGATGTAATAGTCAAGCAATGGGATATGTAATTGATGCTTTGATGCTTTTGAAGTATGTTGGTGTTGGTTGTTTAGGAGCATGCTAGACTCCTTTTATGTGTTATGATGGTTTGGCTTTTGGATGCCATGTTTGGGTAAAAACCATGTTGAATTGCCTATCTTGAATGTTTAAGTGTATGTCTCATGAAGTATGAACCATGAATGTCATGTATGATCTTTTGAATGGATGCCCTATCTTATATCCTTATGTAGTTTGAGTATGTTGCAATAGGGTGCATGCCTCTAGAGTGTGTTTGTATGTTGTGTATGCTTCTTAGGGTCGTTAAGGGCGTTTGGGATCATTTGGAGATGTTTAAAACTGATTTTGGGAATTCACAGACTGCAGGTGTTTCGAAACGGGTTGTGCCGTTTCGGAATGGGTGTGGTTCCAGGGCCCCCGTATCGGAACGCGTTCCGGTACAGTTTGGCTACTATGAGCCCCTGTTTCGATACAAGTTTCGAAACACTTTGGCTACTGTGATTGCCTGTTCCGAAACGGGTATCGGAACGCCTAGGCAAAATGGGACCCTGTTCCGAAACGGGGTGGATGCGTTTCAGTACGAGTGTCTGGATTTTTAAACTGGAGCACGTGTTTCGAAACGAGCGATGTCTATTTCGAAACACATGCCTGAAAATGGGCTTTTTGACATGTCTAAAGGGTCTCAAGGTTTGGGCTTAGGCCCTGTTGTTGTTAGGCTCCCCGTGAGCCTTGTTTCTGCTGTCGTTGATCCACATAGGATATATTAAAGCATCTAGATAAGATAATAATAAATGAAAAAGTTTTTTAGGGTCGGTAACCGAAGTGGAGCCTTAACAGGTTTCGCCTCGGTTATCCCCGTGTAGTCCGCTCGGACCGGTTGGTCGCCCGGACCGGGACGAGGGGTTACACGACATGTGCCCATCCCTACATATTGTGTATCAAAATATAACTCTTTATAAATCAACAAGTGTTGGATGCAATGGTAAGGAACATTGCATTCCCAATTATGGAACTCAAATTCAAACTTTAGAGATGACATTGTTGAAAGGGAGAGCAACAAAACCCAAACATGGACCATAAAGGGACTTGAACTATACCAAAAAACGCACATAAATTAGTGTTAAAAAACTAATTGAATTTTACATAATATAAGTGAATCCTTGGATTATTTGATTTTAATGACTGGGATTAAAAAATTTAAATTAAGGACAACCCACTTATTTTCTTTTTTCTGTAAAAATCTCCTCATTAGCTATATCACTCATTAATTTTAGTTAATCCAATAACTCTAAATCAATGTAAAATTAAATAATTTTAGGTTGTGTAAATAAATTCTAAATTAAATAAGTGGATTAAGGATTTTAAGGTTAGAAATTTAAATTTTATAGTTTAAATAGAAATAGTTGTATAATTTCTTTTACACGTTATATACCAAAATATAACTCAATTATATATATATATATATATATATATATATATATATATAAATAATATAACCTCACATAATTTTTTTTAATATTCTAGTTTAATTATATGGTAGTATTTATTTTTTAACTCTTAGCCTTTTGAAAATGTACACACATTGTGCAGACTACGCTGCTCGAACCCAAATCACCTAGGAAGAACAACCCAAAATATAACCCGGTTATATATATATATATATCGCACGCGTGGGGGGTAAGATCCTCTTACACTATGTAAAACTTGAAAGTTTTACACTTTTTTTAATCGTTGGATGAAGCTAAATGGATGGATGAGATTAACGGTAGAAAATGTGAAGATTATCATATGAAAAAAAATAAGGAAATAATCTTAGTCATCCATTTACCTCCATCCAATGGTCCAAAAAGGTGTAAAAGTAATTGAGTTTTACACAATGTAAAAGAATGTGTGTGTATATATATATATTTATATATATATGGTCCAAAAAAGGGGTAAGATCCTCTTACACGTTTTGTGGATCGTTGGATGAGTGAAATAGATAGCTGAGATGAACTCCTTATTTTTTTTAAGTGATAATCTATAGATAACCCACTGTTAATCTTTTTTAACAGTTAAGAACTCCTACAAAAGACGTGTAAAAATTAAGAATTCTTACACTGTGTAATTGTATCATATTCATATATATATATATATAACATCACGTATTTTTAACACTCAGTTTACATCTTTTTTAACACATGGTTTCAGTTATATATAACCTCGCATCTTTTTTAAGACACATGGTTTTACTTTAAAGTTCTGAAATCAACGCGATTTTAAAAAGTATATCAACAGAGTTAACACTGGTCGAACTGATATTATCAAAAATAAAATATGAAATTCATTTTATAAAATTGTTATATAAAATATTGAGTTCATAGTTTTTATAATTGTAAAGATCAAAGTCAACACCAAATTATGCCTTACATAAAAGTCAAATACCACTTTAAAAGGATAAAAACCGTTACTGAACTCCATTACCAATTTGATTAAATTTCAAACTAATAAAAATAAGGAAAATATATGATGCATGCATAGGAAATATTTTGTTTTCAAAAGTGCTCTAATTTAATGATTGAAATATCTGTATTTTAAAAGATAACAAATATTAGAGAGTAATGGACTGGCCGGAAAATTTCGAACCTCGCCGGACTGGCCAGTGAATCGTTTCTTTGATTTCTTTCTTCCTGCTTCAAAAGAAAAGATCAGATATCTGTTAATCTCCATAAGTTTTTTGATTCCATCCAATCCTGGTGATCTCTTTTTGATTCTTCTCCTTTTCTTTCCAGTATATATATCTGTCCTCTGACACGATCTCTTACATCTGTCTCTTGACAAGCCTCTCCTTCTTTCTATTATCATGGTCGACATGTCTTCAAGCCTTGCAAACCTCTCTATCGAGGAAAAAGAAGATGAAGCCTTGCCGCTCGAAGTTGATCAACAATCTCCCTCCATCAACTTCCTGAACTGTTTTGTGGGTCTCTTCCTCACTTCAAGCATAATCCATTTCGAATCTATGCGAAACACCCTTGCAAATGTTTGGAGACCACTTGGAGGCATTACTATCACAGATTTGGGTGACCGTCGGTTCTTGTTTCGTCTATTCCACATTGTTGATGTCGAAAGAATCGATAATGGCAGCCCTTGGTTCTTCAATGGTCACATGCTTATCCTCCACCGACTGCTACCAGGTGAAGATCCCATGACTGTCCCTCTTAAATTTTTGAATCTATGGGATCTGGTCCATGACTTACCAATTGGATTCATGTCCTTATCTGTGGCGAAACAATTGGGTGATTTCATTGGGAAATTCATGGAGTATGAGGCCAATCATAATCCGTTCAATTATCAGAGAATAATGCGACTACGAGTCCGGATTGATTCCACCCTCCCTCTCAAAAGAAAGAAAAAGCTAGCTTTAAAGGATGGTTCCCAGGTCTATGCAAAATTTTAGTATGAGAAAATCAGAACTTTCTGTTTTCTATGTGGTAGACTGGGTCACGCAGAAAATTTTTGTCCTGCCCGTTTAATCCTTGCCCCAGAAAAAATCAGCTTCAACTGGGACATTTCTCTCCGAGCTCCTCCGCGTAGGGTGGTGCCGAACAGTATCTGGTTACGTGATGAACCGGAGGAAGTCAGCAGCAACATGGGCAACATCTCAGGGAATTTCCATGAATCAAGCCTAATTAATTCCCCTTTCCAAAAACTGATGATGGCGCATTTTGGGGGTGCAAATTACGGACAGAAACATCATCTATTAGAAACTGCTGTAAATGTGAATAATGATTCTGCTCAATCCAAGTCAACTGAACGCCACATCACTATCCCAATGATGGATATTCAAATGGGCCTCGAAAATGAAGATAGCCCAATTGAACAGACTGATGGTAAGAAACGTCCAAGGAAAGTCAATCTTCAATCTGTTGTTTCTCCAATTCATGATTCAGATATTGAACTTAAGGATTCTTCTGTAGGTCCTTCTTCTAATGTATCGGCCGGCTTGCTGGATCAAGCCCGCCGGGAAAAATGAAACTCCTTAGTTGGAATGTCCGGGGATTGGGGAAACCCCAGACTGTCCGTCGTCTCTGCAATATGCTACGGGATATTAATCCCAATGTTATTTTTCTAGTTGAAACGAAATTAAATAATAATAAAATGACGAATATTCGCCGGAATTTTGGGTTATCCGAATGGTGTTGAGGTTGGTTCTATAGGCCGTAGTGGTGGCTTAGCTCTTGGTTGGAAAAACAATTGCAACATCTCCCTTCGATCTTTCTCTCCTCGCCACATTGATTTTGTTATTGACAATGATTCGGACGGACAAACTTGGCACTGCACAGGGTTTTACGGGGGCCCGGAGGAATCTAACCGAATGGACTCTTGGAACCTTCTTCGCAGCCTAAATGATTGTCCTGAAATCCCATGGCTGACCATCGGGGATTTTAATGAAATTCTTTATGCTTCTGAAAAACAAGGAGGACGTGTACGTAATGCAAGACAGATGGAAAACTTCAGAGATGCTCTTACAGATTGTTCTCTCTCTGATTTGGGTTACTCAGGGGCCTGGTATACCTGGCAAAAAGGTCGTCTCTCATCCAACAATATCAGAGAACGTCTGGACCGTGGTGTGGCCTCGAATGACTGGTTTGATCTGTTCCCTGATTTTAAACTCCAGCACTTGACTCACACCTTCTCAGACCAATGCCCGCTATTAATTGATACTAAACCCAACTCTCATAATCAATGGCACTGGCCTTTTCGTTTTGAAGCATCGTGGCTTTTGGAAGACTCATGTGAAGCTGAAGTTCGCAGGATTTGGGATATTTCAACAGGTCATATTATAGATAAATTGAATAACGTGAAAATCGGTCTGGAAAAGTGGTTCAATCACCTCAAAAAAGAAAAGAAGCTGACAGCGAATGAACTAAAAGAACGCTTATCTGATCTTGCTAATATGGATCCTACTGATGACATTTTACAAGAAACTTTGGAGGCCCAAATTTCTTTGAACTTGGAGATGGATAGAGAAGAAATTTACTGGGAACAGAGGGCTAGAACTAATTGGCTAAAAAACGGTGACCGAAATACGGCTTTCTTCCACAAGTCAGCATCGCAAAGAAGAAAGACAAACAGAGTTCAAAAGCTACATAACAGTCAAGGTATTCTCATAGAAGACGAGCAAGAGATGTCTACTGTGGCAACGAACTATTTCAAGGATCTCTTCCACTCGCAAGGCTCTTCTTCAATGGATCTTATTCTTGATGGTGTCAACTGTTGTATTTCACTTGAGATGAGTACGGACTTGGACAAGAATTTTGAAGAGGAGAAAATACTTCATGCAATTAAATCTATGAGCCCTCTCAAAGCATGCGGAGAGGATGGCTTAGGTGCTATCTTTTACCAAAGGTTCTGGCATATCATTGGAAAAGATATCACCAATTTTTGTCTTGCAATTCTGAGGGGAGAAGAAAATCTGTCCAGAATAAACCACACTCATATCGCTTTAATTCCCAAGATTAAGGAGCCATCATCTATGACCCAATTCAGACCTATTAGCCTTTGCAACGTCTTATACAAAATTATTGCAAAGGTAATAGCAAACAGACTTCAGAAGGTGCTTCATCTTTGTGTTGATAAAGCACAAAGTGCCTTCATACCTGGAAGACTCATCTCAGATAACATTGTGGCAGCTTATGAAACTCTCCATTCGATGAAGAACAGACGAACGGGAAGAAAAGGCTATTTTGCTTTAAAACTCGACATGAGCAAAGCTTATGATCGAGTTGAGTGGAATTTTTTAAAGGCTGTTATGCACAAAATGGGCTTCTCCAATACTTGGATTCTTTGTATCATCAATTGCATATCTTCGGTGTCCTATTTTGTTATTCTTAATGGCTCTATTGGAGAGAATTTTGTCCCAAGCAGAGGCCTAAGACAAGGTGATCCCCTAAGCCCCTATCTCTTCCTTCTATGCAGCGAAGGTCTTTCCTCCCTACTACGCCTATCCTCCCTAAATGACAGTATGTTAGGCATCAAAATTGCGAGAGGGGCTCCTACTATTTCTCACATTCTTTTCGTAGATGACTGCTTAATTTTTAGGGACGCTAGTGCTACAGGAGCAACTACCATAAAATAGATTCTATTGAATTATGCTGCGGCCTCAGGTTAGTTGGTTAATTATGACAAATCAGGGGGGTTTTTCAGCAGTAATGTGATTGATTCAAATAAAGTAGACGTTCAACGTATCCTAGGAGTCTCTCTTTCTACAAACTTAGAAAAATACCTAGGTCTCCCTGCTATCATTGGTTGATGCAAGAAAGCAGCCTTCTCAAACTTAAAGGACATATTTAATTTCTATACGGAAGGGTGGAGCTCTAAATTTCTTTCTGCAGGGGGAAAAGAAGTGTTTATAAAATCTGTGTTGCAATCCATCCCTATGTATGCTATGAGTTGCTTCCTTTTGCCCAAATCTTTTTGCAGAGAACTTGAGGCAATTGCTGCAAAATTCTGGTGGCAAAAATCAAAAGAAAAGAGGGGAATCCACTAGTGCGATTGGGATTTTCTAAGTAAACTTAAAGATTCGGGAGGAATGGGTTTTCGCGATCTTGGAAAATTCAATATCGCTCTCCTTGCTAAACAAGGATGGCGTCTGCTAACAAACCCATCTTCTCTTGTTAGCAGACTTTTAAAGGCAAAATATTACAAGGAGACTACTTTTATAGACTCAGCTCTTGGCAATCGACCATCCCTAATCTGGAAAAGTATTTGGTGCACGAAAGGTCTTCTTATTTCAGGACTTACATGGCGTATAGGCTCGGGTACTAAAATCTTTATATGGAATGATCCTTGGCTCCCTACTACTGAAAACCCAAGGATCACATCTAACCAAACCAATGCAGTCCAGAATGTTTTAGACCTTATCCAAGCAGATAGCAATAAGTGGGATGAACATATTATTAATTCTGTCTTTAATCAGAGAGATGCAGAAATTATTCTAAGCATTACTTTACCCTACAATAAAGAGGAAGACTTTCAAGTCTGGGCAGAAGAATCATCCGGTATTTACTCAGTTAGAAGCGGCTACAAAAAGCTTCTCAGTCAAGGCAGTAACAACACAACAAAATACATTTTCAAAACAATCTGGCAGGTACCTTGTCCATCAAAAGTTAAAATTTGTGTTTGGAAATTCATACATGATTTTCTTCCTACTAGACATAATTTATGTTTTAAGAAAATAACTCAAAATGCATCTTGCCTAAGATGTAATACAAACATAGAGTCTAGAGAGCATATTATCTGTGACTGCCGTTTTGCCTATGATATATGGAGAAGCTTGGGAATCACTTGGCCACAACATTTGAACATAGTGAGTTTTAAAGAATGGTTAACATGAATCCTGATGAATCATTCACAGGAAAATAGCTATTACAATATGGGCTATATGGTATAGCAGAAACAGATTATATCATGAGGGGAAAAAGCAAACACCAGCTGAGATTACAACATTTGTACATAGCTACGACAAAGAGATTAACTTACTTCAAATGCAGCCTCCCAATCCTTACCAGGAAACGATGTGAAATGGAAGCCACCTGCTGCACCAACAGTTAAGGTCAATTTTGATGCAAGCTTCAAAGAATCGGAGAAAAAATCAAGTTCTGGCATTCTAATTAGGGATGAAATGGGGCACTTACTGGGCTCTTGCTACCGATGTCAAGACGGAATTCACAATTCGTTCGTAGCTGAAGCCCTAGCCGCCGTCCATGGACTTTAATTTGCACTTGAGTTGGGTTTCTCCCAAATCACTTTGGAAGGTGACGCCCGAACCATCATCGAGAAGCTCCGTCGACCAGAACCAGATTTTTTACAATTAAGTGCACTCATCAGCAACGGTAAATTCTTGATAAGCCAGTTCAATCAATGTAATTTAAGCTTCACTCACCGGAACGGCAACAAAGCGGCTCATATTCTGGTAAAGCTTGGCCTTTCAGCACACCATGACGCCGTTTGGATTGAAGACGCTCCGGCGGATGTTCTCCCATTTACCGAAAAGGACAGACTGTCCATCGAATCCCCCTAAAAATTGGGGCTTTTTAGATCAGGGCTCTTCTTCATCTTTCCCCGTTTTTTCCTGAATCGCCATCTGTTCCTCTATCTTCCAAAGCTCTGCATGTCGATTCTTAGCCGGCCTGGTTTACATCGTCTTTTCTCTTTCTTCGTGACTTTTGTTTTGTGGCTTTAATTTGCTCTGAACTGTTGTCGGTTCAGTTACATTTACTGTAATATTTTTATATTAATAAATCCAGCTGGCTTTTTGATAAAAAAAAGTGCTCTAATTTTAAAGTAAGTAATCTAGTTTAGAGTTCATAGTTTAGGGTTTTATGTTTAAAGGTTTAGAATTTAGTGGTTGTGGTTATAATTTAGGGTTTAGGGTTATGATTTATAGTTTAGATGTTATAGTTTAGGTTTTAGGGTAATATGTTAGGGATTTAAATTTTTACATACAACCCCTAAATTCTAACCTTAAACTCTAAATTCAAACCATAGCCCCTAAATTCTAGGCACATAAACTTAAACCCCTAAACTATGAACCCTAAAATAAATCTCTAACCTCTAAAATTAAGGCGCTTGTGGAATCAATATATTTTCACCGCCAATGCATGGTATAATTACCAAAAAATATAGTTTCAATTTTAATTTTGATTTTCTTGAAAAAATATTTTTTTTAAAGATAAAACTAAACTTGAACAGATTTCATATAATTTATACGAAATTAAATCCTAAACGCTTAAAAGCTTAAAACCAAGGCTTACTATGCCCCCAATCAATGTTTCATCAGGAAAAAAAAATCTATCATATAAGTATTAAATTCAATACAATTTTAAGTCGATTGAATATTAACTTAATTGTCATTGTTATTGTTGTAATATGTAAGATATTGCAGGTCTGAATACACTTAAATGTAATTATTTTCGATTTAAAATATAATCCTATATTAAAATAAAAAATACAAGTTTTCACTAATAAAAAAATATTGAGATGCAAAAGTAGACAATAAGATTTTTAGATAGAAAATTTGAAATTTACGCTGAATATGAAACTATAATGTGATTGAGATGAGCAATTATATTATATAGGTAAGTCTCGTCACATTATTTACGGTCTTAACCAATAAAAGTTATCTATTTTATTAATTTTATGTCATTTTTTTACCAAGTGAATCTTCACATTGTAAAAACTGTTTTTAAATTTAATTTACCGTTAATATGAGTGAAGATTCACTCGATAAAAAGATGACATGAAAAAAATAAACAAAATTAATAATTTTTATTAGTTAAGACCATAAATAATGTGGCGGGACGTGCTTTTGATATAATTTTTCGATTGCGACATTTGTCAGATCTCTACCGCAAGTGAAGATTACTTTTCTTTATTTCTTTAATAGAAAATCAAATGAATTAATTATTTGTCTGGAAAATGATAAGAAGTTGAAGACAAGAACTAATGATGTAATGGGAAGAAATTTGGAGATTCTTTCTTACTTTTATCGTAACTGTTGGCTTTTCGTTGCTTGTATTTTTGTAATTTAAACTTTTACGGATATTAAAACAATGACTTATTTATCTATTGTCTTCAATTATTTTTAATAATTTTTTTAAAAAAAATACATACATTAATCACTAATGTTGTGCAAAAAATATGATCAAAACAATTCAATTCATTTACCTGATGTTTCGTTCTGAAAATTTGAAATGTTGAATAAATGGAGAGAAATTTGATTTTGAGTAGCAACGGACTCTTTTTAAGTATTTGAATTGAGTACACTAAGTTGGGTTAACCGGTTCTTGGTTGAATAAATGGAGAGGAATGAAAGCAAGTGAGAGGACCAAATTACAAAAAGTCACAAAATAAAGTGAACTCTAAAAAAAGGACCAAGTTGATGAAATGTATACGTTTTAAGATTAAAATTGTTATTATCCCATGCTATGCCACCATCTTCGTTAAAACTTAACGATTAATGACCAAAATAGAAAGAAAAAAAACATGTAATGTTAGTGAGGGTTTTACCAAAATAATTTGATGGCCGGAATTAGAAAGAAGTAATAGTTCGGTGACTATCGGTATAGTTTAACTTTTTGATTTTTGGATAATTCATACCATGTATCCGAGAAAAATAGATAATCATATCATATATATAGATGTAATATTTAAGTTTCGGATTATCCGAAAATTCAAAAAACAATAGCTCTTTTACTATATTATGATTAATTGTTATCTTGGTCATTCATCTTTTGTTTGCAGTCTAGTTTTGTATAACTACTTACTATTTTCACAATTTCAAGTTTTATTTTTATTAAATCCCTCAACATGTTTATTTTATTTTTCTTTATTTTGTCAAGTTATATATTTATTATTATTTTATTATTATAATGATATTTTGTATTAGACCCATTACTATTACTGTTACTATTTTCTTTTTTCCTATTTTAACAAAAATAAATTTACCATTAAAATTTTGAAAAAAAATCGAATATCTAATTTCTTTTAGATTGAATTCAATTCGATATTTGAACATCCATAACGTATTAATCACCACGGGTTGAAAATCGCCTATCCCTTAACTATGCCCTTTTTGGTGCCTCACTTTAAAAAAGTATGGTTAGAATTTAGTGTTTAAAATTAGGGTTTAAAGAATTAAAGGTATAATATATTTTTAGGGCGTAGAACTTAAGGTTTATAATGTAAAATATAGAGTTAAGATTTAAAATTTAATATTTTTTTTAGTATGGGGTGATTTTTGTTCATCACCCCGTGTCATTGTCTTATCTTTGATTTAATATAGCGTTTTGGCATTTTTCTTTTCCAAGAAGCAACGTTTATTCTCTGAATTTTCAAACTATTCAATTAAACTGACTTTTCTTCACAAAAGAGAGAAATATCAAATTGTTGTTGCTAAGTTTGAATTTGGAATTAATTCCAATTTTATAATTCACATATTGTTGACGATACGGCAACGAATATAGGTAATAATATTGTATATTAATTCGCATCCCTGGCTTTTAATTATTATTTTTATGTTGATTTGTGTATGGTATTACAAATGAGAGTTGATTATGTAGGGATGATTAATACCAGACATAAAAGGTCAACCCCTTTATTGTCAAAAAGAGAGTTAATATTCATTCACTTAATGCTTGCTGATTACTCTCATAATAATAAAATAAAGGTAAAATTTTGATACATATGTATGCTTGTATTATAAAGTTTAAATCTTAAATTCTTAAACCTAAAATTTAAAAAGTTAAACACTAAATTTTAAACTTTACACCTTAAATTTTAAACAATGACCTTAAACCGTAAACACTAAAACTTAAACCTCCAAAATTTAAATCTTAAACTAAAAGATTTGTGTAATTTACACAATCTGTATATTAATTTTTTTATATAAAATAATCGTTGGACCCATGGCTATTTCATTTCAAGTTTGAGCTTATTCTTTACTTAATGAAAAAGATATGGTATTGACTTCAACCAATGGTTACACATGTCCAAGAAATTTAATTCACCATTAAAGTTTAAACCAATGGCAGGAATTGTGTCATTTGTCGGTTTAGAGCTTATTGGTATAGGCTTAAACTAACAAGCATCCCTCAAACTTTATTTTTTTTAAGTACCTAAATTATAGTTTGGGTAAAATAAGCCCATAAACTATTATTTCTGGTCACTTTAAGTCAGACAGTTATTTAAGTCAAAAGAAAATTATTTCAACTAATAAGATGTTGACACATCACAAAAATTTTTTTGACCAAAAAACAGTTTAGGGACTTAAAGTGACCAAAAAAAATAGTTTATGATCTTATTTTGCCCAAATAATAGTTTAGGTACTTAAAACATGAAAAAAAAACATAGTTAAGGGGCTGATTTTTCATTTAAGCCATTAGTATACTATATGTATGTCAATTTAATATGCATAATTAAACTTAATATGTATATATATAGGGTGTAAAAGTAAGATATACTACATTTAAATCTTGCAGATATATTATTTTCAGAGGGATAATACAAATTTGAAAAGATTATTTTTCAGGAAGCATAACATGAACAAAAAGGTACATTAGCTATATATAAAAATATATTTAATACATAATAAACCCATATTTATCTTACCTTTTAGGAAACTTTCATAAAACGAAACATATATTAATAGATGAAAATCAATTAAAAACAATGCATTAAACCCGAATGAAAGTTTAAACTAATAATTTAAATAATTACCGTATTTAGTAGGGTGTTCAAAAATACCCGGCTCGAATTATTCGACCCCTCGATTCGCCTACCCGATTAAAAATTGCCGGGTATTTATTAAAAATACTTAAAATTTTTGAGCTGGGTCAGTGCCGAATTTTTTTTATAACCGGGTACCCGACCCGACCAGGTAATTTTAATACTTATATATTTTAAATTTTAAATTCTATTTTTATTTTATGTTTCTTACTATTTTCCTTAAAATTAATTTTAATTCCATAACTTCTTTTTATATTTCTATTATATACTTTTAAGTTTTAAAATTTTCAAAAATAATTATATTAATTTGTCAATATGAGATTCGAAAGAAAAATCATGTTTGAGATTAGTATTTTTAATACATTCTTTTGTCGATAAACTTTAATATATATATATATATATATATATCGCAATATTTCTCTCTTAAAACTAACCCCAAATCAATATTTTTTTGTGTTTGAAACATATGTAATAAAATTGTATGTGTTTTTTTTTCAAAAAAATAGATTTAAAAAATATAAAAAAGTGAATCGGGTACCCGAATTTTGCAGGTACCCAATTTGCAGGTACCTGATTTGCATGGGGCGGGTAACAGGCCGAGGTTTCATTACCCGAAATTTTCGGGTACCCGAATTCCCAGGTACCCAGATTTGAACACCCCTAATATTTGGTAATTAGCAGATAACTGATAATTTATAGCAAATTATATTAACAAATAGTTGATTGCATTACTTGATTTAACTAACATATTGTATAAAAGTATTTGGTAAAATTAACTGATAACTTATATTTGTTTACTTATTTGAACAAACAAAATGACATATAAGGATATGATTATATTTAATATTTATTCAAAAAATTATTAATATTTTGTATCTATTAATATTAATTAAATTATGAAAACTAATTTTTTAATATAACACTATTAAGCAATAGTGAAAAGATATATATATTAATTTATTATTTATATAATTATTTTTAATACAATTCGATTAATTATTAAATTTAAATGAAAATAACCAATGTTAAATTTATATTATTTGGAAAATAGTTATAATTGTTACGTGTAAAAGAATCCTTATAATTTTTATGTCAAAACATATAATTTCAAAAGGCTCCTATCAACATTTATTTTTAATTTTAGAGATTTCATCTGATCCACTATTACAATCATCTATTATCAAACATTTAAAATAACAAATTTAATTGATCAAACATCTAATTTTAACTCAAACCTCTAATTTCAACTATACTAAGAGAGCCCATATTTATTTATTTATTATATGTGGGCATTTTATATTCTGTAACGACTAACGTGCCAATGGATTTGGAGCCAAAAACGCGTGAAGGGTAAAATAATAATTTTAACAGGTTAACTTTGGCAACAATGTTTGAAAATCGCTGTGAAATCTTCGCAAATCCCCAAATATAGGAAGCCAAAAGAGGGAGAAATCAGTCATTTAATAAGAAATTCGCGGTTTTATTTTATTTTAATACACGCAGTCGGAAAAACGAAATAGCATATACTTTTCCTCCTATAAAGCATATAACGGAGGAGTTGAAACACTTAATTGTTCTCAGAATTTAGGACTTAATTCTTGGCCAAGCAAACTCAGTATCAATGGTGGATCATCGCCCAACACTGGGTCCAGCCAGTTTCTGGACTCAGGCCAATGCTCTTCTCAGAAAGAACTTAACTTTCCAGGTGAAGCTCATTCAATTTCCCACCTTTACGACTCTTTTCTTATAATTTTCTTTCTGTGCGTCGAAATTCCGGGTTTTTTGAAATAAAGTGAATCTTGGAAGATGAAAATGAATACTGGGTTAGATAAAAAAATCGTCTTTCCCAATTCCCACTCATTTTTATTTTCTGGGCTTTGCTTTGTATTTCTTGTTGCGGTTGATTCTTTCGTTGTTGATGATTGGTTTACTACTTTACTTGGTGGGATGGTCTTTGATCTTTTCCCATTATTACTTACTGCTTAATGTTTTCTGTTTTAAGTCCGAATGTATTTCGGACCAGTATTTTCTTTAACAATTGTGTATTTAGGCCGAATTTTTCTGTTCCATTGACAGTGAATATGAACAACTATGAGAATCATCAATACTGTAATTTATTTGCTATAAAATTGAAAATTATCCATTCAAGATAGATGTTATTGTCAAACAGGATTGAATTTTCCATAACAATGCATAAGCCTTCGAAACGTTTTGTTATTTCTGTAATTATTAGATCACTGCTCTATTTTGCAGAAAAGGAACATGTGGACAAATGTTCGGCTGATTTCCTTCCCATTGTTTTTCTGTGTGCTGTTTGTTGTGTTGCAAAATGTGTTGGACAATCAACTAGACACTGCGGATCGTCGTTGTGGGTGTACTTGTGTTGAAACAGATCAAAATGGTAGATGCCAGAGGAGAGAATGTGGGATAGAGTACTCGACAACGGATCAAGTAGCAACTTGTCCAATTCCGACCCCCCCGGAATGGCCAGCACTGTTACAAATACCAGGTCCAAACTATCGTGCGGTTAGAACTAATTCAATTATGTCTGCAGACTTGCCAAATGAGTCTTGCAGAAGTACAGGGTCTTGTCCTGCAACTTCATTTTTCACTGGGAATAATCAAACGCTTGGACAAAGTATGCATCTTACTTCTCTTTCCCTTTATTTTAAACTTAGGATTTAAATTTCTTTGATTTTAAACTAACTTCTATGTTGAAAGATGAAGTCAGATCTAAAGTTCTTTTGCTTGTTTTGATAGTTTTGACGCGGAGTATGTTCTCAACTTCTTTCAATATCAATACCTCTGATGTTTTAGGCAGTGTGTCTAGCAATGTCCTGGTAAGTTGTGCTCCTTTTTGTTCCTTCCTTTTCCGCTTTAACATAGTTCCTAATTTTCTGTTTATGATTTTGGCGATGGCTTATCTGATGTCATAATATTGCTTCCATCTGTTGGTTTATAATTTATTATTTAACTGCTTATTTGTCTTCTCAAAATGCTTCAGGGTACACAAACATATCCTGAGCAAAACAATTATCTTGAAGCCGCTTTTGCTTCAGTGCTTCCCATCTATAATGTTCAAAGTCAATGCACGGCAAACTCAACATTTTCTTTTCCCATCAATCAACCATCTCTCGTAAAGGAACTTGGTATATGCTCTTCTATTTTTCTTTCTCTGAAAGAATCGTCCCCCCCCCCCTCTCTAATTAAATGCCAATGACTTTTTTTATATGGGTGAGATTGCTTGAATGGCCTAGTTGAAATTCCATACTGGAAAGTTTCAAGAATATTACTCATGGTTTTATAAGGGACATGGAATATTTGTTGGGAAAAAAAATCTGCGTGTATTTAAACGTCCCAAACATCAGAACTCTGGTGTCACCAGCTTATCTGATGGAGTTATAATAATTATGATCTATTTTTACACTATTACCTTTCTTTCAAAAAAACTACAATGCTACTTTAAAATTTTATTTCAGGAAGATTCTTAATCTATGCCTATTTCTTTAATATTCTAATTTCTATGAATGTAGAGATTAGATGCGCTCAAGGTTTATACCTATGGCGGAACAGTTCTTCTCAGGTAAATGATGAACTGTATAAAGGTTACAGAAAAGGGAACTCGGAAGAGAAGATAAATGAGTTTGTTGCAGGTTAGTCCATAGCTTAAATTCTGACTTAAATTGTGTTGTTGCTATTGCAACCCTTAATTTACGTAAAATCGTGTATGGTGGACAAAATTTCTGACAAATTTATCTTTCTACAGCATATGATTTCTTGAACTCAGATGGCAGTAATTTTAATGTGAGCGTCTGGTACAATTCTACCTATAGGAATTACTCAACTGGCTTTGCTATGTCATTGTTGCGGATTCCCCGATCTGTAAATCTGGTATATATTTGAACTAGCTGAAGTTAGCTTTCATCCTTACCACGTTACTTTTACAATTTAGATTGATCTTAGACTCTCATGTATTTGTTACATTATTGGATTGAACACAAAGTTGTTACAAATAAGAGAAGGCATCTATGAAAACAATCCTAAACTACCAATATCTTGGCTGAATCTCAATGCCGTTCATCATTAATTTCCATATTAGAAGTATGTGGAATATTATGTTTTTTTTTTATTTCTCAAGCACTCAGGTTTTATCTCTTGTAAGCTCATCAAGTATACTCTATCCTGTTTTGGTTCATTAGATAGTTTTAAATTATCTATCATTATCTGTCAGAAGGAAATATTTTAGAGTTATAAATTTGTTTTGACTAAGCAGTTAGGATTTAGGAAAACATGAGGAGTGAGATTCTTTTCCAGTGATTGTTTCATTTTTTATATTCTGCAAATGAGATATTTACAAAATGTTTTTACATAAATCTTGAATCATTTAATTGGCTTATGGTGTTCCCTTCAGGTACAAATAGAATCCTTGCTCATTATATTCGAGTCTTTTTTTTTTTTTTGCTATACTATATAGTTTATCTATAAGCATTGCATTTAGGTTTGGCAAGTGACATGAAAGAAAAGGGAAGCTGCCTCAGTGGTTCAAATTTGATAAACAATCTGCATTGCTAATGTGCTTTTCTCTATATGAATTTATTGCTTATTTCTTGCAACCTCTCTGTATTCCACAAATTTATATAGTAATAGCTTACTGATCAAAATCTTGTGGAGACTGATATTTTCCATTGTCACGTATACAGGTATCCAATGCCTACCTTCAGTTTTTGCAAGGGCCTGGTACAAGAATGCTGCTAGAGTTTGTCAAAGAAATGCCAAAAGCTGAAACAGAAATCAGAATTGATTTGTCATCTCTTCTAGGAACACTCTTCTTTACATGGGTTATTATACAACTCTTCCCCGTAAGTGCTTATCTCTTATTCATTAGTATTGGTCTTTACGTACAGTTCAGTTAGTGTCCCCATGGTTGCAAAATTTTAATTTGTTACTCCTATATTAAGTTGATTATCATCAAATTTGGTAACATTTAGTTGATAGTAGAAGTTCTATTATCAAATTTAATTTCTAATTTGGGTCCAGGGAAATTTTTGAAATAAATCTGGTGGAGTTATGGACAATGCACAATATTCACACGAAGGACCAAGAGAATATTTTGTTAGTGTTGTCTTATACAGAGATAATATAAGAGGTTATCTTTGCAAATTGACATGGATAACCATTGTCAATGCTCCACTTTTTTTCATGTAATGGCAATGGCATAGACCAAGTTAGAAAAATCTAACCATTCACTTCTTGATGCAATATTCCTTCCTTTTTTGCTTTACCTCCATTCTAATTTGTTACAGTTCAGTTAGTGTCCCCATGGTTGCAAAATTTTAATTTGTTACTCCTATATTAAGTTGATTATCATCAAATTTGGTAACATTTAGTTGATAGTAGTTCTATTATCAAATTTAATTTCTAATTTGGGTCCAGGGAAATTTTTGAAATAAATCTGGTGGAGTTATGGACAATGCACAATATTCACACGAAGGACCAAGAGAATATTTTGTTAGTGTTGTCTTATACAGAGATAATATAAGAGGTTATCTTTGCAAATTGACATGGATAACCATTGTCAATGCTCCACTTTTTTTCATGTAATGGCAATGGCATAGACCAAGTTAGAAAAATCTAACCATTCACTTCTTGATGCAATATTCCTTCCTTTTTTGCTTTACCTCCATTCTAATATATTTGGATAACCGGTCTATGTCTTAGTTGTCGGCTTTCTGCATTGCCTCATAAGCTATGAGCAAACTCATTAAATGGAAAATCTGATCTAAAAGGTCACAGTTATAATTTTATTTACCCAAGAGTCATTGTCAGTTATGATCTCTTTCTGTTAATACCTTGATGGCTCTATAATATATTGTTCTATATTTATCTCAACTTTATAGTTTTCAATGTAGGTGGTGTTGACTTCACTGGTCTATGAAAAACAGCAAAAACTTCGAGTCATGATGAAAATGCACGGGCTTGGAGATGGACCTTATTGGATGATATCTTATGCTTATTTTCTTGTCATCTCTTCGCTGTACATGTTATGTTTTGTGATATTTGGTTCAGTCATTGGTACTAATCTAGTCATTTAACTACTCTTTAATATCTTTACTTCGAGCTTCTCTTTAATGTGTTTGATTTCCTTCCAGGGTTGAAGTTTTTCACACTAAATGATTATAGCATCCAGTTTGTGTTTTACTTCCTCTACATAAACCTGCAAATTTCCATGGCCTTTCTTGTAGCTGCATTGTTTTCAAATGTTAAGACTGCTTCAGGTCTATCTTAGCTCTTTGATTTACTCCTCTTATTTGGCAAAACTCCACTCTGTTTTAAAGAACTTTACTGACTTATATCTCATAACTGATTGTCAATGATTACAGTTGTCGGATACATATTTGTCTTTGGAGCGGGACTTTTAGGTGGCTTTCTCTTCCAGCCCTTCGTTGAAGATGAATCATTTCCAAGTAAGTTTAACTGTTTAAGGAATTATAAAAATGTAGTTGTTATTAATTTGCAAGCTTTGTAATCTTTATTTTGCATGCATGAATTATTAGTTAATAAAATTAATATCTCGAATAATATAAATATTTGAATCACCTTATCCTATTCATTGACGCACACCTCATATAGGTGTCAATTACTTCTTTTGATGTACTGAATGGTGGTATATAATGATTAGTGAGTAATTCAGAAATGAATTCAACCTGAGGTCAAATTAATGGTAAATTAGGCTTTTTTTAAAGTTAGAATAGTCGTGACACATTTCTACAAGATGCATCTTCTTGCAATCTCTTAAGACTAATTGTTATTCATTTAAACTAACCATCTTCACTTGTACCTTTCACCGTACTTACTATGAGACTCACTTTTTGATGTTGTAGGAGGCTGGCTTATTGTATTGGAGTTATTTCCTGGATTCTCTTTGTATCGTGGATTATATGAGTTTGGACAATATTCTTTCCAAGGAAATGCTATGGGCACAGATGGGATGCGGTGGGGGGATTTGAGTGATAGCAGAAATGGGATGAGTGAGGCCATGATTATCATTTTGGTTGAGTGGATTTTGGTTCTATTTGTTGCTTATTATGTAGATCAGGTTTCATCTTCGGGTGCTGGGAAGAGCCCTCTGTTTTTCTTGCGTAAACTCCGTAGAAAGCCTGCACTATCTTTAAAGACTCCTAGTCTACAAAGACAGGGATCAAAAGTTTTTGTTCAGATTGATAAAGATGATGTTAATCAGGAGGTAACATAATTCCTTTTCTTTGGCTTTGTAGAATGCATATTCTCATGCAAGGGTAGATTTGTTTGAAAGGGTCAGTGACCACCATTCTCTTAATTGACAGAAAGTCTTCGAAAAGACCGGTCTTTCACTCAACGACAGTGAGGGGTCTTCGTTGTTCTGTTAACATGATAATTTCTAATGGTAGAACAGGAAACAGTTTGATCATCTAAATCTTTCTAAGCATTAATTTTTCTCTTCCTTATTTTCCATCCTTATGTTTTTGCTCCTTCCGTTAGTTGGTATAATGCGATAGAAAGACGGCTATAGGTTTCTTGGGTATGCCTTTATGGAGCTGAAAATGCCATTTGAGGTTTCAGGCTCCGCCTCTTGCAACTATAGTATTAGTAATTTTCTCCATACTTGTTTCTCTAAAAGTATCCTTCTAACTTTCATGTCATGATCTTAACTCAAGTGAGTCCATTGCAAATTAAAACTACTTTTTATGCATTGATTAATTATTACACAGCAGTAACTTAGTATGTTTTTCAAGCTCAAAGTGATATGATTAACTCATTTTTATGATATTTTCTTTTATACCTCTGTTTCCAGCGAGAGAAGGTTGAACAGTTGCTGCTTGAATCAACCATAAGTTATCCCATCGTTTGTGACAACCTCAAAAAGATATATCCTGCAAGGGATGGAAATCCTGAGAAAACTGCAGTGAGAGGATTTTCTCTTGCTTTGCCTAGAGGGGAGTGTTTTGGCCTGCTCGGACCCAATGGTGCTGGCAAGACATCTTTAATTAATATGGTAGTGTATGATATATATATATATTCATAATTTAAGAGTAGGATTCCTTTATGCACTTAACCCTGAGCTCATATGCATGTTCGTTCATGTGAGGGTGCTCTCAAGATTACTGTTGTGTTGCACCTGTATCTTCTAAAGCTAGAACTAGATTTAGCTGGTAAAACTATGCAATGTTAATGCGTTGTTCTGTGGACAGATGATTGGGCTTACAAAACCAACATCAGGGACAGCATATGTTCAGGGTTTGGATATATTGACCTCCATGGATACAATCTATACGAGCATGGGTGTCTGCCCTCAGCATGAGTATGATATAATCCCTTCCTTCTGCCAAGAAACAAATAATTTTCCGTGTTAAAAGATTTCTTATTTTGTTTCGTTATTTGTAAATTAGCCTGCTCTGGGAAACTCTAACCGGAAGGGAGCACTTGCTATTTTATGGCAGACTGAAGAACCTCAAAGGTTCTGCGTTAAATCAAGTAAGTCAAAATTATCTATAAGTTCTGAGCTTGTCGTGGATTTTACTTGAAGAAGTTTATGCGCATAAATACTATTTAAAAATCAAATATTAAGTCTAGGGGCTCTTATAGAAGATTCCGTTTATCATCTTGTAAACATGTTTCGATTCTGTTGGTCCTCATTCCCACACCATTGCTGCAGGCAGTGGAAGACTCTCTTAAGAGTGTCAACCTATTTCATGGAGGGGTTGCCGACAAAAAAGCCGGAAAATACAGTGGAGGTATGAAGAGGAGACTCAGCGTTGCCATTTCACTGATTGGGGATCCTAAGGTAAGAGTTCACTCTACATTTCTAGATAAACCATTCCTGAACTTATATCCTCCGTTGCTCTTCCTGGCTTTAATCATTTTGAGATTTTGCTAGGTCGTCTATATGGATGAACCCAGTACTGGTCTCGATCCAGCTTCAAGAAATAGTTTGTGGAGTGTTGTGAAGCAGGCAAAACGAGACAGGGCAATTGTTCTCACAAGTATCTCTCGTTCTCTCTTTTCTAGATAATTGAACATGCATCATTGCCATCCTGAATTTGTTGTTCTTGATGTTAGCCTATTTTGCATGCTTTGATCTCTTTTTTTTGCACTTAACATAAAAAAGAAGAAAATGGTGCATGTAAAAAAGTTCCATTTATAGAAGGTGAGAACTATTGGCCTTTAGATACCAACCAACATTATCTGAATGTTTTCAGCGCACTCGATGGAAGAGGCAGAGGTTCTATGTGATCGATTAGGGATTTTTGTAGACGGAAGCTTGCAGTGCATAGGAAATGCAAAAGACGTAAGTTCGCCTTCTACGGATATGCTCAATATAAAGTTAAATTCTTTTCTAATATAAAGTTAGCCAGTAATTGGTATATGTTGAATTACATTCAACTTGGTGTTTATACGGTGAATGACAGCTGAAGGGCAGATACGGAGGATCTTACATATTTACTATAACAACGTCCTCAAATCACGAGGAAGAAGTCGAGAACATGGTACACCATCTCTCGCCAAATGCCAACAAGATATACCAAATATCGGGAACGCAGAAGTTTGAGATGCCAAAGCAAGAGGTGAGAATTGCAGATGTATTCCAAGCAGTCGAGAATGCAAAGAGCAGGTTTACAGTGTTTGCATGGGGTTTGGCCGACACCACTCTCGAGGATGTCTTCATCAAGGTTGCTCGTGGGGCGCAGGCCGTCAACATATTATCATGATTCTCCGATTTATCTCCCTCTTATATCTACAATGTTCATATATGATAAAGCATTTCATTACATTTGAAGATAGTAAGTAGCTTTAGTTTTGGAAACTAATCTGGTTTTTGCTGCTCCTGCCTCTATACATTTTAGTTTTTGTCACGTGTGTATGTACTTTGTACATGAATTGGATTCTCCTTCATTATTCTTCTATGGATACTTGTATATAAATTATCGTAGAAGCTGGAATTTGAACTCTTAGCAATGTCTAATTTATAATAAAATTGGTTTAAAATGAAAAGCACGACACTAACTGAACTGGAAAATTTAGGCAGATTGGCTTTTTTTAATTATATGTCAACTTTTAGTAAATTTATTGTTAGATATGATTATAAGCATGTTGGTTAAACTTTTAAAGCTCGTTGGTTTCAAAACAAATAAAATTGGCTTAATACATGTTTCCCCCTAAACTTTACATGTTTTCCCAACTTGCCCCCTAAAATACGTTTTGTCCACTTTTGTTCCCTAAACTTTGTCGCCGTTACTCGTTTTCCCTCATTTCTATTATCCTTGCCGTTAAAATAATTTTAGCCAATAAGAACGTGTCACGTTATCTTTTAATTGACTAAGTCAATCTGCCTGGTCTTATTTAAAGGGTAAATGACATGTCAAGTCTGTCAGGTTTGTTTTTTCGTTCAATTTAGTCACTGAAAAGTTTATTTTTACCTAAAATTGACCCCTCTTTGTTTCTAATTTTTATAATTCAGTCCAATATTTATTATTAATAATAATATTATTTTATTTAAATATTATTATTTAATAAAAATAAATAAAATCAAATATTTTAATTCTAAATTAGTAATTTTTTAAATAAATTAAATTACCTAAAATTTACCCCAACAATTACTTATTCGAATTATATTCTTTTTTTAGAAAAATTTGAATCATATTCCAATTATATTCAAATTTTGTTAAACTTAATTTGTATTTTTGAGCAAAATTCAAATTATATTCGAATCATATTTCAATTATGTTCTAATTATTATTTTGGATTTCGCTATATTCCAAATATATTTTTTAGTAAAATTTAAATTATATTTGAACCATATTTATATTCTATCGAATTATGTTCGTATTATATTCCAATCATATTCAAATTATATTCGAATCATACTCTAATTATATTCCAATTATTAATTCGAATTTTGTTATATTCGAAATATATTTTTTGAACAAAGTTCAAATTATATTAGAATTATATTCATATTATATTTGAATCATATTCATATTATATTTGAATCATATTCAAATTATATTCGAATTATATTGAAATTATATCTGAAATATATTCGAAATATAATTTGAATATAATACGAACATGATTCGAATATAATATGAACATGATTAGAATTATAATTTGAACATGATTCGAATATAATACAAAAATGATTTGAATATGATACGAATATAATTACGTGTTAAACATGATTCGAATATAATATGAACACGATTCAAACATGATTCGAATATAATAGTTGGAAAAACATGTATTATATTAGAATTATATTCGAATCATGTTCGTAATATATTCAGATTATATTTCGAATATAGTTTCAATATGGTTCGAATATAATATGAATATAATTCTAATATAATTTGAATTTTGCTCAAAAAAATATATTTCGAATATAGCAAAATTCGAATTAATAATTGGAATATAATTAGAGTATGATTCGAATATGATTAGAATGTAATACGAACATGATTCGAATATAATATAAATATGATTTGAATATAATTTAAATTTTACTCAAAAAATATATTTCGAATATAGCAAAATTTGAAATAATAATTAGAATATAATTGAAATATGATTCGAATATAGTTT
The DNA here is from genome assembly GCA_030270665.1 of Hibiscus trionum. Taxonomy (NCBI): domain Eukaryota; kingdom Viridiplantae; phylum Streptophyta; class Magnoliopsida; order Malvales; family Malvaceae; genus Hibiscus; species Hibiscus trionum. The sequence goes on from BSYR01000045.1 coordinate 1,773,212, forward strand.
GAATTTTTCTCAAAAATACAATTCAAGTTTAGCAAAGTTAGAATATAATTGGAATATAATTCGAAATTTTTAAAAAAAGAATATAATTCGAATAAGTAATTGTTGGGGTAAATTTTAGGTAATTTAATTTATTTAAAAAATTACTAATTTAGAATTAAAATATTTGATTTTATTTATTTTTATTAAATATTAACATTTAAATAAAATAATATTATTATTAATAATAAAGATTGGACTGAATTATAAAAATTAGAAACAAATATGTGTCAATTTTAGGTAAAAATAAATTTTTCAGTGACTAAATTGAACAAAAAACAAACCTGACAGACTTGACATGTCATTTACCCTTTAAATAAGACCAGACGAATTGACTTAGTCAATTAAGAGATGACGTGACACGTTCTTATTGGCTGAAAATTTTTTAACGGAAAAGATAACAGAAATGGGGAAAACGAGTAACGGCGACAAAGTTTAGGGGGCAAAAGTGAATATAACGTAGTTTATGGGGCAAGTTGGGAAAACGGATAAAGTTTAGGGGGGAAATATGTATTAAGCCAATAAAATATTAATAATATTTGGATCGATTGAGTTCTTATTTGAAAATTTGTAATTGAAAGTTTTTTTAATAATATGCATGTCTGTTTTATGGTTCATGTTCGAGATGTGAGGCTGTCTCTTTTAATAATATCGTTTTCAAAGTTTAAACTCGTATCATCTGCTTAAGAGTGCAATGTAAATATAGTAAAAATATTAATTCCACTAAATAATATTGTAAATTGAAATTAAATAAATTTGTGGTAAATAAATAACACAATATATATTGCATTATCAGTTAAAATAATATTTCATCTCTTTTCTTTGCCATTGTTATTTGAATACAAAAGCTTGAAGTGAATACAAAAGCTTGAAATTAAATAAATAATATTTGTGGTAAAATAATATTCCACTAAATAATATTGTAAATTGAAATTAAATAAATTTGTGGTAAATAAATAATTTTTGTTTAATTTTTTTTCTTCATGTTAGGGAGTATTTGGTGAATACAAAAGCTTGAAGTGAAGAAAAAACCAAACAGAAAATCCAGTCATGAAGTTTATGAAACTCGGATCCCGGCCTGATACTTTCTACACTGCCGATGATGTAAGGTATGTTATATCAGCCATTGAAGACAAATGGTATTTTTTTAAAGGAAGCTGCCATTAATGTCTTTTCTTGTTGCAGGTCTGTCTCTTCCGAGGTTTCCAGTGACCTTATAATTCAAGTGAAAGGAAGTAGATATATGCTTCACAAGGTAAAACTTTTCTCTGGTTGCTGAAATTTTCGAACCAGGATTAGGATATGTTCCATTTGAATTATGTTCTGTCCTTGTTTTACTTTTGCAGTTTCCTCTGTTGTTCAAGTGTTCGAGGTTTAATAGTCTAGGGATTAACCAAATCAAAATTTTTAACTCTGTAAGAAAGAGCTGTTGACTCGGTAAGAGTTTTAGAACTGATGGGTTTGCAATGGTTTTGATCATTTGATTTCTCGGGTTTTTTAAAAAATAAATTATTTTAATGGTATATGGTTTAGGGTATAAGTTTAAGAGTTTAAGGGTTTAAGGTTTAAGAGTTTAGGGTTTTAGGTTGATGGTTAAGGGTTAAATTATTTTTTTATAAATAATAGGGTCAAATTAAAATAATATTTAAATAATGAGGGTTCAATAGAAATACGAAAATAAGTGAGGTACTAAATATATAGTTTACCCTTATTAAAAAATAAAATTTTAATATATAAAAAAATAATTTAATTAAATTTTTAAAAATAATTCTTAATTGTATGATGGGTCCTTAAAATTTTAAATCTTTATTAATTAATTTAATGGTGTTCATCGGTGTTCATCATTAGTGGTGTTCATCGGTGTTCGTCGCACGTGGTAGACTCATCCTTTTCTTTATATGCTAGTTTATGGATGGTAAAATTAATCGGTCTAGTCAGCTCCCTACCTGATAGAAGCGAGATTTCCCCTAAAAATCGGGTTAGGGCTAGGTTTAGGTGGGAATTTCTTGATCCGACCTGGTTTATATATATATATATATATATGGGTTTTATTTTGATGCACAAGCTGTGTAAATTTTTTTTACACAATCCTTTTATAAAATTTAAAATCTAAATCACAAACCCTAGCAACCTAAACCCTAAGCCCTAAACTCTAAACTCTAAATTCTAACCATAAGCCTTAAATTATATACCCTACATACTAAACCCCTAAACCCTAACATAAAACCCTAAACCCTAAACCCTAAAATTAAAAGGCTTGTGTAAACCCTAAAATTTAAGGTTTATGGTTAGAATTTAGAGTTTAGAGTTTAGGGCTTAGGGTTTAGGTTGCTAGGGTTTGTGATTTAGATTTTAAATTTTATAAAAGGATTGTGTAAAAAAAATTTACACAGCTTGTGCATCAAAATAAAACCATATATATATATATATATATATATATATATATAGATATTATTTTTCGGGACATGTCAAGTTTACTCAAGTTTTTTGTTAAAATTTTAGGATTGCATTATATTTTTACTACGTCAGCCTATCAGATTGAAGATTAAATATAGTATTAAACTTGGGTTAGAGTTGTGTTGAAATTTTAAAATTTCAGGTTAGGATTGAAATGACCAAAAATCCGTTATGTTGCCATCTATATAGGGTAGTGTTACTTTTTTATAAATTTTTTTTTGAAGGCATCTAATTGTGGGTAAGATTTTATTTTTAATTGGTATATCAAAATAACATTAAAAGTGATAATTAATTTAATGACTTTTTTTAAATAATGTTGAATTTCAATATTGATATATTTTAAATTACACAATAAACTACTCAATAAAGAGCTTATATAGTAGGAACAACATACTCAATAAATTTAAAGATGTCAATTGAGCGAGGCAAGTGGGTACTCTTCCTGCACACATCATCGTCAAGAATTTACATATCCATTCTTGCCCTACGACTCGTTGCGAATACAAAATATAAAACCATCTTTATTAGGGGTGTGAAAAACTGACCCGACCTGGTAACCTGCCTGAAACCCGATCGAGTCAGAACCTGGTTTAACCCGAGAATTCAAAGACCGAACCCGACCTGCACCCGACCGAAACGAACCTGAACCCGAATTTGACCTGTAACTGTATAAACCGAACCCGAACTGCACCCGACCGAAGTGAACCCGAACCCGAAATTGACCTGTTACTGTAGTAACCGAACCCGACCTGCACCCGACCGAAACGAACCCGAACCCGAGACTAACCTGCCAGATAACCGATTTAACCCGACCTGTTTGGACCCGACCTGTTTTAAACCCTGTTTTGAACCCGACCTGTTTTGAACCCGACTTGTTTTGAACCTGAACTGTTCTTGACCTGAACTGATATTGACCTGAACTGTTCTTGACCTGAACTGTTCTTGACCTGAACTGATATTGACCTGAACTGATATTAACCTGAACTAATACTATTATTTAATTTGCTAATAATGATAATTATCTGATATTTAAAGAAGTTATATTTAATGAATATAAAATAATGTCAAGTATTGAAAAATTTTAAAATTAATAATAATTTCAAGTATTAATAAATTAACTAACTTAACTTCAATTAAAAGATAAATTGAATTAATAATAATTCTTGTAATCACTAATTTTGTCCCGAAACTTAAACTCTTTTTTTACATTTTGGGCTTGTATTGGGCTAAAATAATAATAATTATATATATATATATATATATATATATATATGTGTGTTACTACTAATAATTATTACCATATTTGTATTACCTTTATTGTCTTAATATTATTATTATTATTTTTATCCTTGTATTATCTAGTTACTATTATCATTACTTATTATTATTAATGTTATTATTACTATTATTACTCAACTGTTATTATTAATTATTTCTATTATACTTATCTTTTATTACTATTATTATTAATATTATTATTATTCTCATTAGTATTATTAATTATTTAATAATATTAGTATTATTTATTATTATTATTATTATTGTTATTGTTATTATTATTATATATCATAAATAAATAATCAGATAAATAAAAAGCCCAAATTTGTTATTTAAATAAAATGTCCATTTACAAGAACCCAAAATAAATAACCAAGCCCAAATAAAATACATATCAGCCCAACAAGTGTCCTAAAGCCCTAATAATCACTAACCCTAATCTCCTCTCTTCCTTTTGCGCAGTCAAACAGGAGCCGTCGGATCTGGGGGAGTCATCCAAGGGCCCAAATTAGTCTAAC